>CM077166.1:156754285-156896682 GCA_039583875.1 Platanthera guangdongensis
GACATCGCAACGTAGCAGATTACCTCCGCGATAGTGTCACGGCTTAGACTTCGGCTCACTCCCCCATCCCCTAATCCCGTGGCCCAACAAAGGCCACCCCTCCACGCTACCACAACCTAGACTTCGCCTGTAGAAGCAACCATCGCACTAACACGTGTCACTATCAACTCCCGCCGAAGACATTTGCACAACTGGTCTCCCTCAACACTTGAAAGACTCACTCTCAAGTGGGTCTCATGCTCCACTTCCGATTTGGAATACACCAAGATGTCATCAATGAAGACAACCACAAAAGAATCCAAGTATTCCCGAAATACCCGATTCATAAGATCCATGAACACAGATGGTGCGTTCGTCAGCGCCCAACGACATCACCGTAAACTCAAAGTGTCCATACCGTGTACCCAATCAGTTGGGTATGTCCTCATCCCAAATTCGCAGCTGATAATAGCCTGACTTAAGTCCAATTTGAATACACCACCGACCCACCAATTGGTCGAACAAGTCATCTATCCGAGGAATCAGATACTTATTCTTGATGGTCAATTTATTCAGCTCTCGGTAGTCTATGCACAGTCGCATGCTACCGTCTTTCTTCTTCACAAACAACACCGTCGCGCTCCACGGTGAAGAACTGGGTCTAAACGTACCCTTCCTCCCAACAGTTCTTGTAGTTGTACCTTAAGCTCAGCCAACTCCTTTGGTGCCATCCTAAATGTAGGACGTGACACCGACCTAGCCTCCGATACTAACTCGATCGAGAAGTCGATCTCTCGCGAGGAGGCGCTCCAGGAAGTTCATCCGGAAACACATCCCTGAACTCTGCCACTACGGGCACTTCCTCAATAGACAGCTGGGAGGGACGAACCTAAAATAACGCTACAAGCGCTACACCACCTGGTTAACCGCCGCATCAACTACATGGCCGAAATCAGGGAGCAGGCCACTCCACCTAGGCCCTCAAATGGACCTCCACCTGTCCTTTGCTCCTGAGGGTCACTACCTTAGATAGGCAGTCAATACTGGCACGCTGCTCTGAAAGCCAGTCCATGCCCAAAATGACATCGAACTCAACCAATGGTAAAATCGCTGCTACCAAAATGAAATCCACTCCGTTCAACTCCCAACGGATGCTCCCTCTGCCCAGTGGTCATGGATGACCATTGGGCATGCGCACTTTCAGCTCTGCTCCCGACGAGAAAGACCCAACTCCTATTCTCCGGATGAAGATCTCCGCGAGAAAGGAGTGTGATGCTCCCGTATCGAACAATACCCTAGCGGGGTATCCGGAAACTAATACGAAGCCTACAACATAGACGTCACCCACAAGGGTCTAAAAGTATGAAGCACAAAATTTCAACTTAAATTTTCTTCATACCTGTCACCACATCGGTTTGGCGGATCGCTTCTTGCTGTCCAAGGTTAAGCCCTTGGTTGCACCGGTTGGAACCGAGAAGCGCTCGACTCCGCCATCTTCCCTTTCTCTCCAACACTGGGGCCGGAGCGCACAGTCTGCTCCTGCCTTATCTCTTGCCCCGCTCCTCCGTGGGGACAAACACGAGCTATGTGCCCCACCTTACCGCAGTTGTAACATGTCGGCGGTCCCCTAGAGTGAGGACCTCCAGGCATCCAATTGCTCCTCTCACCGGATCTGGAAGTGTGAGACTTCTTCCTCCACCTACTCCCTTCAGACTTTCCTTGAGATTGGGAAGTCCTCCCTTCCCCTTGCTTGGGAGTAAAACCCTTACGGTGTTGGGTTTGCTCCAAATCATTTTCCAAAATCCCGGCAGCCTCAACTAGTTCATTGAATCCCGCTCTCTTCATGGAGATGAGGGGTTGTCTCAGGTTCTCCCTCAGCCCCTGGTAGAAGAGGTTATCCCTTTCTACATTATCTGCCATCGTCGTTCCCGCGTAACGACCCAAACAGGTGAACTCCTGCACATACTCATCCACTGTCTTGTCTCGCTGCATTAAATGCAGAAACTGCCTCTGAAGGCCAATCATGTAGAAACTGGAATATACATCTTTAGAAACGCATCCCCAAACTCTTCCACCGACGGGGTGCGTCCAGGGAACTTGCGGCCGCTATGGCTCACCCACCACAACTTGGCGTCTCCTTCCAACATGAAAGCTGCATACTCAGCTTTCTTTCCTTCTGGCGTCTCTGTTGCCCTCAAAAGCTCTTGAATGCGAACCCACCAGTCCTTCGCATCCGTTGGCGTACCAACTCCCTGAATGACGGGGGATGGAAGCTCAGGAAATACTTCATGTGTCGTTATCCATGCCCGACAACCACCTTTTCCGCCAAAGGCTCCACTCGCCTGGCTTCTCCCCTGGCACGGCCGTCGCCGTATCCGGTGTAGCAGGGGTTGCTACCTGGGCTGTCGCTGCAGCTTGGGCTGCCACCATCGCTTCTGCAAGCATGCGACAGAAGTCGGCCGGGTTTACACCCGTGCCCAACAGACCTGGAGCAGTGGCACTGCTCGCCGAGAGTTCTCTCTTGCTCTCGACGTACCCGCCTCATTGCTTGCACTCTTCAAGAAAACAAGAAGCAAGAAATCAGTCTCTAATCTCAAGACTTAAACATAAGGACACTCATGGTCCCGCGTTACTCTTATGAGGATAACTTCTCTACGCATTGACCTTGAATCTAACTTGGCTCTGATACCAAATTGTAACACCTCCCCTGTAATGAACGTACAATATGGGTCCGACCGGGGCCCCACAACATAAGGACGCCACAGCTTTAGTATTATAAGTTGATATAGCTACCCACACTCAAAACACTTTGCACAACACATCAGAAACAAAACCAAGACTAGAAGTTATCCACTACAAGAAGAGTAATAACAATGGCCTTATGGCCTTACAATAAGTGTCCAAACTCAAATAATACAACAGTCAAGAAAGTGCATAGCACACCTAGTCTTCCTCGGCATGCAAGCCGGACAACATGAATCTCACACATACAACATCATATAAGTAGAGCTAAAAAAGAGAAAAGCACTTCATGAGGCTTAGGCCTTTCTGGTCGGCGAGCTAGCTCCTGCATGCGATCCTTGCCCTGTAAAATTTATTAGTAACGTGGGTCAGCAAAGGCTGACCTCAAACTGTGTAACAACACATCTCTCCGCCCCTAACGGACCCCGGGGTACCCCTCCAACCTGCAAGTTAGCACTTCGTATGCAATAATCATAAGCAAGAAAACCAACTACAGAAACAGGCTTGGATGTCACACACATCATACATATTCTCTACTGGTTGAGCATATAATAAAAGGGCCTACTTATGCAATCATGTATGCAAAACCGGGTTTCACCCAAGGAACCCTATCTCATATGCATCTAGCACATCGTCACATCATATGGGTACTCATCGATTCCCCATTGGCATAAAGCCGCAAACAAAGGGGTCACACCATTTCCCATAACGGCACACCAGCCGCCACGTGGAACTCTTGCAAAGGCCCCACCCACTCAAGGTCTTAGACCCGGGCTTGCCTACAAGATCTGACGTCTCATGTCAGGATTCCAACAAACACACAACTGACCGATTCTAAGAAGCCTTGCCGGACCCCACCCGCTCATGACCTCATTGTACGGGCTTGCCCCCATGCTTGGCATTCTCGTCAGTCTCACAGAAGGGGACTAGTCTCGCCGGGACACTCTCCACACATGACGTGAATGTCACGGGATAGCCAGCCGACCACGGAGACATAGCCACGCCTTGGCACATCACAAACCAAGACAATTCCACCCTAGTCCCTCATTGTACTGTAGCGTTCCCGCGCACCAAGGAAACCATCTCCAACTCATGCAGAGCTAACCTTATCCACCAAGGAAACCATCTACCGCCACGAGTAGCTAACCTTGTCCGGTTCCGACTACACGTACTCATTCGAGAAAAAGGGGAAAACACCATCACATCATAAACGGCATCTTGCCGCAATGGAATCTCTACGAATCCCTAAAGTTCGTATGCAACATCACCGAGTCGGATAACGGTCACGACTACGGCTTCACCCACCATGCCTAATCCACAACAGAGCGGATCTCTAATGCAAATCATGCCGGGGACGGACTCAATCGACCCGGAGGTTCCTTTTGAACCTTGGCGACCCAAAAGACCTCTCATTTGAGTGTTTGGTGCCCAAAACTAGAAAAGAAATGATGCTAAAGACATGATCCTAAGACTGAGAGGAGAAGTGTCATTACCTTCCGACTCCTCTTCCTTGAAATGGAAAAATATCGGATGAAAACCTTCGAAGATCTAGCCTCCACGGATCCGACTCGGCTCGCAATTTGGAGCACCGAAGCTTCTCCTACAGCCCAAACCCTCCTTCACCTTCTTCCTTGCTCTCCCGTCTCTCTAGAAAGTAGTAAGAGAAAAGCTTGAAGAATAATGAGGGTTTCAACCTTATTCTCGGACTTAACTCCCCAAGAACCGTCCTAAACCGTCAGATCCTGAAATCTGGAAAATAATGTCCACGATCCGCCTGAAAAATAAAATACCTGGGCCGAACACGGCCTGGCACAAGCTCGTGTCCAGGGCCGTGTGCTTCATTCGTCGTCTCAGATCGACGTGCCTGGAACAGCACACGGGCATCCGACATGCCCGTGTTTGATCCGACACGCCCGTGTCCCCAATGACACGGCCGTGTGGCCGGCCGTGTGCCTCCATTGACACGGCCCGAAAACATCCTGAGAGGTGACACGGACTGGGACACGCCCGTGTCCAAAGCCGTGTGCCAAGTCTCGACACTCGTCGATAGCCTTTGTGTCGACACCGTGGAAAAACGTCGAGCGAAGATCGTCGACCAAGCGGGACACGCCCTGTGACACGCCCGTGTCACAGGCCGTGTGCCCCAGTCTCGACACTCGACACTCGTCGAGTGAACATCGTCGACAGACCCACACGGCCTTGGACACGCCCATGTCCTAGGCTGTGTGCCTCGTCTCGACACAAAGTCGAGCGAAAATGTCGACACCCCAGGCCGAGTGTCGACACGGGCTCGACACGCCCTGCGACACGCCCGTGTCGCAGGCCGTGTGCCCTCACTCGACACTTCGTCGAGCGCAAAGTGTCGACCACGCGGCCAAGTCATCGACACGGCCTGACACGGCCTGGGACACGCCCATGTCCCGGGCCGGACACGCCCGTGTCCCGGGCCGTGTGCCCCCTGCCAGAAACAAAAAAAAAGTCCAGAAACATAAATCGACCCCTTTCTCCAAATCTGGGGTGTTACACCAAAAACCAAGAATAAACTTTTGAAGGGAGTTAATAAACCCTTTTACAAGAGGAGGTGAGAGATTTGATGGGGTCTTCTCTTTCTCTAATCAACAGAGAAGACTTAGTGGATTGCTGTTGTCAAGAGCTCCTTCCAAAATCACTTGGAGCCTTGCTTAGGGTGTAGGTCTTCTACCTTATCTTGAAGTGATGTCCAGGAACTTCTGACTGATTGAATGATTGTTGTCTTTGAATGTTCCTGGAGAGATGTTGAAGAAGACTCTTGATATGTGATTGTTGTTCTTCTTTAGTCTTCAGTAAACACAAGGAGAAAACTGGATGTTTTTTTGCACAGAGAAGAAGCAGATGATCTTGTGTATGTTTCTGTAAATCCTCTCTTGTTTTTTCTTCTTCTGACGACTGAAAAGGGAAAAATCTCTTTATATTCTCTGTCTAATTCTCCTTTGAAATTTGAATTCCCTGCATTGAATGCTGATTTCCTAGAGAATGAAATACGGCTGGAGAATATTTATTTTAATGAGTTTCCCAACTGTCCTAATAAATTAAGCAAGTAATTAACCATGATGAAGACCATAATTAATGCTGCCAATAATGACTATATTATGGGGAATATATGCATTAATTACTCAAGAAATTATTGCCAAATTATATAGGAAATAAGGATAGAAAATAAGAAAAACTCTAAGTCAGACACTGGTCAGAAATCGTCGACCTCTGAACAGATTTCGTCGATCGGAGATCCAAGTTCGTCGAGCTGAGAAATCCTGTTTGTCGGTCTGAGAAAACTGTTCGTCGACCTAAGCTCAGCGGACTGCATCTGGGATAACTTGCCTAATCTGCGCTCCAAGTTCGTCGAGCTGATAATCTATCTTTGTCGAGCTGAGTTCAGCGAAATTAAAATGAAAAGAATGTGTTGAAGGCTGAACTCTAGAATTCGTCGACCTGAGCTCGAATTTTCGTCGAGCTCAGGTCAGATAATTAACTCTGAGTACGTCGAGTAGAGCCTGACTATCGTCGAGCTGGGTTCGACGAACGTTGAACTTAAATTCTCAACTTTGATTTCTTCTAAGTCTTGAGTCCACTAAGGTCTTCTATTGGCTGGTCCATCAAGGTTGAACCTAATGACTTAGCCTAAACTCTAAGACTCAAATACATGACCCTGGCTATACATTGTGGGTCAGACATCCTAATTAGTGAACCTATCCCAAATCCAACTAGGGATCCAACAATCGCCCCTATTTGGGTGAGGTCACTAATAATATAAAAGAAAAATACTCATAAAACAACATAAAATATATCTGGCAGAAAATTATGAATATCCAGCAGATATGTACATAATAGAAGCTTTGTGACAGAATAAGCCAATAAAGTCCAGACATATAAAAAACTAAATAGAATGTTCATTTGTTCTTCTTTTTCTTTTCTTTATCAACTGTCTCAGAGGGCTGTCTGAATTTAATTTCTTTGTTAGGGTTGGCTGCTTCTCTCCTAGACATTGTCATGTCAGCAGCTCCAATTATATTGAGAGAAGTAGCTCTGGGTACCACAAACCTCTGGATGCAAGTTCATATAAGCATCTACATTAAAAACTTATTAGCCTTTTCATACCTGAAAGATATGGTACCTAAACACCTAGAGGGGGGGGGGGGTGAATAGGTGACCTAATCCTTTTCTAACTTTGTTGGCAGCCAAACAGTTATATCACAGATTTCTAAGTAGTCTATTACAGCAATCAGCAATAATCAAACATACACAGCACACACACAGTGATTTATAGTGGTTCCCCAATCTTTGGGTACATCCACTTTCCCCCTTCGCCTATCTAGCAGTGTACTAGATTCGGCCAAACTTCTCCACTGTCTCAGAACCCAAATAGGTTCCTACACCTCAGGACCAAAGCCTTACACCTCAGCTTTCTCCAAAGCCTACACTCAGCCACAAAGGCCTACACTCAGCCACCCAGGCCTACACTCAGCCAATCAAGGCCTACACTCAGAGTTCTTTAACTTCTACACTCAGGCTATCAAGCCCTACCCTCAGCCTTTAAATTTAGGCTTACAATGCACTCAGATCCAAAGATCCTACAAGTTAAAATAGTATTACAACAAATAACTCAACAACTCAGAAAATAAGAGAGGAGTTGAGAGTTTCTTGCTGAGTTCTTGGAAGAACTCAGATAGATCCAAACTGACTTAGCTTCCTTCAAAGCTTCTTGAGTAGAACTGAATAAGTCTGAATCCTCTGCAGTTGTTCCTTGACCTCTGCTTCTTAAGATCCAGATGCTTCTGAATCCTTTTTCTCAGCCTAGTTCCAAAGACTGAATTCTTGATTGGAGCTCTCTCTCTCCAACTTCTTAGATCTGCCGTTGGACAACACGATCTTCTTGATTTGTATCACTTGGATAACTTGATCAGCAACCACTTGAACAAATCTCTTAGATTAATCTGAACTCAATCAGAACTTAATCTTCTTCTGTTAACTTTTTAACAATAACATTGGTTTCTGTAAACAGTCTGTGCCTATTTATAGATCTTCTTCATGGTAACCGGCTGGTCCGGTTCATAACTGACTTCTGACATCTCTGACAAGTGCTGTAGACCGGCTGAAACGGCAGCTGTCACGTCATCCAGTCAATTCTTGAAATTCTCTAACTGTCAGATAGTGTCGAGACTTTCTGTTCTTAAGTGTCGACACTTATAGTCCAAGTGTCGACACATGCTGTGTAAGTGTCGACACAAGTCTACAAGGTGTAGACACAACTCCTTGTATGTCTCGACACAGATTCTTCTGCATGTGTCGACACTGAAATTGAGTGTCGACACAAGTACTTGATCTCCTATCTTCAACTGTATTCTTCTAAGTGTCGACACATCTCCTTTGTGTCGACACATCTTCATGTGTTGAAACTGTCAAGTGTCGACACTGCTTCTTGGTGTCGACACAAGTCTTCAGTATAGATTCTTCAGCTGAGTGTCGACACATTCCCTTAGTGTCGACACTTGTACTTAGAATATTTTTGTAGATATTTCTGTTCTTTGCTAAGTGTCGACACAGCTCCTTGTGTCGACACTTTCTTTGAGTCTTCAACTGAGTGTCGACACATTGTGCTGGGTGTCGACACTTTCTTCAAGTGTTGACTCTTCTGGTTGTGTGTCGACACATTGTGTTGAGTGTCGACACATACTTCAAGTGTTGACTCTTTTGGTTATGTGTCGACACATTGTGCTGAGTGTCGACACATACTTAATATGTTGACTCTTCTGGTTAAGTGTCGACACATTGTGCTAGGTGTCGACACTTGCACTTAGTCTCTGCAGAATTTTGCTGAGTGTCGACACAACTCCAAGTGTCGACACTTTCTGGTGTAGACACAGCTCTTCTAGGTGTCGACACTTCTGCTAAGTGTCGACAGCTTCTCTGCATTCTTCTTCACTGAGTGTCGACACAGCTCCTTGTGTCGACACTTTCTGTCTGGTGTCGACTCTGCATCTCAGGTGTCGACACAATGACTCCAAGTGTCGACACTGCTTGTCTGGGTGTCGACACAAGCTTTCTCAAGTGTCGACACTTTCCCTCTAGGTGTCGACACATGGACTTAGAAAGTTTTAGCTTCAGTCCAGTGAATACCTAACCTGCACAAGTAACTCAAACATGCATCAAATACATCATGATGTATATCATTGAGTTGGGTGAGACTTCTTCAAATCAGGTACATTTGACCAATGTACCCAACAATCTCCCCCTATTTGGAGAAGTCATAACCCTTAGTCAATGATATACACCACTCATAATTAAAAATTACAAAATGATAAAGCAGATTATAATCAGCAGGGTTAACATGAATATGTAAAACTTCACACATATACACATTTGCAGAACAAATAAGAAACAGACACATTTCAGAACAATCTTACTATATTTATCATATATTGTTCCAATATTGTTCCTTATACATTTTCAATGGTGTACAACAATGTTTTTCACTTAAAAGATTACAATAAGCATCAAGTTTAATTCCTAATCTATTTCTGATCAGGTTCTTTAATAACAATTCCTTTGCCAGATTGACTTTAGCCTTGACAGCAGCAGCAGTAGGCTCAGCATCAGCAGGCTTCTTGCCTTTTGAGTCCTTCTTTTGTTCTTCAGCCTTGATTTTCTGCCTCTCAAAATAATGATAGGGCTTAGGAAAGTACTTGCTAGGCTCCACTGCAGTAGGAGGTAGCTTTCCTAACTTAGCCTTTCTTCTGTACTGGACAATGGCTTCCTGCCTGATCTCATGCTTCCTCCATTCTGCTTCAGAGAACCACTTGTTTCTATCAGTAGTGTTGTCTTTAGCAGCTTTCCAGGCAGTTAGAATGATATTTCTAGAGGTAGGGCTCCATTGTTCAAAATCTGGCTTTAGTTCAGCTTGTTCCCTAAACCTCTTCTTTGACAACCTTGTCTCTTCTTCTTTGTCCAAAGCCTCTTGCATAGCTGCAGTAATAGGTTGAACAACCTTTTCCAGAACAACATTAGACTTGCCCTCAGTTGGGCTGTACATTGTCTGCACTTCTGCATGAATCATTTCAAAATCTGGAGGTGGATAAATGACTTGAGCTACTTCTTGTGGCTCACCTCCAAAATATGCAGGGTTCAGTCCAGATTCAGCAACTTCATTGTCATCACACAGGGGAGGATATCCAAGTGTAGCCCTGATTGAATTTGATATCCATTTTGCATGCTCAGAACTTGCCTTGACTAACACTCTCTCCCCTTTATGACTTCTTGAGCAACATGATCTCTTACATCATCCTTCTGGAATCGGATTTGACCATCCAAGTACCTGATTCCATCTTTAAAATAAGGTCTAAGCTTTGTAAGTTGTTCAGAGATTGCTTTCTGGGAATCTTGTATAGCAGTTTTGACAGCAGTAATCTCAGCTTGAAAGATTTTATCAAAATCAGCTTTTGCAGCATCAGCAGATGTAGATGGTTCAGCAGACTTATTCTTTAATTCAGTGACTATAGCATTGTGGGAGGCAGTTAAATTATCATTCATTCTTAACTGATTTTCCAGCACATACCCTTGCTTTAATGCTATATCATCTACTTGAGTCTTGATCTTCTCCTGGTGAGTTGCCAAATAGACTACTGCATTCCCACCCTTGTGGAAGCAGTCAGTCATTTCTTTCTTGTTGAGATTCATCTCAAACCTTATAGATTTTATATCTTGAGCAAGATCAAACTGTAATGATCTGTGCCCTGCATCAACATAAGCCTCGATGGCTTTCCTTTGTTCATCCATTTTGATCTGTAGTGCAATCAGTAAAGCACTATAGTCAGCAGTTGGAGCTTGCTGAACTATAGGCTGTGGGGCAATGGATTATAGGGCTTTCTTGTAGCTCTGACTTCTTCTCTTGAATACAAAGAGTTTCTTATTTTTAGCCCTAGTACTCTCCTCATCTTCAGAGGCAGAGGTGCTTGCAATATCAACTCTATTCTTAGGGCTCTCTGGTTTTTCAGTTTGCACAGCAGGTGCTTGCTCAGTTGCCAGCCTAATAGGCTCTTCTAGAATTTCCATGTGCTCCCCCTCAGCAGCAGCAGTCTTATCTTCAGCAGCAGCAACCTTGTCCATATCAGAGTCCTCATGATCTAGATTCAGAAAGAGGTCTTCCATTATGTATTCAGGAGGTGACTGTGCAGGAGAAGTACTTGGTTCTTCAACTACTTGAGTAGTATCTGGAACATTTTGCACAACAGCAGATGTGTCTTCAAGAACAACACCTGGAGCTTGGCTAGGTAGCTGAGTTTGCTGAGGAACATCAGACAAATCAGCATCTTCTATAAGATATTCTAAAGTTTTTAAGTCAGTGAGTACCTCTTGAATAATGATGGTTGCTTGCTCACTGTCCAGAGTAGATGGTTCTTCTACTGCTGGAAGCTCCCCCTGGCTGTGATCCCTATGGATGGGGCTAGCTTGAGGCAGCTCCCCTGGATCTCAGGTACATCTTGAGCAGCAGGGGTCTTGACTACTGTCTCCTCTTCTTGCTCATCAGGTGTGAACACCACCTGTTCTTCACTTTCAGAACTGCTTGAGGACTCTTGTGCCACAACAGCAGTTTTTCTCTTCTTCCTGGGAGGTGTGATTTTCTCAGTAACTTGCTTCTCAGGGGTAGGCATATCCTTTGACAGCACCCTTTCCCACCTAGACAAGATCCTCATATCCATTTTTCTCATATGATTGATCTTGCTACCTGCAGCAGTGCTCATTACCTCTGGTATTGTACCAGCCAGGTAGAGACTTATAATTCTGCCCAGATTGGGCTTCTTCAGACTTTCCTTGATCTTTTCATAGATGACCATTGACCAATCTGTTTTTAGGGTGAAGATGATTCTTGTCATGATATTGAACATTGAGGCTGACACCCTGTCATGCCCTCCAGGTTTACTGAGAATGACCTTGCCCACTATCTCTGACAGAAATTTTCCTTGACTGTTCATGCCTTTTCTGGTAAAGACAGAACCTATCTTCATCTTAGAATCAAGACCACACCAGACCAAAGCTTCCCTGGTCTTGGATGTAGAAACTTCTTCTTCTTCTTGAGTCTTAGGTAGCTGAAGTACCTTTCTCAGACTTTGGGTGATACCTTGACCTTGGTTCCATGCACTCTGATTTGATTTGATTCTGTATCCAGAGTCATCCACAGTTGCTCCAGTAAGGAATTCAAGCACTTCCTTCTTCCATATCTTGGTTGGTTCTGAAACCAAGTATTCTAGTCCTGAATCGCTGACTAGGGTAACCACTGACTTGATATCTTGATCGCCATCGTCGAATGCGCCGCGCACAAGTTCGTAGCCTTCGTTGACGTTTTCCTCGAGCTTGGGAGCCATTAGGGTTTGGAGAATTAGGCTTGAGAAAAGAGAAATGTCGACACAAGAGTTTTGGTCTCGAAACTTTGAAAGCGTGTCGACAATCAAAGACAGAACCCTATTTATACCTTTCTGATTTTGAAGGTGAACAGGCGGGACAGCTAGCTTAACATGTGTCGACACTGGCAATAAGTGTCGACACTGACTTATAATGTCTCGACACACATGTGTCGACATAAGTTTAGTCAACAGATATTATGTGTCGACACTTAGTTATGTGTCGACACAACATAACTCGACACATCGTCGAGACTTTACTTAGAAAATTCTGAGTAAAACATAAGTGTCGACACATATTGGATGTGTCGACACCTACTTGACATGTGTCGACACTAACATTCTGAAGTGTCGACACTACATTCCTAGATGTGTCGACACGTTTTTCCTGAAGTGTCGACACACTATTCTGTGTCGACATAGACTTGTCTATGTGTCGACACCTTTTTACTTAGTCAATTTTCTAGTCTGTAAACTTAGTCTAAGTTTATCATACCTAGTTCAATTTTGAATCTATTGAACTTAGCTTCTTCTAGTGGCTTAGTAAACAAATCAGCTACTTGTTCATCTGTTTTAACATATTCAAGTGAAATATCTTCTCTTTCTACATGTTCTCTAAGAAAGTGATATTTAATCTCAATATGTTTTGTCCTACTATGAGATACAAGGTTATTAGCTATAGAAATAGCACTTGTAGAATCACAGTAAAGTGGAGTTCTACTTACCTGAAATCCATAGTCCTCTAGCTGTTGTTGAATCCACAGAAGTTGAGCACAGCAACTTCCTACAGCCACATACTCTGACTCAGCTGTGGAGATAGCCACACTAGTCTGCTTTTTGCTGCTCCATGAAATTAGTCTTCCACCTAGGAATTGACAGGTTCCAGTAGTGCTCTTTCTATCCTCTTTGCATCCTGCAAAGTCTGCATCTGAATAACCTGTTAGATCAAATTCTCCATTCCTAGGGTACCAGAGGCCTAGATAGGGAGTGCCCTTTAGATATCTCAAAATTCTCTTGACTGCAGTCAAGTGAGACTCTTTGGGGCAGGCTTGATACCTAGCACAAACACATGTAGCATACATGATGTCTGGTCTACTAGCAGTTAAGTACAATAGGGAGCCAACTATCCCTCTATACAAGGTTTCATCCACAGGTTTCCCTGCATCATCCTTGCTAAGAGACATACTTGACCCCATAGGAGTCTTCATGGTGCTGGATGAATCCATACCATACTTCCTTATGAGTTCTAGGGTGAACTTGGACTGACAAATAGACAAACCACTTTCAGTCTGTTTAACTTGGAGACCCAAGAAAAACTTCAGCTCTCCCATACTACTCATTTCAAACTGACCTTGCATAAGTTTTGCAAACTTTTTGCAAAGGCTGCTTTCAGTAGACCCAAATATAATGTCATCTACATATATTTGGACAAGTATGACTTTGCCTCTAGATTCCCTAAGGAATAGAGTCTTATTTATTTTCCCCCTTGAGAACTTGTTCTCAATGAGGAAACTAGATAGGGTTTCATACCAAGCTCTAGGAGCTTGCTTTAACCCATATAAAGCTTTTCTAAGTCTATAGACATAATGAGGTAGAGTTGGATCAACAAAACCTGAAGGCTGCTCCACATAGACTTCTTCTTAAGATTACCATTTAAGAATGCTGACTTGACATCCATCTGGTAAACCTTGAATCCTTGATAGGTTGCATAGGCCAAGAACATCCTTATGGCCTCCAGTCTGGCTACTGGGGCAAAGGTTTGATCAAAATCAATACCTTCTTCTTGCCTATATCCTTTTGCAACCAGTCTTGCTTTATTCTTTATGATGACCCTTGTTCATCTAACTTATTTCTGTAGATCCACTTAGTTCCTATAACATTGTGGTCTTTAGGTTTAGGAACCAGTTCCCAAACCTTGCACCTTTTGAACTGATTAAGTTCTTCTTGCATAGCTTCAGTCCACTGTGGATCTTGTATAGCTTCTTCAAATTTCTTAGGTTCTATTTGAGACAGAAAACTAGAATATACTGCAGCATTCTGATTTCTGCTCCTTGTTTGAACTCCTTGTCTTGGATCTCCAATAATCAGCTCTACTGGATGATCTCTTAGATGCCTGTTGGCTGGTGGCATCCTAACTTCAGGTTGAACTTCTTCAGCATCTGCATCATGCTGTACTTCTTGTATTTCTTCAGCTATTGGCACATGTAGTTCTCCCCCTGGACAACTGCTATTGCCTTCTACTTGCTGTCTTGCAGCAGACATCTCTTCTATAGTAAGCTTGTCCAATTTCTTTGTCAAACCTGTGGGGCTGCATACATTGCTAGACAACTCATTGTTAATAAGTTTTGTCTCATCAAAAACTACATGCACTGATTCCTCAACAACTTGTGTAGTCAAGTTGTATACTCTATAAGCCTTACTATTATTGTTGTACCCAACAAAAATTCCCTCTTGGGATTTGGCAGCAAACTTAGTTATGTAAGACTTCCCATTATTAAGTATGAAGCATTTGCAACCAAAGATCCTGAAATAGGATAGATTTGGTTTCCTGCCTTTCACAACTTCATAGGGGGTCTTGTTTAGCCTTTTAGAGATGGTAGCCCTATTTATCACATGGCATGCAGTGTTAACTGCTTCAGCCCAGAAATACTCTGGCAGTGAAGTATCACTTAGTAGGGTCCTACCAGCCTCTATCAAGGTCCTATTTTTCCTCTCAGCAATGCCATTTTGCTGAGGTGTTCTAGGTGAAGAGAATTCTTGAAATATCCCAAAGTCTTCACACAGTTTTTTCATGCTTTCAGATTGAAACTCAGTACCATGGTCACTTCTAATTTTGACCACAGTACTATTTAGTTCATTCTGAATTTGCTTGACAAAGCTGTAGAAGACACTAGGTGTTTCAGATTTCTGCCTTAAGAAGAACACCCAGGAAAACCTTGAGTAGTCATCAACAACTACAAAGGTATAGACCTTCCTACCTAAGCTGTGAACTGGCATTGGACCAAATAGATCCATATGCAAGAGGTATAAACACCTCACAGCATCTTTGTTATCTATGCTTCTAAAGGTGGATTTAGTCTGCTTGCCCTTTTGACAAGCTGAGCAAATACCATCTTTGACACACTTAACTTGAGGACCATTCCTCACTAACTCTTTGCTAAAGAGTTTGCTAATAGTCTTGTAGTTAAGATGAGCTAGCCTCTTGTGCCACTTGACACAATGAGAGACTGTCTCATCAGCTACAAGACAAACAGGAGAACCATTGTTCTCAATCATAATGTCTAGACAGTAGACATTCCTCTTTCTATATCCTGTCAAAATGATCTCTTGATCACTTGACCTCTTGATATGACAACCATTTTTAACAAATGAGATGTCATACCCTACATCACTTAACTGACTTATACTTATAAGGTTGTGTTTCAACCCTTTAACATAAGCCGCTTGAGTAATGGTAACAAGGTTTGAAGAAATGTTACCAAACCCTTTGATGATTCCTTTTTCAGGACCACCAAAGGTCACTTTAGGACCATTTTTGATTGGAATATAGTCCTTCAGTAGTCCCCTTGTTCCAGTCATATGTCTGGAACATCCACTATCCAAGTACCATGTTGGGGTATGGCCACTTGGATTCACCTGCAAAACAAATTAATGAACCTTAGAACCCAAAGTAAACTTGGGTCCTTGGTGATTGTTAGTTTGCAACATGACACAGCTACCTACTGGCTTTCCACCAGGTAGCTTGCTACTCCCTTTGGCACTTGCATTGTGCCAACAATCCAAGGCAAAGTGGCCAACCTTGCCACAACACCAACATTCAAACTTATTGTACCTTTGCTTAGGTACAGACTTTGCTGTCTTAACTGCAGCTGACTTATTGAATGTTGGGGCCTTGCCCTTGGGCTTGGACTGATCCTGAACAGTCCTGGCAGGTTTAACAAAACCCAGTCCAGCCTTACCTTTGTGATGAGTAAAATCATCAATCAAAGGCAGAACTGATTTAGGCTTTGAAAACTTTGCAACCAGTTCTCTCTCTTTCTGAAGATTTGTCTCCAGTTTCTTAATTTGATCATTCTTAAATGTGATAGTACCCATCTGAATCACTGTAATGTGTTTCAGCCTAGCTACCTCATTCAGTTTTTGATCAAATTGCTTCTCAAATTCTGTTGCAGCAGCCTTGAGATCAGCAATCTCCTTTGCCTGACTTTTGGCAAGGGACTTGCTTTTCTTATAAGCCTGTAACAGCACCTTATATTCATCTATGAGCTGATGAATATCATCCTCAGACTCAGAACCACTTCCATCATTTGATGAAGATGATTCTGATTCTGAACTAGAACAAGAAACTGAACTTAGAGTTGGACTTTGTACCTGACTAGGTCCTGGCTGCTCCAGGATTTTGGTACTCTCAGTCAATGCCATCAGTCCTTGGCACTGACTGTCTTCTTGTTCATAAATTGACTCCAAGATCTGTATGAAGTCTTCTTCTTCTTCTTCAGCAAATAGCCCTATGTAGGCTTCAGCATCAGTATCAGTGTCTGAAGAAGAAATATCTGAAAGAGTCTTTTCATTCTTGGCAACAAAAGACTTCTCTTTCTTCCCTTTGAAGTGAGTCTTTTTCCTGTCACTGGAGTCTTTTCTTTTCTCAGGACAATCTGCAATAACATGACCTTGTCTATTGCAGCAGTAGCACACAATCTTTGATCCAGTTGCCTTGCTTGTCTTTGTCTTTTTCCTGTCCTTCTTTGAAGGCTTTTTCTCCTGATATAAGACTTCTTTTCCCTTGTAAGTAGATGGTCTGGACCTCCACTGTTTCTTCTTCAGGAATTTCTGAAAGTGTCTAGTGAAGGCAGCAAAGTCTTCATCACTTTCACTGCTTGTAGACTTTGTACTGACAGACTCTTCTGACTCAGATTCAACTACCTCTGGAGGTGGAGTTGATGACTTAGTCCTGCATTTTCTGGGAACTTCTGTCTTGAAAGCAACAGTCCTTTCCTTGTGCTCAGTCCTAGTAGATTTCTCCTCCTCTTTCCTCACTGTCAGCTGCATCTCATATGACAATAACTTGCCAAACAGTATAGGAGGTGGAATTTCTCCCAACTTTACCATTTCTCTTATTGCACAGATCTTGGTGTCCCAATCTTTGGTTAGGGACCTTAGGAATTTGTCATTCAGTTCATAGTTGCTGAACTCTCTTCCATAAGACATGAGTTCATTAACTATTCTATAGAACTTCTTGTAGCATTCAGTGATGCTATCTCCCTTTTCTTGCCTAAAGCTCTCATACTCCTGATTAAGCAAGGACTTCCTATCTTGCCTAACTTCTTCAGATCCTTCCATATACACTATAAGAGTGTCCCACATCTCTTTTGTTGTCTTACAGTGAATTAAGTTCTGAAAAGTTGCATCATCAATGACACTCACTATTATGTTCTGTGCCCTCTTGTCCATGGTGGCTAGGACAATTTCATCCTTGGTCATCTCAGAGAAATCCTTTGGAGTCCTCTGATTTGCATCCAGTACTGAAATCTTCATTGGCACATAAGGCCCTTCCTTTACTGTGATGTATATTCTAGGGTCAGAGGCTTCCATAAATAGCCTTACCCTCTCTTTCCAGATTCCAAAGATCTCCTTCCTGCATATGGGTAACTTCATGGAACCCAACTCTTTGTGATTCTCATAAGAACCCATGTTTCTTGAAGTTCTTTAATTTCTTGAATCTGTTTTCTGACTTAGACTATTTCTGCCAAACAGGATCTCCTTAGACTGTTAGTCCTTGTTTTGAGCAACCTCGCTTTGATACCACTTGAAAGATATGGTACCTAAACACCTAGAGGGGGGGGGGGGGGTGAATAGGTGACCTAATCCTTTTCTAACTTTGTTGGCAGCCAAACAGTTATATCACAGATTTCTAAGTAGTCTATTACAGCAATCAGCAATAATCAAACATACACAGCACATTCACAGCACAGCACACAGTGATTTATAGTGGTTCCCCAATCTTTGGGTACATCCACTTTCCCCCTTCGCCTATCTAGCAGTGTACTAGATTCGGCCAAACTTCTCCACTGTCTCAGAACCCAAATAGGTTCCTACACCTCAGGCCCAAAGCCTTACACCTCAGCTTTCTCCAAAGCCTACACTCAGCCACAAAGGCCTACACTCAGCCACCCAGGCCTACACTCAGCCAATCAAGGCCTACACTCAGAGTTCTTTAACTCCTACACTCAGGCTATCAAGCCCTACCCTCAGCCTTTATAAATTTAGGCTTACAATGCACTCAGATCCAAAGATCCTACAAGTTAAAATAGTATTACAACAAATAACTCAACAACTCAGAAAATAAGAGAGGAGTTGAGAGTTTCTTGCTGAGTTCTTGGAAGAACTCAGATAGATCCAAACTGACTTAGCTTCCTTCAAAGCTTCTTGAGTAGAACTGAATAAGTCTGAATCCTCTGCAGTTGTTCCTTGACCTCTGCTTCTTAAGATCCAGATGCTTCTGAATCCTTCTTCTCAGCTTAGTTCCAAAGACTGAATTCTTGATTGGAGCTCTCTCTCTCCAACTTCTTAGATCTGCCGTTGGACAGCACGATCTTCTTGATTTGTATCACTTGGATAACTTGATCAGCAACCACTTGAACAAATCTCTTAGATTAATCTGAACTCAATCAGAACTTAATCTTCTTCTGTTAACTTTTTAACAATAACATTGGTTTCTGTAAACAGTCTGTGCCTATTTATAGATCTTCTTCATGGTAACCGGCTGGTCCGGTTCATAACTGACTTCTGACATCTCTGACAAGTTCTGTAGACCGGCTGAAACGGCAGCTGTCACGTCATCCAGTCAATTCTTGAAATTCTCTAACTGTCAGATAGTGTCGAGACTTTCTGTTCTTAAGTGTCGACACTTATAGTCCAAGTGTCGACACATGCTGTGTAAGTGTCGACACAAGTCTACAAGGTGTCGACACAACTCCTTGTATGTCTCGACACAGATTCTTCTGCATGTGTCGACACTGAAATTGAGTGTCGACACAAGTACTTGATCTTCTATCTTCAACTGTATTCTTCTAAGTGTCGACACATCTCCTTTGTGTCGACACATCTTCATGTGTTGAAACTGTCAAGTGTCGACACTGCTTCTTGGTGTCGACACAAGTCTTCAGTATAGATTCTTCAGCTGAGTGTCGACACATTCCCTTAGTGTCGACACTTGTACTTAGAATATTTTTGTAGATATTTCTGTTCTTTGCTAAGTGTCGACACAGCTCCTTGTGTCGACACTTTCTTTGAGTCTTCAACTGAGTGTCGACACATTGTGCTAGGTGTCGACACTTTCTTCAAGTGTTGACTCTTCTGGTTGTGTGTCGACACATTGTGTTGAGTGTCGACACATACTTCAAGTGTTGACTCTTTGGTTGTGTGTCGACACATTGTGCTGAGTGTCGACACATACTTAATATGTTGACTCTTCTGGTTAAGTGTCGACACATTGTGCTAGGTGTCGACACTTGCACTTAGTCTCTGCAGAATTTTGCTGAGTGTCGACACAACTCCAAGTGTCGACACTTTCTGGTGTAGACACAACTCTTCTAGGTGTCGACACTTCTGCTAAGTGTCGACACTGCTTCTCTGCATTCTTCTTCACTGAGTGTCGACACAGCTCCTTGTGTCGACACTTTCTGTCTGGTGTCGACTCTGCATCCCAGGTGTCGACACAATGACTCCAAGTGTCGACACTGCTTGTCTGGGTGTCGACACAAGCTTTCTCAAGTGTCGACACTTTCCCTCTGGGTGTCGACACATGGACTTAGAAAGTTTTAGCTTTAGTCCAGTGAATACCTAACCTGCACAAGTAACTCAAACATGCATCAAATACATCATGATGTATATCATTGAGTTGGGTGAGGCTTCTTCAAATCAGGTACATTTGACCAATGTACCCAACAATACCTTTTCAATTCTTCTTTTGTGTAGGTTAACATTGTGGAGTACTGAGAAGGATCTTTGCCTTCAGCTAGCTTTGTTGATCAAGGAGAGTCCAACTAGCTCTTGAAATCTGGCTATTCTTACAGTATTTGCTTTTTGTGGATCTACAAATGGATTTGGTGGTGATTCTGGCCTTTTTGGACTTTCAACTTTTCAAATTCTTCAATTATATATGTCTGTTGTTGTTGTTATTTGCTGCTGCTTGGATGTCTGTGCGAATTGCTTCCATGAGATTTTTAGGATCTACCTTGATGTCTTTAATAAGTTTGAGTGTAGGAAGTAGATCTTTGAGAAATGTTTCCTGAAGCACCAGCTGCTGGAGGAGGAGGAGGAGGACCACTCTAATTCCTTGGAGAAGGAGGAGGAGGTGAGTACCTTCTGCTTTTCTTCCTAGCTTTCTGCTCATTCTTGGATAACCACATCCATTAGGGCATCCCTGGATAAGGTGTGATATTCTGAAGTACAAAATAGGGAGTATCATGGGTGGGATTTAGTTTGGGAGCAGCTTTAGGGACAACCTTTCTTTTCTTTACAGCTTTCTTCTTTGCCTTAGAACTGTCAGATTCATCAGAATCATCATCATCATCATCATCTTCATCAGATGATCCTTGAGGATTATCATATAAGGCATCAATGGCCTTCAAAATATCTTTAGAAATCTGTTTCTCATCATGTGGCTGTACTCGAAGTTCTGTTACTTCTGGAACTTCTGTTTCAGCAACACTTTCAACAGCAGTTAAACTCTCTTCTACTATATCAACGATAATAATTTCATCTAAATCTGGTAAATGACTATCATCCATTATATATGTAGGAGGAGAGATAGCCTTATGAGAAGAACTGGCCTTGGTGGCTGATACTTTTGGAGGCTCTGCTACTGCAAAACTTACCTTAAGTTGCTTAGCAACTATAGGGCTTATTGGGGAGGAATATGCTACAATAACTTTAGATAACTGTGAGCAAATTTCTAGATGATAATTTAAATGAACTGTATCAAAACAATTTAATAAATTGTAAATATCTATTGTGGGATTGACAATGCAATCACCCACAGTGAAGACTTCTGGAATGTCTATATCTGTATATGTACATAATATATAAACTATTACTATCTCAGCCTCTGTAAGAATATATACATCAGTCTCTGCATCTGCAGGCTCATCTAACTGGAAAATTTCTGCTGCTGCTACTGCTGCTAGAGCTGGAACTGCTTCTTCATTGAGAATCTCCCCCTGCCTGATTTCAATGGATACTGTAACCAGACCCCTAAAAGAAGAAGGGATAAAGGAGGTAGCAAGGAGAGTAGCAAGAGAAGAAATGGAGGCAACAAGAGGTGTGATTGCCTCTGCTATAAGTTGCCTAATCAGTGGAGCGATGTGCTCCATGATGGTGGAAAGGGAGGGAGAATCCATATACATAAACTCTGGTGGAGTTTGAGTAGATACAGATGGATGAGGAGAAGGAGTAACATCAGATGGAGGGACATCAGGTATGTTGTCATGATGTGAAGGTGATGCAGTAGGAGATGGTATTGGAGTGGAATTGTCATGTACAGGTGAAGTAGCTGTAGATGGTATGGAGGTGAGCAGATTAAAAGTGAGGGATGACATGAATGTTTCAGGATTTATGTCATTTAGATGAGGTGGTAGTGGAGATGGAGGTGGAGTGATGTGCTCAGGAGATGGAACTGGTGTTGGTAGATGTATTGGTGAAGCAAGTGGTTGTTGAGGAGGAGGTGAAGATACAAGATGAGGTGAAAGTGGTTGTTGTTGAGGTTGAGAAGGATAAGGAATGAAGACTTCTTCAACAGCAGGGTCTGCAGCGACTGGTACAGCCCTTGTGCCCTTAGAAGTCCGGGAAGACGAGGAAGCCTTGGATGGCCTAGAGATTGTCCACTCCCATCTGCGGAAAAGGGTAGATGTAAGCCTCTTCGAGGCATTAATGAACATTGTCATGGAGACCAGTAGTTCATGAGCCTTTTCTTGAAGGAAGATTCCCAGAATCCTCCAAAAATATACTTCCTTCTTATTATTCTTCTTCTTTATTAAATCGAACAACAGTTTTCCCCAGTTAAATGATTTCTTATTAACCACAACACACATCACTAGGAATTGTTCTCTGGTGATGTAATCATGGGCTGTGTGCTTGCCCAACATAACCTTCCTGACAACATCAGCAAAAAATTTATACTCAGAAAATAAATTTTTCTTAAGTATTTTATTTGGGTTCTCTCCAGTATGACCCATTTTTATCAGCATGTTCTCATATTCAGTGTTATCCATCTCTATATCTTCATTTCCATTCATCAAACTGAAAATTTTAGATAATACGGTAGGGGTTAAAGAAAACTCATTACCGGATATATTCCCGGTCATTGTTTCTGCATCTGGATTGGTGGAAGTGAGTACCCATTCTCTAATCTCTGTAGCCACTATCTTGATTCTGTGAGTCATGAAATTCTTCAGATTTTGTTCCTCAAAGAGTTTCTGTATGTCTAAGAAGATCTGGTCTAAATGTTGGAATGAATCAAAATCGATGTCAAAACCCATATCGAACTTCATCGCCGCAAGAGAGTTTGCCGGAATCGCCATTTGTTCGCCTGCAAAAGAAAACAGAGAGATCAAGTGCAAGGGGAACAGAAAGCGCGGGACAGGACTCGAAGAAAACCTAGATATATGGTTTTCAGAATATGAAGCGGCATAATCTATCCGACGAAAAATAAAAAAAATTCTTCGATCTTGGTTCGACAAAATATTTATTGATAAAAGAATTCGTCGATCTCAGTCAGAAGAAGTGAAAACATTTCGTCGAGTTCAGTTTGAGGAAAATTTTCTGAATCAATATCGTCGATCTTCGTTCGACGAAACAAGCTTCACACAGCAAGAGTTTGTCGATCTCAGTTCGACGAATTTCTCATGAACTTTTCTTAGTTTGTCGATCTTTGTTCGATGAACTTTGATAAATTCTTCGCCCGCAGATAGAAATTTAAATTAAGGCCTTTCCATTGATCATACCTAGCTGATTTATAAAGAACAGATGGTTCCTCTCATCCAAGTGTTTGGTGAAGATGTCTGCTCTTTGTAAATCAGTGTAGATGTTGACAGGGTTAATTTCATCTTTGTCCACACACTCTCTAATGAAATGATGCCTGATGTCTATGTGCTTAGTTCTACTATGATGCACTGGATTTTGTGCAATGGAAATTGCACTTGTGTTATCACATAGTAAGGTTGAATTATTTAAGTTGAAGCCATAATCTAGAAGTTGGTTCTGAATCCACAGTATCTGGGAACAACAACTGACAGCTGCTACTTATTCTTCTTCAGCAGTTGAAGTAGACACAGATGACTGCTTTTTGCAAAACCAAGACACTAGTCTAACACCAAGTAACTAGCATGGCCCTGAGGTGCTTTTTCTGTCTACTCTACATCCAGCAAAGTCAGCATCTGAGTATCCAGTCAACTCAAACTCTGACTCTGTTAGATACCAGAGTCCTAGACTGGGATAACTCTTTATATATCTTAAAATCATTTTTAAGAAAATAAGGTGAGATTTTTTAGGGTTCAACTAGAACCTAGCACAAAGGCATGTAGCCATAGGTGTTTTCTTAGTATGGTCTACTTACTGAAAGATATAACAGAGACCCAACAATGGCCCTATATAATTTCTGATCTACAGGTTTCCCATGTTCATCAGAATCAATTACAACATTTGTAGCCATAGGTATTTTCTTGGCTGAGGAATCTAACATCCCAAACTTTTTGATTAGCTCCTTATCACACTTATATTGGGATATGAAGATGCCATCAGGTCGCTGCTTGACTTGGAGACCAAGAAAGTAGGAGAGCTCACCCATGCTACTCATTTCAAACTTAGAATGCAAGATGTCAGAGAACCTCTTGCATAGTTTGGAATCTGTAGACCCAAAAATAATGTCATATATATAGATTTGTATTAATAAGATTTAGTCCTTATGGTGTCTAGTGAATAATGTCCTATCTACTATGCCCCTAGAAAATTTATGCTCTAGAAGAAAGCTAGCTAAGGTTTCATACCAAGCTCTTGGATCTTGCTTTAAAATATAGAGAGCTTTATGCAATTTAAAGATATAAGAGGGATGAGTAGGAGAGATAAAACTTGGTGTTTGCTCCACATAAACTTTCTCTTTAAGTTCACCATTCAAGAACGCACTCTTGACATCCATTTGGTATACTTTGAACTTTTTGTAGGCAGCATATGCAAGGAAGATTCTGATTGCTTCCAGCCTTGCAACAGGTGCAAATATCTGGTCATAGTTAATCCTTTCCTCTTGTTTGTAGCCTTGAGCAACCAGCCTTGCCTTGTTCCTTATGATAATATCTTGGACATCTAGTTTTTTTTTCTAAATACCCATTTAGTTCCAATGACTGGGTAGTCTTTTGTTCTTGGAACTAAATCCCAAACTCTGCATCTCTCAAATTGGTTGAGCACCTCTTGCATTGCAATAATCCAGTGTGGATCTTGGTCAGCATCTTTGATGGATTGGGGCTCAGTTTGAGATATAAAGCAGGCATGCATCAAGTCTTGGTTGAGTTGATGCCTTGTCTGCACAACAACTGATATGTTTCCAATCACTTGAGATGTAAGGTGATCTCTAAGTGTGACAAATTCAGTAGGTGGAGTTGGTTGAGCAACAACTTGGGGAATTAATTCCTCTTGTGGAATTATAGTTGTTGTTGGTTCTACACTGGGTTCAGTGTCTTCATCTTCACTGTCTTCAGCAATATGTGGAGAAGGATGGCTAACAGCCTCATTGGTGAGGGTCAATTAATGTAATTTCTCACACAAGTTTGGTTCCTGCAAATTTTCATTGGTAGAAGGATTTTCTCCTTGTAAAACATGTTAGTTTCATCAAATGAAATATGAATAGATTCCTCAATTTTAATGGTAGATTTATTATACACACTATAAGCCTTAATTACTTGGGAATATCCAAGAAAAAATTCCAATTTCAGCCTTGGCTTCAAATTTTTTAATGTGTTTCTTATTATTGTTGTGAATGTAACATAAGCAACCAAAAATTTTGAAATAGTCTACTTTAGGTTTCTTCCCTTTAAGTAGCTCATAAGGAGTCTTATTCTTAAGATTCTGTATTATACTTATGTTCACTACATAATTTGCTGTGCTCACAACCTCTGCCCAAAAGAATAGGGGTATGTAAGCATCTACAAGTAATGTGCATCCAGATTAAATTAGGGTTCTATTTTCCTTTCAGTCACCCCATTTTGTTGAAGTGTTCTAGGAGATGAGAAGCAGTGCCTGATACCTTCATTCTCACATAATTTGCTAATGAAATGCAGGGAAGGAGCACCGCCGTCCTGAGAAAGGAGTGGGGTCATTATAATTTGGTCGGCTTTGGCTGACCGTTGCTTTGTTTGCCACCGTGCGGTGGAATGTTGCTTGCAGGTGCTGCGGAGCCGAGTACCAAATAGCGGGCTAGAGTCCATATTGCTGTTCTGGCCCTAGAAGGCCAAAGAAAATAGTTGTTCTTTATTTTGGTATGTGTGGCCGACCTGCGAGCCGATGTATGGAAAACATTTTATTGCCAAGTGAACTCTTGTAAGGCTATAAGGCCAAGTGTCTTTCAGTGTATTTGTATTTTATTCCAGTTGTACTGGTTATAGACATTCATGATTATTGGATTACTGTTATGGGTTCTTTGAACTGTTTAAAAGCTTCCGATAGAATGCCCTGTGATAGGACGAGTAGTCTTGATTTGATAGTTTGGTTATTCATACGTAACCCTTCCGACTGTCCGTGGTATATGGCATCGGGTTCCAGCTGGACCTTCTGTTATATGCCATACGATGGATGGGGGTGTTACAATTTTGTATCAAACTTCTGGTTATGGTGAGGCTTAAATGAATTCGTGGGCGAATTCTTTTAAGTGGTGGTGAGCACATATGTGCGTCATCGTTATAACATCAAAAATAACCTATGGATGTCCACTTAGGAATGAAAAATACACTTGTTGTGTGGAACCTGAGTGTTCCAATGATTGCTTTTAGCAATTTGTGCGTCGTCTAAACGTGGGTCTTTGCTATTATAGGCAGTTAGGAGTGGTGCTGGTCAGTCGGAGCGTCTGTAATCGGCGAAAAGTAATGCACCGAGGGATGCGCCTACAACACCTCCTTCAGCAGAAACCATCAGATTGGTGGCTGAAGCATTTTTTGCCATGATTAATGCCCAACCTGCAGGCAATTGCACCATGCACCACCTGTTGTTGAGCAAGAACCGGTTAGGGCGGTAGAGCCGAGAGTGGTGGAGCGCGCGATAGTGGATCATGTAGAGCCAAGGAGAGCTACAGAGAGACAACTCAAGCATGTAATTGGTTTTAATCCTCCGAGATTCGATGGGGTTGGAACGCCAGCTGAAGCTGAGGATTGGCTATCTACGATAAAGAGGTTCTTGACGGCCACGTTAACTGAAGAGTGGCAGAAGACCAACATAGCGACCTTCCTTTTGGCTAGTGAGGTGAGGCTGTGGTGGGATGAGTTGGAGTTTCATCTCTTAGTGGGAAGGCAGCTTGCTGATGCGCCTATGGAGGAATTCTCAAGATTGTTCTTGGCCAGATATTTACCCTCTGCTCAGAAGCTTGAGATGGAGAATCAGTATCGTAGGTTGACTCAGGGAGCCGGAAATGTGGACGAGTATTTCCACGAGCTTACACGGTTGGGTCGGTATGCGGGTGCTATGTTTACGGAAAAAGAGAGGAAGACCAACCGATTTTATGAAGGTCTACGTTGCGACCTACAGTTACTCCTTGTTGGGCATAAGGCGTAGGGCTTCCTAGCCTTGGTCAATTCGGCCTGGTCATTGGAAAAGGTTGTGAAAAAAGTTCAAGAGAAGAAGGACACAGGGGAAAAGAAGGCAGCGTTCAAAGTGCCAAATGCAAAGTCAGGATTCCGCAGATGGAACAAGAAGCAGAGGACTTCGAACTCAGTCCCTTCGTCTGGTACGTCGGGGGCAACTACAAGTCGAGTTCCAGGAGCTTGTTACAACTGGTGGAAGATAGGGCACTTTGCTCGTAAGTGATGGTGCGAACGTGCAAAGTCCGAGAGGAAGCCTGGAGTGACCTATGAAGAGAAAGGAAAGGCGGTGGAGTCAACCGCGTCCCATCATTCTCCATCCCAGCCTAGAGTTTATAATCTTGGTCTGCAAGAGGACATAAAGCAAGCTGACGTGGTGACAGGCTTCGTGTTGATTTTTGATTGTCCGGCGAGAGCCCTATTTGATACGGGGACTTCACATCCCTTCTTGTTCGAAAAGTTCATATCACGCATCTGGGTTCCTTCCTCGATGGCAAAAGACAAGTTGGATGTGTTGTTGCCCAATGGGTTCTCAATGCGCGCGGATAAGTTCTGTGTGGTGAAGATACGGATTGGGGACCAAGAGTTTGTTTTGTGAGCGTTGGTACTACCGTTAGTGGAAATTCGACGACATTTCTATGGATTTTGTGCATGGTTTGCCAAAGTCGCAGAGGGGTAACGACGCCATCTGGGTGGTCATAGATAGGTTGACAAAAGTGTCGCATTTCATCCCAAATAGGAAGGAAGATCCGGTGGAAAAGTTAGCCAAACTCTATGTGGATAATATTGTGTGGTTGCATGGTGTACACTGCAGTATTGTTAGTGACCGAGATGGATGCTTCATGTCGAAGGACTGGAAGCTGGTGCATAGTTTGTTGGGAACTAAGCTGATTTTCAGCACACCCTTCCATCCACGGATTGATGGTCAGATCGAGAGGGTCAACAGGATGATGGAGGACATGCTTCGCATGTGCGTCCTAGATTTCAGAAAGCATTGGGAGGATCACCTGTACATGGTGGAGTTTCCGTATAACAACAACTTTTAAGCCATTATTGGAATGGAACCTTTCGAGGCCTTGTATAGGAGGAAGTGTCGTACACCGTTGTCTTGGTTAGAGACATGCGAGTCGAAGTTGTATAAACGTCAAGCAGTGGAAGACGCCACTTCAATGGTACGTACAATTCAGGAAAGGTTGAAGATCGCTCAGGACAGGCAAGCAAAGTACTATAAAGCCAAGCATATGAATGTGGAGTTCGGTGTTGGGGACTGGGTGTATTTAAAAATCAAGCCGTTCAAGGGTGTTTCGCGGTTCGACGCTTGAAGAAGCTGCGTTCGAGATACCTTGGAACATTTGAAATCCTGGAGCGTGTTGGCGAAGCAGCGTATAGATTGAAGCTGTCGGTGGAATTGAGTGGGCTACACGATGTGTTCCGCGTATCGGTGTTGCGTAAGGCAGTGCAAGAACCTTCGCAGATAGTTGCGGTCGATCAAGTGCTGGTTGATTACGAGTTGACGACAAAGGTCAAGCCTATACATATAGAAGATGTTGAAGTCAAACGACTCCGCAACAAAGAAATCCGAATGGTTAAGGTCCGTTGGGATAACTGCGGACGTGAGGAGCTTTCATGGGAGCGAGAGCAAACTATGTTGGAGGAATACCCCGAGTTATTCCGCTCAGGTAACATTTAATTTTGTGTACCTTTACTTAATTTTGGGTCGAAATTACTTAAGGGGGAGGGTGGGAGATTTGTAACTCCCCGGAAATCGTTTTTGAGCTGATCGCGTTCAAAAGAAATTTTGGTGACTGTATAGGGGTACACGGCCTAGGACACGGGCGTTTCCAAGGCCATGTCTTTACATGTGTGTTGGCCGGCTGTATCCAGAGAAGGACACGACAGGAAACACAGGTTGTGCACAGTTTTGACACGAGCGTGTTAGGGGTGACACGGGCGTGTTCATACCCGTGTCCCCACCCGTATTCAGGAGGGTCGTGTCGGTTGGCGTGGCGGTTATGTGTGACACGCCCCTGATCACAGGCGTGTCGAGGACCCTACACGGGCGTGTCAGATTGAGTCACGGGCATGTCTTAGCCCGTGTGAGTTTTTGTGTTCGACGATCGTGCCTAGATCGAGGCACACGGCCTGGGACACGGCCGTGTGCAAGGCTGTTTTCGGCCCAGGTTTGAGGATTTTTGAGTGGATCTGAGCCGTTCAATTTCTTTAATTAAGATCCGATGGCCCAGATGAGTGCCTGCTCTGTTAAGGTCGGAAATAGAGGATCAATTCCTCATTTCTCTCTTAAGCACTATCTTTCAAGGAGTTAGAGATGGGAGGAAGAAGGAGGAGGATTCTAGCCGCCAGTGGAGAATCGGAGCACCGTTTAGAGAACCGAGAGCGGATCCGTGGAGGAAATTTCGTTGTGAAGACTTCTATCTGGAGAGTTTTCCATGGCGCAAAAGCATACTACAAGGGTAACGATTCTCTACTTGAGCATTAGAACCTGCGTGTTTCTATAATTGCTTTTTGCAATTTTGGTCGGTCACTTAATGGTGTTTTGTACGACTATAGGTGACCAGGAGTGGTGTAAGACCGTCAGAATGCTCGCTTTGTGAGGAATATAGTGCACCCAGCGACGTGCTTGAGACCCCTCCTTCGTTTGAAACCATAAGAAGGGTAGTTGAAGCAGTGTTCGCTTTTACTAATGCACAACATGGAAGGAATGTGCAACCCTTTGTCCCTGAGGTGGCTTCAACGCCTGGCGGTGTGATGGAGCAAATGACATTTAGAAGACCATCGGGTCAGCAGTTGAACATGCTTTTAGTGTAGGGAGCACACTCAGTTGACGAATATTTATAGGCATTTCTTATGATAAGGCGATACCCAGGATTTGAGTTGGAGAACGAGCAGTCTATAGTCGATAGATTTTATAATGTTCTGCGTGGAGACTTGCGAATTCTATTGCTAGGACCAAAATTATTGGGATTCTGAGCCTTGGTGGGGTCGGCTAGATCTTTGGAAGTAGATTTGGGGAAAATTCACCGGATGCCAGTGAGTAAGGTATCGAACTCTGCAAGTCCTATAAGAGCTGCATACCACAGAACGCGAAAAAAGAGAATCCAGGAGAAGAAGGACTCTAGTGCTAAGAAGACGGAGCTCAAAGTGCTGACTACCTCAATGTCTGGGTATCGTAGGTTCTATAAGAAGGCCAGTACTTTGGGTCCAGCCAATTCTTTTGGTGCTTTGGGGGAAACTACAGGCCGAACACCGGTCGCATGCTATAATTGTGGGAAGCCGGGTCATTTTGCCCGTGATTGTTAGAGCGGAGGCCAAAAGTCCGAGAGGAAGCCTAGAGAGTACAGCCTGGGCTAGTAGGAGGCCAGGAAGCACGCTGATGTGGTGACATGTACGATTTAAATTTATAGCAGTTTAACTTTAAATACTTGTTGCCCTTGCGTATGTTAGCTTAGGACTTCTTGTGCTAGGCTTTGTTTTGATTTTCGATTATCCGGCGAGAGTACCGTTCGATTCGGGAGCTTCGCATTCCTTTTTGTCCGAAGGATTTGTATCACGCATCGGAGTACCCTCTTCGATGACAAAGGACAAATTCAATGTGTTGTTGCCTAATAGGTGCTCAATGCGCGCGGATAGGTTTTGTTGCATTTAGATATGTGAAAGTGCAGCTAGATCTGATATACTCTAGAGGGGGGGGGGGTGAATAGAGTATGGTGCTTAAAAACTTTTTACAATAGTTGTTGCAATCTGAGTGAACAGGGAAGCAAACAATAAATCTAAACACAACAGTTATCTAATTACAAAGCAACCTACAAAAGAAATTAATCACAGATCCTAACTAATCAAAGATTAATCACAGCCAGAAACAAAAAATAAAGACAAGCAAGCCAGAAGACACAAGGAGCTATAGTGGTTCCCCTAAACTTAGGTACATCCACTCTTCTACCACCCTAGGTATGAATACACTGCAGGATGAGTTGATCAGGTGTCCTGGGAACCAATGAGCTTTTGATAAGGTGCTCAAAAACCAAATCAGATTTTTTTGATCAGGTGTCTTGCCACCAATGAGCTTTTGATAAGGTGCTCAAAAACCAAGCACAAACTTTTGAAGGGAGTTTGAAAAACCCTTTACAGAGATGGGGATGAGAGAGTGATGAAAGTCTTCTCTTTCTCAAAGCAGCTGAGAAGACTATGTGGATTTTGATGTTGTCAAAGCTCCCCCTGAGTTCTTGAGATGTTCAGGAAATGAAGCTTTGCTGTAGGGTGATAGGCCTTCAGAAGTTGATCTCCAACAAATAATGATTTCAACAACAGCTGAAATGTTAGGTGTCTGGAGTCTTGAAAGATGTTGGCCTTGAACACTTGAATCAAAGGGGATCTGAAGATTTCAGATCTGTTGATGTCCTTTGGTGTCTGTTCTTGTATGAATTCCTTTAGACAGAGAATGTATACATCTCTTTCTCTTGTGAATAGTTGGTGTTCAGAAAGATGTTTTAGAGAAAATTGTAGCAGAGAATGTTTTGTTCTTCTTCTTCTTGTTCTGCTTATCTGTGCTGTGTGTAAGAAAAATTAAAAAGACTTGTGTTTTATTCCCTGGTTGTGAATAGAAAATTATCCTCTGTCAAGAATAGTCGTTAGTCTGTCATTAATTGACTTCCTTAATTGCAATTGTCTTCTGGGGGAAAGTCCAAAGAAATATTCCTTGATAATCCCTTGAAACTTGGTCCAGAATAAATGAAAACGGCTATAAAATCTTCTGAATTAATTGCTGAATAACTCCTTAACTGTTCTGAATTTGAATCTTGAAAATCTTTTAACTCTTCAGCAAAACGTCAAACTGAGCTCTACTATCGTCGAACTGAGCTCAGCGATTTAGACTTAGAATGCAACAGATATCGTCGATCTGAGCTCAACTATCGTCGAACTGAGCTCAGAGATAGAGAATCAAAACTGGAGTCAAGATCATCGAACTGAGCTCGAAGATCGTCGAATGGAGTTCGACGATTTGTTGAAGTTGAGCTCAGTGATCGTCGAATGGAGTTCGACGATCCGTCAAAGTTGAGTTAGACGATCGTCGATTGGAGTTTGACGATTCGTCGTACTGAGCTCGACGAAATGACTTAGTCTCCAAACAGAAAAACCTTGGTCTTGAGGCCAGCTTCCAAACCTAACTACTAACCCTTAGACTCAATTCTAATTGACCTTTAGATCTATACAGGAGGTCAAAAACAGGTTTCCTAAAGACATAGTGATCCTGACCCAAATTAGTAATAGGGTGTTCCAACAATCTCCCCCTATTTGGGTTAGGATTACTATTTACAGAACTTGGAAAAATTAAAGAACAACATACAAAGCAACAATAAACAATCAACAAGCAGAATCACAGGTATATATTATCCCAGACAGAAATCAGAATAATTGTCACCTTACAGAATTATTCTTTCTCCTTGCTCTTTATAAGTTTGATTTCTCTATTAGGATTAAGAGCTTTTTTCTTTGACCTTCTGTCATCTACTGCACCTAGAGAAGTTTGCTGTTTGGTCCTTGGTACCACAGCTTCAGGATGCAGCTCCATATATCTATCAGAATCAAAGAAAATGCTTGAAGCATATCTTTCCAGTTCTTTCTTTCTTTGTTCAGACAATGTAGTAATGCTTGAGGTGTCCTTGCCTTGCTCTCTGGCTTTCTTGATTTGATCTAAGGCAGCTAACTCTTTCATCCTGGCAGTCCATGCAGTAGGGTTATTTTATGGATCTTCAAAGGGCACTGGATGCTCATATCTGTTAGATGGATTATCTTGAGGAGCTCTGGATGAGACTACTTCTTTTAACTTATAGGGAAAAGGGCCTGAAGTTGTATCTGATGAAGCTTGTCCTTCCCTAGAGTATGGATGTTGCCTTGAATAGCCTTTTGAGTAGACTTGGAATTCGCTTTGGCTTCCTCTGTAACTTCCTCTTCTAGATTGATATCCTCTGGACTGGCTTCCCCTATATTGAGATCTTGCATGAGGCTGATAAGGGGTTTGGCTTTTAGCAGAGGGTTGAGCAGCTGAGCTTCCACCTGCACCTGCATCAGGAGGAGGTGGTGGAGGAGGATGAGGATGATGAAACTGAGAAGATCCTTTCTCATACTTCCACTTCTTCTTCATGGCTTTAAGTTGGTTCTTGGAATATTTCATCCAATGCTGAGTAATGGGGCAGTCATGAAGGATGTAATAAGGAATATCATTAGTGTCCTTGACTTTGGCTGGAGGCATCCTTTTCATAGCTTTGCTCCTTGCCTTTCTTTTCCTGGCTATAGTAGCAGAGGAATCATCAGAATCAGTCCTAAATTCATCACTCTCAGAACTTTGCTCATCATATAAAGCATCAATCTTTTTCAAATAATCTTTCTGAAGTTGGGTTGGAGCAGATGAAGCAGCAGTGGTGACAGCAGCAGATACAACACTAGTAGCAACATAAGTTGTAGCAGTAGCAGTAGTAACAACAGACACAGAAGTTTCAGAAGCAATACTTGCAGAAGATACAGCAGCAGTAATATCAGCAGTAAATGGAGCAGAACAGATTCAGATAAAACTTTTTCAGATACACTACTTTCAGAGATAATATTTTCAGCATCAGTAATAGCAGCAGGCTCAAAATTATATGCCTCTGTCATATGTATATCATCAGAAACTAAAACATCAGCAGCATCATCACTGACAACAGCAGCAACAGAAACAACAACAATATTTTCAACAGGAATAGCAGCAGCATCACTGGAACCATAAGGCTCAGAAGTAGAGAGGGAATTGATGAATGAAGTTATAACACTGGTGTCACAACTTGAGAAGGGCACAATGTCCTTGGAAAGATCCTCTGATGGCTGGACTGCAACTTTCTCTGGAAGACAACTGAAATAAGCTGAATCAAAAACTGATAATAAGGACCTAATGTCCACTGAGAAGACTGCAACTGGAGGGGTGGAAACTGGAGATTCAGTAACAACAGTAGCAGCATGAGAAATGGCAGCAGCAGCAGCAGCAGGCAATCTAACTTCATAAGGCATCTCCCCCTGCCTAGATTCAGAGAGAGCTGGATCAAGGCAACTAGAGGAAGGGATTGCCTGAGGAAATAGAGAGGATAACCTGGCAGAAAGGGCTGCCACTGACTGAAGAAGTGGAGCCAAGGAGGTCTCCAATAGAAGTGATAGCCTGGGGGCTAGCAGTTCATATAAGTGGTCAGCTAGGGCTGGAAGATCTACATGCTCAACAGGTATGTGAGCAGAGGTAGAGACTGGAGGTGAAGCTACTGGTGATGGTGGTGGAGAGCTGGTGTATGGGGGAAGTGAAGGTTGAGGTGAGGGGATTGTGGAGATGGAAGACAGTGGTATGGAGATAGAGGGCGTGAAGGTGGGTGGATCAATAATGTCTTGTAGAAGCTGTTGATAAGAAGAAGATGAGGAGGGTAGCTCAGGAGGAGATGAGGGTGAGTCATCCATGAAGGAATCATCAAGAAGATTGAATGATGGAATGTTGGATGATGTGTCAATGTCTGGTTGAGGGTAGTGGTGTAATGGATGGAATACTTCTTCTGTTATAGGAAGAGTGGGGATTGGAGATGGAATAGATGTTGGAGATGGGCTGGAGATGATGATAGTGGAGGAAATTGTAATGGTGGATGGAACTGGAGGGGATGAAATAGGAGTTGGAGGAGGAGAAGCAGCAGCAGGCAAGTCTTCTGCAGGGGCAGAGACTTGAGGGGAAGAGACTATTACAATCCTCGTGCCTGAAGTTGTGCTTGCATAAGGCCTGCTGGGCTTTGTTATCTGCCTGTCCCATTTGCCAAAGATGGCACATGACGGCCTCTTTGAAGCATTAATATGTATCCCATTAGATACAAGCAGGGCAGGGCATCTGTTCTGAAGAAAGAGCCCTAGGATCCTGCCAAAATTAACAAAATTCTTATTGATTTTCTTCTTGATCAGGTCAAAGAAGACCTCTCCCCAGTTCAATTGCTTCTTATCCACAATGGCTCCCATCAAGCACATCTGATACCTAGAGATAGTATCATGTGCTGAATGCTTGGCCAGCAGAACCTTTCCCACTACATCAGCCAAAAATCTATATTCCACAGCTAGGTTCTTCTTCAGCAGCTTGCTAGGGTTAGCATCAGAGTGACCCATTCTTGCAAGTAAATCAGAAAATTCCTCTCCAGATAACTCAGCAGAATCTCTTCCAGAACTTAATTCAAAAACTTCTGTCAGAATGGCTGGAGTCAAAGGTACCTGGGTTCCAGAAATTGAACCAACTACTGTGTCTTGGTCCTGGTTGTGGGCAGTGTAGACCCACTCCTTAATCTCATCAGCAGCCAACTTGATTCTTGTGGACATGATAGCAACAAGCTTCTGCTCCTTGAATAGTTCCAGAATATCTTGAAAAACCTGATCAGTGGTGCTGAAAGACTCCATGTCTATATCAAATCCAACATCGAATTTCATTGCGGCTAGAACAGCAACAGAGACGGCCATGGTTACCTGCAAAAATCAACAAGCAAAACGACCAAGTGTAGAGATGTTTGGAGGGAAAGAGAATTTTTGCAGAGAGATTGAAAGCGCAAAAGGAGAACGACGGTGAAAAATGAATTTTATATTAGGGTTCGATGCAGAAAAGGAAAGATCGTTGAACTCAGTTCGACGATCTGGGCTTCTAAAGGAATCTGAAGAGTCTTCAATATCGTCGATCTCCGTTCGACGATATTGGAGAGCGTCGAGCTCCTTTCGACGATAGTTCAGAGAATAAATCGTCGAGCGTTGTTTGACGATCGTTGACTGGAAGAGATAGTTCAGACTATCTGAGAAGCACTGAACTCAGGTCGATGATTTCAGAAATCGTCGATCTCCGTTCGACGATCTGATGGAAAATCGTCGAGCGCAGTTCAGAGACTAGAAATACACTCTGGACACTTAGAAAAATCAAGATGTTTGCCTAGTCTTGGTCAATTTTTAAACTTTTAAAATCTTGGATATTATTTTAGACTTCCTCCATCTAACATTCCTTACTGATTTAGGAAGAAGGTATGTTTCTTTTCATCCAAGGGTTTGGTGAAAATATCTCCCCATTGCAAATCAGTTGGGATATATTGAAGTTCAATTTTATTCTTCTCAACATTATCCCTTAAAAAGTGATGCCTAATTTCTATGTGTTTTGTCCTACTATGGAGGACTAGATTTTGAGCTATAGAAATAGCACTGGTGTTATCACAAAATATTTTAGACTTCTCTAAGTTGTAGCCATAGTGTAGGAGTTGGTTTTGAATCCACAAGATTTGTGAACAACAACTGCCTGCAACCATATATTCAGCTTCAGCAGTTGAAGTTGACACAGAAGTTTGTTTCTTGCAAAACCAAGATATAAGTCTGTCACCAAGGAACTGACAAGTTCCTTGAAGGTGGTTTTTTTCCTTGAAGAAGGAACTGACAAGTTCCACTGGTGCTTTTCCTGTCAATTCTGCATCCAGCATAATCAGCATCAGAAAATCAAGTTAAATCAAATGCTGAATCTTTTGGATACCAGAGACCTAGATTTGGACAACTTTTAACATACCTGAGAATCCTTTTTAATAATATTAGGTGTGACTCTCTAGGGCTTACTTGGAATCTAGCACATATGCATGTAGCAAACATTATATCAGGTCTACTAGCTGTAAGGTACAGTAAAGAGCCAATCATTGCTCTATATGTCTGATCAACAGGTTTCCCATCTTCATCAGCATCCAATACAGCATTAGTAGGCATAGGTGTTTTCATACAAGATGCTTCAGACATGCCAAATTTCTTAACCAATTCATTTGCATACTTGGTTTGAGAAATAAAGATGCCTTCAGCATGTTGTGTGACTTGCAATCCTAGAAAGAAAGATAGCTCACCCATGCTACTCATTTCAAATTTAGAATGCATTAGGTTGGAAAACCTTCTACACAAATTTGAATCAGTAGAACCAAAAATAATATCATCTACATAAATCTGTACTAGTAGGATATGAGACTTATGGGTTCTAATGAAAAGATTTTGGTCTACTCTACCCCTTATAAATCCATTTTCCAGAAGGAAGCATGCTAGGGTCTCATACCATGCTCTAGGAGCTTGCTTGAGACCATATAATGCTTTGTTCAACTTAAAAACATAATCAGGATAAGTTGGAGAGATAAAACCTAGAGGTTGTCTGACATAGACTTCTTCTTTGATGTCTCCATTTAGAAATGCACTCTTTACATCCATCTGATATACCTTGAAGCCTTTGTGTGCTGTATAAGCTAAGAAGATTCTGATGGCTTCCAATCTTGCAACTGTTGCAAAAGTCTGGTCATAGTCTATGCCTTCTTCTTGAGAATATCCTTGAGCAACTAGCCTTGCCTTGTTCCTTACAATTACTCCTTGATTATCCAATTTGTTTCTGAACACCCACTTTGTTCCAACAATGGAGTGATCCTTAGGCTTTCGCACTAGTTCCCAAACTTTGTTCCTTTTAAATTGATGCAACTCTTCTTGCATTGCCATGATCCAGTGTGGATCTTGCTCTGCATCTTGAATGGATTGAGGTTCAATTTGAGATAGGAAGCAAGTGTGTAACAGGTTTTGGTTGACCTGATTTCTGGTTTGCACACCAGCTGAGATGTCTCCAATTACTTGGGAAATTGGATGGTCTCTTGATGTTACTAAATCAACAGGGGGTGTTGATTGTTCACCAACCTGTGTTGTTATTTCCTCTTGTGGTACAACAATTGGCTCTTCAATATGTTGAATGCTTTCTTCATCTTCACTGCTTTCCTCTTTTTGAGTAACCTGTAACTTGTTCAAGTCTTCAACAAGAGAATGTACATGCAAAGGTTCTATGGTAGAAGTGTTCTTCTCCTTGAAAGACATGTTAGATTCATCAAATGATATGTGAACAGATTCCTCAATTTTAAGAGTTGATTTATTATAAACCCTATAAGCCTTACTGATCATGGAGTATCCCAGAAACACTCCTTCATCAGCTTTAGCTTGAAATTTTGCTAAATATCTCTTGTCATTATTGTGTATATAGCAAATGCAGCCAAAAATTCTAAAATAATCAACTTTAGGTTTCTTCCCTTTGAATAGTTCATAGGGAGTCTTTCCCTTTAATTTATGTATCAAACTTCTGTTCAGCAAATAGTTGGAGGTGTTCACTGCATCTGCCCAAAAAGATAGAGGAAGGTGAGGATCTGACAATAATGTAGTGGAAGATTCAATAAGGGTTCTATTTTTCCTTTCAGCTACCCCATTTTGTTGAGGAGTTCTAGGAGCTGAGAAAGTATGCCTAATCCCTTCACTCTAACAGAACTCTTGCATAAGAAGAGAATCAAACTCTGTCCCATGATCACTTCTGATCAGGGTAATGTGAGTATTGAACTCAATCTGTATACATTTGAGAAACTCTATCAAACACTTAAAGTTATCAGACTTCTTCCTCAGAAAGAACACCCATGTAAATCTAGAGAAGTCATCTACAACTACTAAAGTGTAAGATTTCTCTCCTAGGCTTTGTACTGTAATGGGTCCAAAAAGATCCATGTGTAACAGATACATGATCCTAGGTGAATCACTCTTATTAAGTGACTTAAAACTATTTTTAGTTTGTTTGCCTAATTGACAAGCCTTGCAGAGTTCTTCCTTCTTGTAGGGGCCAGAAGGTAGTCCTCTAACAAGGTTGTCCTTGGATAGCCTAGTAATAGTTCTAAGTTTTAAGTGTCCTAATCTCTTATACCATAAAACATTAGGTCTACAAACAGAATTGAACAGGCAAATGTCTACATCTGTTGAAAGAAAATCTACTAAATAGATGTTACCTTTTCTTTTACCTGTCAACACAGTTGTGTTGTCCTCTGACTTGATCTTGCATAATGCTTTGCTGAAAGTCACCTGGTAGCCTTCATCACATAGCTGACTGATACTTATCAGATTGTGCTTCAGTCCTTCCACATAGGCTATCTTCTTGAATGTCACTGTCCCAATCTGGACTGCACCATATCCTTTAGTTTGTCCAAAATTTGAATCACCAAATATGACTTTGGGTCCAAGCTTGGCTTTAAAGGATGTGAGGTTGTCCTTGTTTCCTGTCATGTGCTTAGAGCACCCACTATCCAAGTACCATTGCTGGTTTGATGTTGGATAGGTCTTCACCTGCACATGAAATAATTCACTTGTTTTTGACCCAGTTTACCTTGGGCCTAGGTTGATAACCTTTAAACTCAGAAATAAAAGACATCATAGGTTGACTCTTATAACCTTCAAGATGATATCTCCTTGGAGGTATTATCCATTCAGTATAAGGGTTAAAACTGTGGGATGAAGGACCCCTAGGATTGGATTTTGATTTGCCCTTGAAAGAATTTCCAGAGCTCTGATCTCTGTTCGACGATCGTGGAGCTGCGCTCGACGATCTTGGGTCAGATCGTCGAGCTCCGTTCGACGGTCGACTGTGGTAGAGTTCAGGAATTAGAGATCGTCAACCTGAGTTCGACGATTTTGCTTGAGATCGTCGATCTGCGTTCGGCGATCGTCGAGCTCCGTTCGACGATTTCTACTGGAAGTTGGTTTTCTTAGGTAGATCAGAATTTTTCCTAGCTACCTCTACAACTCCCTTCCCTTTATTAGAAATGAACTTGATTTAGGTTGTTAGAACTATAGGTTGGCTGGATGAAGCACCCAAGCCCAGTGTACTATTGAATCTGGAGTTCACTGTGCTTGTGATGTCCATCAGCTTGATACTTCTCCCATTAAGGGATTCTTCAAGCTTCTTGGCCTCTGATAGCTCACCTTTCGGTGAAGCTATCTGCTCCCTACAACACTCTAACTCCTCAGAGAGTTTGAGGTTTTCTGACTTTAAGGAACTATGTTCAGATAATTGATTTCTAAGAGAGATAATTTCCTTCTCAGATTTTAGTAAGTCTAAACATAATGCTTTAAACTCAGATTTAAAGTCCTCTGAATTGAAATCAAAAGAACTAATTACCTGGTCCTCTTCAAGTTGAGTCTCTGAGTCTGACTCTGACTCTTCTTCATCTGAATTATGTTGAGAGGCATTGATTGCCATCATGCAGAACACTTTCTCTTCTGCATCATCTTCATCATCATTGGAGCTAGATGAAGCTTCTGACTCCTCTTCAGTCTCACTCCAGGATTCAGCAACAAACCCCTTCCTTGTGTGTTTGTTCTTGCTTGAGGAGGGTTTGCCATTGCCATTCTTCTTGAAGTCTTTCTCCTTTCTTCTTTCTTTCTTGTCCCTTCTGTCCTTGTTTTTGTTTTCTGGACAGTCAGGTACAATGTGCCCTGGTTTCCTGCAACCAAAGCAAACAATTTCGTTATTATTTGACTTGTCATACATTGGCTTATCATGCTCCTTGTATGATCTCTTTTTGAAGTCCTTTCTGGCCATTTTGTAGAATCTTTTAGCCAATAGACTAAGCAGCTCATCATTGCCTGTGACTTTGTCTTCAGACTGATCTTCAGTTGCTTTGAAGGCTATTGTCTTTTCTTTCCTTGTGGCTGGTGAGGCAGCCTTCTGCTCTTCTTCTCTATTCTTGATGAGCAGCTCATAAGATTTGAGCTTGCCCAAGAGAGCTTCTGTGGTGATCTCATTCAGACTTCTGACATCCTCGATTGGCCAGATTCTTGAATCCCAAGTGCTTGGGAAGCACATTAGGATTTTGTCATTAAGTTCAGTCAATGATATCTCCTTATCCAAAGTCCTGAGTTCATTGACTATTAGACTGAGTCTATTATACATATCTCTAACTGACTCAGCTTCTCCTTTCTTGAAATTCTCATATTGGGATATGAGGTGGGATCTCCTGTCCTTTCTTTCATCAGCTGATCCTAACACTATTTCAGTGAGCTTATCCCAGATTTCCTTTGCTGAATTACATTCAGCCATCTTTTGAAAAATGTCATCAGACATGGTCTGGGCTAAGATGTTCATAGCCTTTGCATCTGCAACCTTCCACTTCCTGATGTCAGCATCTGTTCCCGATGGAGGTGGAACAGCATTTGTGCTTGTGTTCTCTTGAGGTCTTGGACAAACTGTCAAAACAGAATTAAAAATATCCTCGTCAATAGAATTCATGTATAATCTAATCCATGCTTTCCAAAGTGCAAACTTGAATAGATTGCACACTGGAGGTCTGGTGCTAGCATAATCTTTGTTTTGGGTCATGATTTGTGAAGAGATAATCTAATAACAAAATCTACAGCAAGCAGATCTAACTAGGGATCTTGGGGTTCAGGTGTTAGCCTGTGCAACCACCAAGGTGTGGTATATTTAACCAACCTCTCTTTGATACCAATTGAAAGTGCAGCTAGATCTGATATACTCTAGAGGGGGGGGGGGTGAATAGAGTATGGTGCTTAAAAACTTTTTACAACAGTTGTTGCAATCTGAGTGAACAGGGAAGCAAACAATAAATCTAAACACAGCAGTTATCTAATTACAAAGTAACCTATAAAAGAAAGTAATCACAGATCCTAACTAATCACAGATCAATCACATCCAGAAATAAAAAATAAAGACAAGCAAGCCAGAAGACACAATGAGCTATAGTGGTTCCCCTAAACTTGGGTACATCCACTCTTCTACCACCCTAGGTAGGAATCCACTGCAGGATGAGTTGATCAGGTGTCCTGGGCACCAATGAGCTTTTGATAAGGTGCTCAAAAACCAAATCAGATTTTTTGATCAGGTGTCTTGCCACCAATGAGCTTTTGATAAGGTGCTCAAAAACCAAGCACAAACTTTTGAAGGGAGTTTGAAAAACCCTTTACAGAGATGGGGATGAGAGAGTGATGGAAGTCTTCTCTTTCTCAAAGCAGCTGAGAAGACTATGTGGATTTTGATGTTGTCAAAGCTCCCCCTGAGTTCTTGAGATGTTCAGGAAATGAAGCTTTGTTGTAGGGTGATAGGCCTTCAGAAGTTGATCTCCAGCAAATGATGATTTCAGCAACAGCTGAAATGTTAGGTGTCTGGAGTCTTGAAAGATGTTGGCCTTGAACACTTGAATCAAAGGGGATCTGAAGATTTCAGATCTGTTGATGTCCTTTGGTGTGTGTTCTTGTATGAATTCTTTTAGACAGATAATGTCTACAGCTCTTTCTCTTGTGAACAGTTGGTGTTCAGAAAGATGTTCCAGAGAAAATTGTAGCAGAGAATGTTTTGTTCTTCTTCTTCTTGTTCTGCTTATCTGTGCTGTGTGTAAGAAAAATTAAAAAGACTTGTTTTTTATTCCCTGGTTGTGAATAGAAAATGATCCTCTGTCAAGAATAGCTGTTATCCTGTCATTAATTGACTTCCTTAATTGCAATTGTCTTCTGGGGGAAAGTCCAAAGAAACATTCCTTGATAATCCCTTTAAACTTGGTCCAGAATAAATGAAAACGGCTAGAAAATCTTTTGAATTAATTGCTAAATAACTCCTTAACCGTTCTGAATTTGAATCTTGAAAATCTTTTAACTCTTCAGCAAAACGTCGAACTGAGCTCTACTATCGTCGAACTGAGCTCAGCGATTTAGACTTAGACAGCAACAGAGATCGTCGATCTGAGCTCAACTATCATCGAACTGAGCTCAGAGATAGAGAATCAAAACTAGAGTCAAGATCGTCAAACTGAGCTCGAAGATCGTCGAATGGAGTTCGACGATTTGTTGAAGTAGAGCTCAGCGATCGTTGAATGGAGTTCGACGATCTGTCAAAGTTGAGTTAGACGATCGTCGATTGGAGTTCGACGATTCGTCGTACTGAGCTCGACGAAATGACTTAGTCTCCAAACAGAAAAACCTTGGTCTTGAGGGCAGCTTCCAAACCTAACTACTAACCCTTAGACTCAATTCTAATTGACCTCTAGATCTATACAGGAGGTCAAAAACAGGTTTCCTAATGACATAGTGATCCTGACCCAAATTAGTAATAGGGTGTTCCAACAATATGGATTGGGAGTCAAGAGTTTGACTTGCAAGCATCATTATTATCGATAGTGGAGTTCGACTTGATATTTGGTATGGACTGGCTCTCGGAGCAGCAGACATATATTGATTGCAACACCAAGGAGGTCAAATTGGGAACTTGTCATGTGACGACATTTGCGGGCCTGAAAGAGTCGAGCAAGACTTTGATGTCTGCTCTTCAGGTGGTTAAGGCTGTTCGTACTGGTACAGAGCTATTCTTCATGCCAGTGGAGGCTTCGAAGCCTAAGCCTACTTTGGACAGCATCCCAGTAGTATCCGAGTACCCTGACTTGTTCCCTGACGATCTCCCTAGAGCCCCACGTCAGCGGGAGATTGACTTCACTATTGAGCTTGTGCCAGGTGCTAAACCTATGTCACGCTCTTCGTATCGTATATCGCCTAAGGAGATGGCAGAACTGAAGGTTCAACTTGAAGAGCTGTTGGAGCGGGGTTATGTGCATCCAAGTTCGTCGCCTTGGAGAGCACCGGTCCTTTTTGGTAAGAAGTAGGACGGAAGTTTGCGACTCTGCATCGATTATGGAGAGCTGAATAAGTTAACGGAGAAGAACAAGTACCTGATCCCAAGGATTGATGATCTGTTCGATCAGTTAGTCGGGTCATAGGTGTACTCGAAATTGGATCTTAAATCCAGATATTATCAGCTAAGGATAAGAGAAATTGATATCCCCAAGACAGCTTTCAGTACGCGGTATGGGCATTATGAGTTTACCGTCATGCCATTTGGGCTGACGAATGCACCATCCGTGTTTATGGATTTGATGAACAGGACATTCAGGGAGTACTTGGACAAGTTCATGACAGTCTTTATGGACAACATATTGGTGTACTCGTAGAACGAGGATGATCATTTCAAGAATCTACATATAGTGTTGGAGACATTGAGGAGGAATCAGCTTTATGCCAAGTTCTCCAAATGCGAGTTTTTGATGTCCAAGGTAGCGTTTGTTGGTCATATAGTTTGTGGAGAGGGAATTGTAGTGGATCCGGCTAAGATAGTTACTATATGAGAGTGGCCTGTATTGTCTTCAGTGGCAGAAGACCGGAGTTTCCTAGGACTTATCGGCTACTACAGGGGCTTCATAGAGAACTTCTCGCGGATAGCGTTACCCTCCCGACTTTGAAGAGGAAAGATCAAAAGTTTGTGTGGTCGCTGGAGTGCGCGCAAACTTTCGAAGAACTGAAAAGTCGGTTGACCACGACGCTTATTCTATGTTCGCCGGTTGGGATCGAAGGTTTTGAGATCTACAGTGACGCTTCGGGCAGTGGGTTGGGTTGTGTCCTACTGCAGCATGGGATATTGATAGCTTATGGCTCGCACCAGCTGAAGGTGCATGAGAGGAATTATCTGGGCCATGACTTGGAGTTAGCGGCCGTGATATTTGCTCTGAAAATGTGGAGGCATTACCTGTACGGTGTGAAGGTCGATATTTATACCGACTACAAGAGCCTGAAGTACTGGTTGGATCAAAAGGATTTAAACATGTGGTAGCGGAGATGGATGGAGTTCCTGTGGGACTACACATTCAAGATTCATTATGAGCCAGGGAAAGGAAATGCAGTTGCGGATGCATTGAGTCACAGGGTGTAACGCCCCGGATTTTTATTACGTACGCATGATGGGCGTTACGTTGGCTTTGATTGTAGTTGAGCATGGTTTTTCCCGCGGGCATGCGAGTGGCTGTTTTGGTTGCCGAGTTGCACGATTCTCCAGCAAACCGTAGTCCAAATAAGGGACTCGGTGAGGCCTCTTAGGGAATGCCTGCACGTTTTCGCGCCCGAGGAATGTTGCTCAAAATCAGTTGCTGGTTCAGGAAACAAAAAAAAAGGGTAAAAAGTGCTTAAGGCAAAAATGGTCTAGGACGTCCCAGGAACATTTTTCACAAAAGGGGAAAATGGTCATTTTTGTGCTACACGCCCCCTGTCACGGGCGTGACCCAGGCCGTGACCTGGGCGTGACCTCCTGGACTCGACGAATTTTTCTTGCGTCGAGTTGAGCTCGACGAATGGGGTACACGCCCCCTGACACGGGCGTGTCACGGGCCGTGTCCCGCTTCGTCGAGTGTCGAGTGTCGATCGGCGAGTATCGAGTGTCGAGTCGTCGAGAGAGGGGACACGGCCTGTGACACGGGCGTGTCACAGGGCGTGTCAGGCTGGGTCGAGTGTCGACACTTTCTGTCGACGAGGTGTCGAGACACGGGTTACACGCCCTAGGTCACGGGCGTGACCGACCCGTCACGGGCGTGACCGACCCGTCACGGGCGTGTACCCCGGCCGTGTACCGTCTGGATAAGCGTGGAATTGCCGCCTTTCGGCGCCGCTTATGGTACACGCCCTGTGTCACGGGCGTGACATAGGGCGTGACCGGCCCGAAAATCGACTTTTTCCATTTTTTTGTGCCGTTCATTTCCTTGATCCTGCATCGAACGGTTCAGCTCGGTTCTGGAGGATATAAGCCGAAACAGAACCCATTAAGCTTCATCTTCTTCCTCTTCATCTTCATTCTCCAAGAGAAAGCAAGGGAGCAAGGGAGCAAGCAAGGCCAGGAAAAAGAGAAGCAGCCGTCGCGGCATCGCCTCGGTTCAGGCAAGCGGTGTCCTCCACCCTTGCCAATCTTCGTACTTGATTCAATTCTCTATTTTTTTTCCTAGCTTTAGATCTTATGTTGAATTCTTATGATCAATCCTCTTGTTGAATTCGTATGACCTTGCTAATTATGACCTTGCTAATTATGTGTGACCTTGCTAATTTCCAACTTATGATCACTCCAAAATTATGACCTTGCTACTTTTCACATTATGATCAATCCAAATGATGACCTTGCTCATGTCCTATGCTAAATTACCTATGTTAATTCCATATAACATTAGCTAATTCCCTAGGTTAAATTCCCTATGTTTAGGTTTGTGCTTCATGTAATTATCAATTTGCCTATGCTAACTTAATTCAGGTAGCTAATTTGTTCTATACATGTACCCATCTTGAGGTGATTTTTCCTTGATTAAAACAACATATGCTTGTGTTCCAAATATGTGGTCTATGTACTCATGTTAATCAAATCCTATCATGTAGTTCTCTTTTGATACAAAGCATGTGATTATGTATTTCTCACACTCTACGTTGGCAATTGGGAGTTATGTGTGAGGACGATGAAAGGAAACATGTTACCTTGGGTTATGGGGTGTTTTGCGAGGCGAATTCGTGAAGCATGGCAGGAGCGTTTGTGTGAGGATTTTGCAAGGGGTGGTGTGGTTTCAGCCTGTGGCCACCGGGTTTTGTTTTTGTGGTTAGAGAGACCACTTTGGCCCCGATTTGGGCTGGTTTTGTTTGGTGCGTTCCACTTTAAGGCCGCCACCGATAAGACCCTTGTGAAATTGAACTTAACCGCTGCTTATGCTTCACTTGTCTAGTAGGTTCTTATTCTATGAATGGTGGAATATGCATGTGTTTTGCCTTTTGTTTCTGCGGTTTGAGCAGGACTTGAAGAACTAGTACGCACTTGGTGCGGTTGATCCTTTGGAATGACATTGTTTTCTACATGTACGCACTTGTTTTGTGCACTCTTGACTTAAGCATTGCTATGGGGTCGGTAAGCCCCTGCTTGATCCATTATGAAATTTATATTCTCTTTTGTATGGTTTGGTTGATTGCTGAGGTATTCTTTCTTGAATGCCTCAGGTGCAGGTTGTAGCCGGTTGAGCGGCTAGGTTGGTTGGAGGCGTTTCTTGGGAGCTAACCGAGCATTCAAAGCGAGGTAGTTCTTCTTTTGTTGTACAGACATATATATGCCCCAATGGGTTCGTGTCAGCTTGTTGGCGCCCATTTGGTGGATTTTCTTTTATGTAAATATGAACTACTGCTAATGTAACTCCTTTGTATGGAATGTACTTGCTTTTGGGATGGTTTTCTGGTAGGTTAGCATTAGCTAATTCCCTAGGTTAAATTCCCTATGTTTAGGTTTGTGATTCATGTAATTATCAATTTGCCTATGCTAACTTAATTCAGGTAGCTAATTTGTTCTATACATGTACCCATCTTGAGGTGATTTTTCCTTGATTAAAACAACATATGCTTGTGTTCCAAATATGTGGTCTATGTACTCATGTTAATCAAATCCTATCATGCAGTTCTCTTTTGATACAAAGCATGTGATTATGTATTTCTCACACTCTACGTTGGCAATTGGGAGTTATGTGTGAGGACGATGAAAGGAAACGTGTTACCTTGGGTTATGGGGTGTTTTGCGAGGCGAATTCGTGAAGCATGGCGGGAGCGTTTGTGTGAGGATTTTGCAAGGGGTGGTGTGGTTTCAGCCTGTGGCCACCGGGTTTTGTTTTTGTGGTTAGAGAGACCACTTTGGCCCCGATTTGGGCTGGTTTTGTTTGGTGCGTTCCACTTTAAGGCCGCCACCGATAAGACCCTTGTGAAATTGAACTTAACCGCTGCTTATGCTTCACTTGTCTCGAGTCGTCGAGAGAGGGGACACGGCCTGTGACACGGGCGTGTCACAGGGCGTGTCAGGCTGGGTCGAGTGTCGACACTTTCTGTCGACGAGGTGTCGAGACACGGGTTACACGCCCTAGGTCACGAGCGTGACCGACCCGTCACGGGCGTGACCGACCCGTCACGGGCGTGTACCCCGGCCGTGTACCGTCTGGATAAGCGTGGAATTGCCGCCTTTCGGCGCCGCTTATGGTACACGCCCTGTGTCACGGGCGTGACATAGGGCGTGACCGGCCCGAAAATCGACTTTTTCCATTTTTTTGTGCCGTTCATTTCCTTGATCCTGCATCGAACGGTTCAGCTCGGTTCTGGAGGATATAAGCCGAAACAGAACCCATTAAGCTTCATCTTCTTCCTCTTCATCTTCATTCTCCAAGAGAAAGCAAGGGAGCAAGGGAGCAAGCAAGGCCAGGAAAAAGAGAAGCAGCCGTCGCGGCATCGCCTCGGTTCAGGCAAGCGGTGTCCTCCACCCTTGCCAATCTTCGTACTTGATTCAATTCTCTATTTTTTTTCCTAGCTTTAGATCTTATGTTGAATTCTTATGATCAATCCTCTTGTTGAATTCGTATGACCTTGCTAATTATGACGTTGCTAATTATGTGTGACCTTGCTAATTTCCAACTTATGATCACTCCAAAATTATGACCTTGCTACTTTTCACATTATGATCAATCCAAATGATGACCTTGCTCATGTCCTATGCTAAATTACCTATGTTAATTCCATATAACATTAGCTAATTCCCTAGGTTAAATTCCCTATGTTTAGGTTTGTGCTTCATGTAATTATCAATTTGCCTATGCTAACTTAATTCAGGTAGCTAATTTGTTCTATACATGTACCCATCTTGAGGTGATTTTTCCTTGATTAAAACAACATATGCTTGTGTTCCAAATATGTGGTCTATGTACTCATGTTAATCAAATCCTATCATGTAGTTCTCTTTTGATACAAAGCATGTGATTATGTATTTCTCACACTCTACGTTGGCAATTGGGAGTTATGTGTGAGGACGATGAAAGGAAACGTGTTACCTTGGGTTATGGGGTGTTTTGCGAGGCGAATTCGTGAAGCATGGCGGGAGCGTTTGTGTGAGGATTTTGCAAGGGGTGGTGTGGTTTCAGCCTGTGGCCACCGGGTTTTGTTTTTGTGGTTAGAGAGACCACTTTGGCCCCGATTTGGGCTGGTTTTGTTTGGTGCGTTCCACTTTAAGGCCGCCACCGATAAGACCCTTGTGAAATTGAACTTAACCGCTGCTTATGCTTCACTTGTCTAGTAGGTTCTTGTTCTATGAATGGTGGAATAGGCATGTGTTTTGCCTTTTGTTTCTGCGGTTTGAGCAGGACTTGAAGAACTAGTACGCACTTGGTGCGGTTGATCCTTTGGAATGACATTGTTTTCTACATGTACGCACTTGTTTTGTGCACTCTTGACTTAAGCATTGCTATGGGGTCGGTAAGCCCCTGCTTGATCCATTTGAAATTTATATTCTCTTTTGTATGGTTTGGTTGATTGCTGAGGTATTCTTTCTTGAATGCCTCAGGTGCAGGTTGTAGCCGGTTGAGCGGCTAGGTTGGTTGGAGGCGTTTCTTGGGAGCTAACCGAGCATTCAAAGCGAGGTAGTTCTTCTTTTGTTGTACAGACATATATATGCCCCAATGGGTTCGTGTCAGCTTGTTGGCGCCCATTTGGTGGATTTTCTTTTATGTAAATATGAACTACTGCTAATGTAACTCCTTTGTATGGAATGTACTTGCTTTTGGGATGGTTTTCTGGTAGGTTAGCATTAGCTAATTCCCTAGGTTAAATTCCCTATGTTTAGGTTTGTGATTCATGTAATTATCAATTTGCCTATGCTAACTTAATTCAGGTAGCTAATTTGTTCTATACATGTACCCATCTTGAGGTGATTTTTCCTTGATTAAAACAACATATGCTTGTGTTCCAAATATGTGGTCTATGTACTCATGTTAATCAAATCCTATCATGTAGTTCTCTTTTGATACAAAGCATGTGATTATGTATTTCTCACACTCTACGTTGGCAATTGGGAGTTATGTGTGAGGACGATGAAAGGAAACGTGTTACCTTGGGTTATGGGGTGTTTTGCGAGGCGAATTCGTGAAGCATGGCGGGAGCGTTTGTGTGAGGAGTTTGCAAGGGGTGGTGTGGTTTCAGCCTGTGGCCACCGGGTTTTGTTTTTGTGGTTAGAGAGACCACTTTGGCCCCGATTTGGGCTGGTTTTGTTTGGTGCGTTCCACTTTAAGGCCGCCACCGATAAGACCCTTGTGAAATTGAACTTAACCGTTGCTTATGCTTCACTTGTCTCGAGTCGTCGAGAGAGGGGACACGGCCTGTGACACGGGCGTGTCACAGGGCGTGTCAGGCTGGGTAGAGTGTCGACACTTTCTGTCGACGAGGTGTCGAGACACGGGTTACACGCCCTAGGTCACGGGCGTGACCGACCCGTCACGGGCGTGACCGACCCGTCACGGGCGTGTACCCCGGCCGTGTACCGTCTGGATAAGCGTGGAATTGCCGCCTTTCGGCGCCGCTTATGGTACACGCCCTGTGTCACGGGCGTGACATAGGGCGTGACCGGCCCGAAAATCGACTTTTTCCATTTTTTTGTGCCGTTCATTTCCTTGATCCTGCATCGAACGGTTCAGCTCGGTTCTGGAGGATATAAGCCGAAACAGAACCCATTAAGCTTCATCTTCTTCCTCTTCATCTTCATTCTCCAAGAGAAAGCAAGGGAGCAAGGGAGCAAGCAAGGCCAGGAAAAAGAGAAGCAGCCGTCGCGGCATCGCCTCGGTTCAGGCAAGCGGTGTCCTCCACCCTTGCCAATCTTCGTACTTGATTCAATTCTCTATTTTTTTTTCCTAGCTTTAGATCTTATGTTGAATTCTTATGATCAATCCTCTTGTTGAATTCGTATGACCTTGCTAATTATGACCTTGCTAATTATGTGTGACCTTGCTAATTTCCAACTTATGATCACTCCAAAAATATGACCTTGCTACTTTTCACATTATGATCAATCCAAATGATGACCTTGCTCATGTCCTATGCTAAATTACCTATGTTAATTCCATATAACATTAGCTAATTCCCTAGGTTAAATTCCCTATGTTTAGGTTTGTGATTCATGTAATTATCAATTTGCCTATGCTAACTTAATTCAGGTAGCTAATTTGTTCTATACATGTACCCATCTTGAGGTGATTTTTCCTTGATTAAAACAACATATGCTTGTGTTCCAAATATGTGGTCTATGTACTCATGTTAATCAAATCCTATCATGTAGTTCTCTTTTGATACAAAGCATGTGATTATGTATTTCTCACACTCTACGTTGGCAATTGGGAGTTATGTGTGAGGACGATGAAAGGAAACGTGTTACCTTGGGTTATGGGGTGTTTTGCGAGGCGAATTCGTGAAGCATGGCGGGAGCGTTTGTGTGAGGATTTTGCAAGGGGTGGTGTGGTTTCAGCCTGTGGCCACCGGGTTTTGTTTTTGTGGTTAGAGAGACCACTTTGGCCCCGATTTGGGCTGGTTTTGTTTGGTGCGTTCCACTTTAAGGCCGCCACCGATAAGACCCTTGTGAAATTGAACTTAACCGCTGCTTATGCTTCACTTGTCTAGTAGGTTCTTGTTCTATGAATGGTGGAATAGGCATGTGTTTTGCCTTTTGTTTCTGCGGTTTGAGCAGGACTTGAAGAACTAGTACGCACTTGGTGCGGTTGATCCTTTGGAATGACATTGTTTTCTACATGTACGCACTTGTTTTGTGCACTCTTGACTTAAGCATTGCTATGGGGTCGGTAAGCCCCTGCTTGATCCATTATGAAATTTATATTCTCTTTTGTATGGTTTGGTTGATTGCTGAGGTATTCTTTCTTGAATGCCTCAGGTGCAGGTTGTAGCCGGTTGAGCGGCTAGGTTGGTTGGAGGCGTTTCTTGGGAGCTAACCGAGCATTCAAAGCGAGGTAGTTCTTCTTTTGTTGTACAGACATATATATGCCCCAATGGGTTCGTGTCAGCTTGTTGGCGCCCATTTGGTGGATTTTCTTTTATGTAAATATGAACTACTGCTAATGTAACTCCTTTGTATGAAATGTACTTGCTTTTGGGATGGTTTTCTGGTAGGTTGCATTAGGTATTTTGAAGTTACCAAAACTATTATTGTAGCTCATGCATACATGTTTTCATCAATTAAAACGTATTTTTACATAACGTAGACAAAGAGAATTTCTTATAATAATATCACTATAGGTTGCATATAGGAGCTCATTATAAATAAACCAAGGATTTCCGCCGCGTAACAATGTGTTTTGATACCTAAGGCCGAGGGATACGGCCAGCAAATGAACTAATTTTCTTACATAAAACTGTTGAACTTGAATTCACAAAGTAAGCGTCAAGGGTTGCCTGAACGTGTGCAGTTATCCCCTGCACGACGTGGCATCATAACCCGTAGTTCCTCTTGCTCTGATACGAGGTACTCGTTGAGGAAATGCGGGTTGTGACACAGGGCCTCTGCGTGGGCCAACTGGTTGTCAGTTCATGACGAGCGTTTGATTCAGGAGTTGGAGGCTTTAGAGATCTCTTGTGCTGACGAGCAGACTAGTGTCGGAGTGCAATTGAACTGAACAGAAGTTCAATATGATCTGGCTGATCAGATTCGACAGGCTCTGGATTTGGATAGCAATATGAAGCAAATTGTGGATGAGGCTTTAGATGGGTCAAATTCACAATTTGATGTTGTTGATGGATTGTTATGGAAGGACGGTCATCTGTGTGTCCCAAATGTGGGTAATCTGTGGGCAGAATTGATGTACGAGGCTCATCATACCAAGTACTCGATTCACCCATGGAGCACGAAGATGTACCATGATATGAAGAAGTTGTTCTGGTGGCCAGGACTTAAGAAGGACATGGATCTTTATGTGGCGAAGTGTCAAACGTGCGCCTTAGTTAAGGCGGAGTGCCAGAAGCCGGGAGGTTTCTTGAAGTCCTTGCCTTTTCCGGAATGGAAGTTCGACGATATTTCAATGGATTTGTGCATGGGTTGCCAAGGTCGCAGAAGGAAAACTACGCCATATGGGTGATCGTAGATCTATTGACGAAAGTATCGCACTTCATTCGGAATAGGAAGGATGATTCGGTGGATAAAATGGCAAAATTCTATGTGGATAACATTGTTCGACTACACGGTGTGCCTCACAGCATCGTGAGTGACCGAGATGGGTGGTTCACGTCCAATAACTAGAGGTTGGTGCAATAAATGTTAGGAACCAATCTGAGTTTCAACACGGCCTTTCATCTGCAGACGGATGGTCAGACCGAGAGAGTCAACAGGACGATTAAAGAAATGTTTCACATGTGCGTCTTGGATTTCGGGAAACAGTGGGAAGATCACCTGTACTTGGTGGAATTTGCTTATAACAACAGCTACCAAGCAAGTATTCAAATGGCACCCTTCGAGCCCCTTTATGGTTGGAGATGTTGCACGCCGATGTCATGGTTGGAAATGGGTGAGTCGAAGCTGTACAAGAGGCACGAAGTGGAAGATGCAACTTCATCGGTACGAACTATACGAGAACGATTGCTAATCACTCAGGACTGACAAGCTAAATATTATAATGCCAAGCATAGGAACGTTGAGTTCGCTGTTGGCGACTGGGTATATTTGAAGATTAAGCCATTCAAGGGCGTCTCACGGGCACGATGCTTGAAGAAGCTAAGACCGAGGTACCTTGGACCATTTGAGGTTCTGGAGCAAATTGGCGAAGCAGCTTATCGATTAAAACTATCAGTGAAACTGAGTGGTCTACACGACATATTCCACATATCGGTATTGCGGAAGGCAGTGCAAGAGCCTTTGCAAGGGATTGCGGTCGATCAAGTACCAATTGATAATGGGTTGACGATGAAGGTCAAGCCCATTCGTAATGAGGACTCAGAAGTCAAGCGACTGCGTAACAAAGACATCAGGATGTTCAAGGTCCATTGGGACAACTACGGGCGGGAGGAGCAATCGTGGGAGCGAGAGCAGACCATGCTTGAGGAGTACCCGGAGTTATTCCAGCCAGGTACCATTTAAGTTTTGTGTATCTCTTCCTTTCTATAATTTCGGGATGAAATTCTTTTTAGAGGGAGAGAATTGTAATGCCCCAAAACTCAAAAGAGAGACGGACAGCGTTTAGAGCCAAGTTTGGTGCCTGGTAAGGATAACACTGCCTAGGACACGGACGTGTCTAGGGACACGGGCATTTCCAGGGCCGTGTAGTGCTCGGGTTCGACGAACTTGCCTAGTGGTCGACAAAATGCACTCAACGAGGCGTCGAGACAGTGAACACTACCTAAGACATGGGCATGTCCAGGGCCGTGTCAGGCTCGGGTTGTTAGTCGGGCTGTGTCGGGTGAGGAACACGGTCTGGATCAAGGCGTGTACTGGTCAACACGGGCATGTCAGAAGGAACACGAGCATGTCAGGAACCCGTGTCCTTCTCTGTGTTCTTGGCCAGATGTGTCAGCTGTTGAGCTAGCAAGACCTAAAATATAGCCGTGTGCATGGCCGTGTCTGGCACGCGACATGTGACACGGGCATGTCCAGTGGCCTTGTCCTGTTCGGGATGCGACGGTTTCGGCATCGATTGAGGCACACGGCCTTGTACACGGGAGTGTCACAAGCCTTGTTCGGCCTAGTAATGTTATTTTAAGTGCGAATCGTGGCCGTTCGTTTCCTTCTTTAGGGATCCAAGGGCCCAGGGCTGTCCTTGCTAAGTTAAAGCCAGGAATCATGTTTGAAACCCTCATTCCACTTTGAACTTTATCTTTCTAAAGCTTTAGAGAGAGGGGAGAGCAAGGAAGAAGGAGGAGGAGAGATCCGTCCGCCGGTGGAGCTTCGGAGCCCCAAATCACAAGCCGAGTCCAGATCTACGGAGGCGAAGACATTACGGTGCTTTTCGTCATTCTAGATCTTCATGGCGCCAAAGAGAAACCCAAGAGTAACGATTCTCTTCTTGGACATGTGAAGTCCTCTTTCTTTCTGCACAAGAAACTCGCTCTTGCGAGTATGCGGTGAGTGTAAGGTGTTCCTTCGGGTGGACATGAATAGTCCCCATTGTTTTGCATGTAGAGTCCGGAATCGAAGTACGGACATAGGCATGGTGTGTGAAGCCTACCCGGACAAGTTGGTCTGGATCGGTGGTGTTTCATTGCATGAATGGCCGGAGAAGACTCTACGCCGATGTTTGTTTTTCGGGTTTTCTACGGGGTAGATTGCAACAGGGAATCTTAGGGATTAACTCCAAGGTGCACCCGGAAAACTGGGCAGAAATGTGATTCTGTAATCTTGGTGGCCTGGGAGCTAACTTACACATACCTGGGTTATGTAACGTGTGTGATCGATTTAGGACTCGGGGAAGCTTGACCCGCGTATATGGCTTAAATTGACGTTGCGGTGTGAGCAAGGGGTTAGGTGGAACCGTACCCGCTCTATGTCATTTGGTTAAAGCGACCTAAAGTACGTGGTACTTATCATTGTCATAGATGGAGGGTCTTGGCTTTGGCTGGAAAGACTATAATGTTCACGAGATTTTCCATCCAAGGGGTGGTGGTGAGACCGCGGATTTGATCGGGTTCACCGAGAATGTGCCCTGAGAGCACGGGGTGTGTGGTCGTGTGTGCCTACGCCTGTGATGAAGTGTAATTTCACTACTGTTTGGCTATGCTAATAAATTGCAGGGAAGGAGCATCACCGCACCGAGTTTAGGGGCGAGTTCATTATAATTTGGTCAGCTTTAGCTGACCGATGCTTTTGTTTGCCACCGCTGTGGTGGATTGTTGCTTGCAGGTGCTGCAGAGTTTATTGGCAAATAGCGGGCTGAAGCCCTGGTTGCTGAGCCGACCCTCGAAGTCCAATGCAAATGTTTACTTGTTATACTCATGTGTGACTGACCTGCGTGCCGATGTTTGGAAGACACTGTTTATTTAAGTAAACTCTTGTAAGGCCATAAGGCCAAGTACTTTGTGTATTTTGTACGCTCATTCATAATTTGGGTATTTAGTGGACATTCATGCTGTTGGCTTGGGTTCTTTTCTTTACAACTCTTCAAATGCTTCCACTAGAATGTACTCTATGTAGGACGTGTGTTATTGGAAGGATAGTTTCATTTAGTAACTCTTCCGTCTATCCGTAGTATATGGCATCGGGCCCTGGCCGGACCTACTGCTATATGCCATATGACGGATAGGGGTGTTATACTGCACCAGTCCGCACACTGAAGCAGATACAACACCTACCTGCACAACTCGCGAACAACGCACCAGCCCGCAACACAAGTCCACAACCAACAAGTTCAAACTGCCCGGTAAACCAGCGAACATTGCGGATACTGCGATCAACTTGGACTTGTCATAGATTGTGACAAAATCCAGCAACCAGTAAACCTCTAGCGCGAGCTCCGCGGACATAAACTTGCAATCCGCCAACATCGCTTAGACCGCCAGAACCAAGTCATTTCGCCAAAATACGAACTCCACGGTTATCACCTTCCCGATCCACCAGACATCAAGGGTATAGGGCAATGCGGATCTCGTGATCTCCATACGCAGTTCGCCACAAGCAGACCCTGCGAAGTCAAAAGGAGTATGCCACTTCCCCGCGGATATACCACATATTCGCACAGTTACTTCAAGGAACAGCCAACAGCAGAACAAGCTGGTCGCCATGACAAGGCCACAACATCAGACACCCCAGGTTGCACGGTCTGCCTGATCAACCCCACTTTAACTTCATAATTTTCAACACACCCCCTTGAAGTGCGATGTGGTGACCAAGCCCAGCAGTCCCTGTTGCCGAGTAAATTGCACCTTCGGTAGCAACTTCGTGAAGATGTCTGCGATGTTGTCCTCACTCTGCCCATGCTCCACCATAAGAGATCCCTCCAACACCATCTCCCAAATGAAGTGGTGCTCAATCTCTTTATGCTTGGTCCGTGCGTGACAAACTGGATTATTCACCAGTTTCAGGGCACTTTCATTGTCACCGCACATCAGATTTGGACCGCGCACTTCTTCATAGATGTCCTCTACTATTATCCTGAGCCAGATGAATTCCCGAGCTGCCAAGGCCGAATCCTTGTACTCTGGTTCGGTATTAGAGACGGACACCGAGTCTTGTTTCTTTCTAAACAAAGAGATACTGGATGATCCACATGTGATAATAGAACCGAATGTTGACTTTCGGTCGTCTGAATCTCCTCCACAATCAGCATCTGAGTATCCTTGAAGAGTAAAACCCATGCCTCTCCCATAAAGGAGACACATATAAGAAGTGGACTTCACATAGTTCAAAATGTTCCTTACCTCCATATAATGAGGCTTCCTGGGTTCCGCCATATAACTACTTACTCGGCCAACAGCATAAGAAATGTCTTGCCTTATAATCATCAATTAGATAAGACTACTAACCAGAGCCTGAAAAACCAAAGGATCTGGAAGGATACTCCCCTCATCCCGCCGAAGTTTGATACCAGAATCAAAAGGAGTAGAGCAACTCTTCCCCTCCTGTATGCCGAATCGTTGAACGATCCATTCCGCATAGCCCTTTTGGGACACAAGTATACCGCTCTCTTTCCTCTCCACCTCAAGTCCATGGAAATGGTGGAGCTCACCCAAGTCCTTCATCTCGAACCTTATAGCTAGCTCTGCCCTGAGCCAAGCTACCTCCTCCTTTGAGTTCCCCATGATGATCATGTCATCCACATATAATAGCACCAAGAACAGAAGCTCACCCTTCTTCTTCACGAACAAGCTCGAGTCTGAATTAGAAGCAAGATAACCGCAGAACTAGAGGTATTATGTGATCTTCACAAACCAGGCTCGAGGAGCCTACTTCAAACCATAGAGGACTTCCGGAGCTTGTAGACGTAGTTCAGATGTTCTTCAGATATATGTCACAGTGGCTGATCCATGAAGATGTCTTTGTCGATTTCACCGTAAAGAAAGACATTCTTTACGTGAAGTTGCCACACCTTCCAGCCCTGGAAAGCCGCCAAGGCCATCACCACCTGAACTGAATTCATCTTCACCACGGGACTGAACATCTCCTCATAGTCTTCGCCGTAGTATTGTGAAAAGCCTCGAGCTACAAGGTGCGACTTGTACCGCTCAATGCTTCCATCCGTCTTTTTCTTCAGCTTATATACCCACTTGCAAGTCACAGGAGTAACATCATCCACATTGGGTACAAAGGTCCCAAGTCTCATTTTTCTTGAGGGCAGCCATCTCCTCATCCATGGCATCTTCCCACTCCTTGACTCTAGTTGCTTCAACAAATCTAGAAAGCTCCCGCTCATTCAGGGGGCCTGGGAAGAAACACGAGACAAAGCTCACCATGTTTCCTTCTCAATAACGAGCTGGTGGCTTGATGGTCATCTTCAATCTCCGAAGAGTCTACTCCTTGCTCACCACCTCCGCTGCTTCTTCAGAACCAACTCCATTCCCGGACACACTTGGAGCATCACTCCCCCTGCTTCCTGAACCAGAAACCTCTGCCCTAGAGCTTGAAACGCCTGGAGCTCCTGGTGACATAGGCAGCTCCACCTGAAGATCTTCAGCAGCCTCCTTCTGCCCTACATTTTCCCTACTCTCCTACAACTCAATAGAGACACCTCCATATGACGTCAGTTCATCAAAGATAACTTATCGTTATACAACAAACTTCATTATCACAGGATCCATACACTTCCATCCCTTCTTCCGCTCATCATAGCCCACAAAGACAAGCTTCCTCCCCTTTTCATCAAGCTTAGTCCTGTGAGCATCCGGGACGTATACATAGCAGGTCGATACATATACCCGAAGGTGTTCCACGCTAGGATTCTCCTTGAACATAATTTCAACAGGAGACTTCTGTTGATCGGACTCAAAGACATTTGATTGATGATATAAGTTGCACAGGCCATTCCTTCCGCCCAAAAGGACATAGGAATGCCCTTTTCATGAAGCCATCACTTGTAGGTTTCCGTCAGATGATGGATCTTCCTCTCCACTACTCTATTTTGTTGTGGAGTATGAGCACAAGTGAGCTCTCTTTGGATCCCATGCTTCCTACAGAAGTTAGAGAACTCGGATGAAACTAACTCACCTTCGTTGTCCGATCTAAACTTCTTGATCCGCAAGCCAAGACGACCCTCCACAAGCTCCTTGAACTCCATAAATAATTGGAAAGCTTCTGACTTCTCCTTCATGAAATACACCCAAGTGTATCTTGAATAGTCATCAATCAACACCAACATGTATTTGTTGCTTCCAACACTAGCAGTGATAGTTGGCCCCATCAAATCGCCATGGATACACTCCAATGGTGCCTTGATCCTTGTTTCTGACTTGTCAAATGGAAAGCGATGAGACTTTCCATACTGACACCCCGCGCAAACAAGGCCATCTCCGTAGGATGACAACTTTGACAAGCCTTTCAAAAGACTTATCACCGTCATGGATTTCAGCTTATCCATCCCAACGTGCCCAAGTCTTTCATGCTAGACAGCAGCGCTAACGTCATCCCTCATCCGATCATCATAAGAGCTTGTTGATAAAACAAACAAGTCTCTTACGCTTCTCACTACATGACCAACATCAGCGTTTACCGCTGATACGCTGCGGAGAAATTTCACTTATGTTGGATCAAATAGAATGTGATATCCCACGTCAATCGCATTGGTCACCGGGAAGAGGTTCTTCTTCATGCCAGGTACGTGATACACACTCCTTAACATGAGTGGACCCTGAGCACTATCCAAAGAGATAACACCCTCCTTCTTTACAGTATGAATATAATCATCAGCTTTAATAATAGCTTCATTACCTTACAACTTTTGCAGCAATGAGAACTTCGACTCGTCTCCAGTGAGGTGATGACCACACCTCGAGTCAACTATCCAATCATCTTGGTAGTCGACGGTGGAAAGAGCATGAACACACGTGCTCGTCAAGAATGCTCCTCTCACCTGGCTTCCTTAGCACTGGAACTAGCTCCACCCTTATCTGCAACATGCCTAGGCTGCAGCTTGACCTTGTAGTCATGTTTGAAGTAACCTGGCTGATTACACCTGTAGCACTTCAACTCCTTCTTCCAGATCTTCTTAGGAGCAGTGCTCCTCTCTTGCTGATAGGAAGTTGAAGGCCCATCCTCAGCAACAGTCTTCTACTTCTTCTTCTTCTTATCGGTGAAGAGAGCCTCACTAACTCCTTTAAAGATAGTAAGCTCGACCATTTGCCTAGCCAGGCTCTCCTACGATGCCAACAGATTTTCCAGCTCCAACAAGGATAGCTGAGTCGCCCATCCTAGAACAGAGTTCATAAAGGCCACATATTCATTCCGCAAACTGTGGATTATGTGCCTCTTCAACTTAGCTTCAGAAATGTGCTCATCAGGATCCAATGCTGATATTTCATCCCACAAGTTCTTCATCTTATGGAATAACTTTGAGATGGTCAGATCTCCTTGAGTTGCTTTAGCCAACTCATTCTTTAAAAACTATAGTCGCACTATATTCTTCTTATTGAACAGTCCATCAATGGATGTCCAAATCTCAGCAGCAGACTCACATGCTAAGATGTGATCAAAGAGCTCAGGTGAGATAGCCCGCTTGAGAACAAACTCTGCCTTTGCATTAATATTCCTCCATGCTCTCACCTATTCAGTAGTACCAGTAGCAACAATAACTTCTTATTTGTTGTCACCACCGACGACTTCCCACAGCTCCTCACACAGAAGATAGCTTTTCATACATGACTTCCACTTTTTAAAGTTAGTCGCTGTAAGAAGTTATATACCAAGACCCCTTGCGTAAGCACTGTCCATTGCAACAACCCTAATTTAATAGCTTCCAGAAGCGCCGAGCACAACTGAGGTTGATCACTGCTCAAACCATTGTTCCTTCTGATACCATGTTGAAATTTCACAATATGAATAGGAGATAGCTCTGCTACCAAGTAAAAACTTTCAGAGATATCAAGCTGACAACTTAATCAAGCGGAAAGCGGAACTTGGCGCAGGAACACTCCAACCATAAACTGCGCTAAGTAAATCTGAGATAACAGAAGGCAATAACAAGTATTGTAATATAAACTATCTTTATTACAAGGCTAGACATACATGGAGAGACATGATTCGCCAAAGTACAAAGGAGAATCATACAAGCAAACAAGAAATTCAAGCCGGACAAGCCGCCTCAGAGACTGCCGAGTCCGTCGAGTCTGGTGAGACTGCCAAGCTACTGCTGCACCACATTGACCTATAGAGTCCGTGAAGTACGCGGACAACCCGTTATTCTGCCGAACACCTTGTGCGCTCTCTACAAGACACTTGACTGCAGAAGTTGCCTAACTGCCAGAGTCTGCGAACAAGAGCCACTGCCAAACTGAAAGAACAGACCGCCTAGACCGCCGAGTTCGGCGGATTGGTTATTGAACTAGAAATTGTAGAAGGAGAGAATACTGGCTGGCCGCAAATGCGACTTGCTGCAAACCAGCCGATTGTTAACCGCAAGCTCCACTGATCCCTGTCCGCAGTCAAAACCAGACTCCTGGCTTCTCAGTGCTATCCACACAACCTGCAAACAACAACCAGTTAAACCTTCTCAATCCATGCGGATAAGAAAACCGAGGCCGCAATAATTAATCCACGCTCATCTTATTGTTCATTCAGTTACTATTGATGTGACGGGGGGGTGGTATCCTATTTATAGGGATGCAGAGGAGTGTGGTCAATGCCCTAGCAGATAGAGTCACCACCCCAGCTCGTAGCTAGCACCAAGCAGTCCGCCTAGTCTGCATGGAGAAAGCCAGACATCAGCCAATACACCAGACACTAATGCAAGAAGCCAGTCCACAACCAGACAGACACTGCACCAGTCTGCATGTTGCAGCGGACACATCACCAGCCTGCACAGCCCACGAACAACGCACCAGCCCGTAACACAAGTACACTACCAACAGTCTCAAACCACCCGGTTAACCAGTAGACATTATAGATACTGTAATCAACTTGGACTTGTCAGATACTTTGACCAAGTCCAGCAACCAGTGAACCTTTGGCGCGAGCTCCGTGGACATAAACTTACAATCCTCCGAGATCGCTCAGACCGCGAGAACCAAGTTAGTTCACCAAAATATTAACTCGGCGTTTATCACCTAACCGCTCCATTAGAGATCAAGGGCACAAGCCAATGCCGATATCACGATCTCCATATACAGTCCGCCACAAGCGAACTCCGCGAACTCAAAAGGATTTCGCCACTTTCCCGCGGATATACCACCTATCTGCACTGTTACTTCAAGGAACAGCCAACAACAGAACAAGCTGAACAAGCTGGTTACCATCACCAGGCCGCAAACTCAGACTGCCTAGGTTGTGCGGTCTGCCTGATCAACCCCCACGTTCAATTCACAATTTTCAACAGTATCAGCACTAAACATCAACATATGAATAAACAATATATACTATCAGCATATTAATCGTAAGTACACAATTTAACTTAACTTATAAAAATACTCATTCACATTTATAAGTTAATGATCGGGTACATCAAAGTAATTCATCATATAAAAGTGCTCATCAAAATTTATATGATAAGGATCGTATGCGGTGCAATACAATGATTATGAAAAGAATGAAATATGATGACTCACACATGCACACAGCCATACACACTTGCTGTTGTAACGCCCCCGATTTTTCTGTGATTATTTAATTCTCATTTGGCGTTACGTTGATGCGTTTCCGACATGTGCCGTTTGTTATAGCATGGTCTTAGCTCTTTTTATTCCTTGTGTGGTTGTTAGTAGCCTTTTTGGCAATATTCCCTAGCAAGCCGGGTCAGTTTTGGTGACCGGTGAGGCCTCTCGGGGGATGCTTGTGTTTTGGCTTCGGGTAGTGATAACCCGAGTTTTGTTCGTTAAAAGTTGATTTCGACTTCACTGTTGCATTCGTAGCGTGAGTAATTTGCTACGGTGTGAATTTCGTCGGATTCCGAGGTGGTTCGGTTTTCGCGTCGTTTTGATTTTGTTAATAGTAATGGATGCAAAAAATTCATCTTAAAGTTTGAAATGAATGGCTTTTAGGTGGTAGTTTTGGCTGAATAGACGTGTCCATGCATAAATATATATAGCCTTAAGAAATAAACGAGACTATTCATTGTCTCCTTCTGTGGGAGAGAAACCGCTGCCTGTTCGAGAGGAAGTAAAAAACCGCCAAACCTGCTACCCTTCAGACGCCGATTCTGGGAGCGTTAGTGGACAGAATTCGATTCTGAAAGCGGATTTGGAGTGCTCTCACCTAGACCTTCATTCCTACGGTAAGAGATTCAATTTTCATGGTGTTTCTAGGGGTCTCGAAATTTCTGGTTTGATCTTTCTTCGCCATTAAAACCTTAGATCCTGTTTAGGTGTTGTTGCGGCTGGAGCCGAGAGAGAGGAAGGGCTGTGCAAGTTAAATAGCTGGTATTTGAGGCAAGTGGTGCTCCTACCCTTGCTAAGTTTTCTTCTCCTTTTCAGGGTCATATTTGCTATAATTTTCCCTGTTTCGCGAGATTAATATTTTACTCTATTTTTCTGTCAAAAGCATGTGAATCTTAAACATTAATGCCCCTTTATGTTTCTGTTTGCATTCTCTCAAGTTCTGAAACTCAAATCTTCAGCTGGAGTACTGTAGTCTGGTTTGTTTTATCAAATGGTTCCCTGTTAACCTCTGTTTGGGTAGTATCTAACCTTTCAATCCTAGAATTTAGTAGTAGTGGATTTTCCTACTTAAATAACGAGTAATAGGATTGAATTAGGCTATGAGTATTGGACGGAAACGAAGTTGGAGGTGCAGGATTTTCTGTGCACTCAATGCAGCCAGATCGACGGAAAAAGTCGATCTGGGTTCGACGATTGTCATCGAGCTGAGCTCGACGATGTGCCTTAGTTATGGGTCCGACGGAAATCGTCGAACGGAGTTCGATGATTCTCCCGTAGCCAGTGTTCGGCGTAAGGAAAATCGTCGAACGGCGTTCGATGATTTTTCCCGTGACCTTTGTTCGACGAAAGGAAAATCGTCGAACGGCATTCGACGATATTTCCCGTGGCCTGTATTAGACATTTTCCTATGGCCTGCGTTTAACGCAAAATCGTCGAACGGAGTTCGATGATTTCCTGTGGCCTGCGGTTAAGTAAAATCGTCGAACGGCATTCTACGACTTTTCCCATGACATGTGATCGATGAAAGGAAAATCGTCGAACGGAGTTCGACGATTTCCTGTGTCCTGTGATTCGACGAAAATCATCGAGCTGCGTTCGACGATTTTCCTGAGTTTGACGATATTTCCCGCGCTCGATGAAAATCATCGAGCTGCGTTCGACGATTCCTATAGGCTGAGTTTTTTTTTCTTTTCAGTTACCTTTTTCCCGAGTGATTACCTCCTAGGGGGGATGTCTTGTCGGTCTTTCATTCTTCCTTTGTTTTGATGGCCGAATCGTGGGTTATGGCAGGTAGTGGTATTTTGACGCTCTAAAGGAGCGGGATCTTTTGTGTGCGAGCCGTGGCCGCCACTTTTTAGTCCCAGGTACGGGCTGGGTATTGCTGTGGCCGCCACCCTTTTTATCCCAGGTACGGGCTGGGTTTGTTGTGGTTTTGTGGTGATAGTGATATTTTATTTTTTGTTGGAACTGTTTTGTTCGGGGGACTGTTTTTGGTCACCAACTCAGGTCCATGATGATTTACTACTGTCATTCCTCACAAATTAGGATTATTATGTGTTTCTTCCTTGTAGAATGCAGCATATTATGGCAAGTTTTCTTGTCTTTTGCCTTGTAGCCTCTACAGGATTTGAGCAGGGCTTGGTGTTGTTGCTTGGTACTTGGTGTACTTTTGCTTCTTTGGGCAGTGTTTGTTTTCACTGTCATGTTTACTTACCCTCTTTGTTCCATTTTAATTTAATGCCCCAGTTCAGATTTTTTTGATTTACTTGCTGAGGTGTTCTTTTCTTTTCTGAATGCCTCAGGTTCTGACTAGTAACCGAGTAGACGACTAGATTTGCTGTGGTGTTGCTGGTGATCCCTTGAGTTGTAGGGATCTTTCTCTTGCTGTTGTGAGGTAGTTTTCCTATTTTCTTACAGACATACATACTTGCCAGTGGGTTCGTGTCAGTTTGTTGGCGCCCACTGGTAGTATTACCTTATGATAATAGATATGTTTCTTTTACTGCTACCTTTTCTGGAGATAGTCTACTTGCTCTTGGGAAGTTTTATGCTAGGTTGCTAGTTATTTTTAAACATAAAAACACTACTATAAGTATATCTCATGATTAGCATGTTTTATAAAACTCATACACTACTGTTCAAGTAACATAAAAAGATCGTTTTCCTTCTTATAATATAAAATAAATCTAGAGTCTTGCATAGTATAAGTTGACCTCGGGGGTCACTTATGCACTCTTATAGGATGTCAAAAATAAATAAAGTATTTTCCGCTGCGTATAAGTATAGTTTTTAAACTGTGAACTAGGTGATCCACCGAGCCGAAGGATACGGCCTTTAAAAAATATAGCTGATTTTCAAATTATTAAACTTATGAATTTTCATACTCTAGTTAGATGGTGTTCGCCTGAGCGTTGACAGTTATCCACTGTTCGACGTGGCATCATGACGTGTGTTTTCTCCTACTATGATACTTCTTAAATTCAGAGAAAATATGGGTTGTGACAGTTGGTATCAGAGCCAGGTTGCTTGACAATTTGTCGGACAACCTTTCCTTGTAGGTATTAGATGTTTAGCATCATATCATACACACACAGATATGTCATCAACACGTCTTGTCTGAAGCACGAACACTACACTCATAGCATAACATGAAGTATACGGGGCATATTATATATTATGGGATGCATAATATGTGTCTGTATATGGATCCACCATAGGGTCAACATGTGAGGGTTATGTAGTATGGGATGCATAACCTCACCACATGAATGCGACTAGCACGTTTCTTTTTCGTTGTATGGGAATGTTATGTAGTATGGGATGCATAACATTTTCATGTGTACGCCGCTCATGACATGCTTTAGGGCCTTTTTAGAATGCATAGCACAATCATGCATATCATAACATTGCATAAGCACAATGTGCCAAGCTAAAGATTTGCAGGATGACATATGTACACACATGGTTTTAAATCAGAAAGAGGAACATAAATTCATGCATTCCCGATCTAGGCACAAGAGTTAGTGGATGGTGGTTAACCATCCTAGGTTAGGCATAAAATCACTTTTGTTAAACAAATAAAATCCCAGAGCAAGTATAGCAGTTAAAAGTTCATATTTATGTATGTACTGTCTGTACTGGTAGTTGGTTCCAGCTATTGTACCAGGATTTGACTCATGTTGTTATGACGATAGGATGGCAAGACGTCCTTCGACGAGGTCGACTCCCTTGTCTGATGGTGAGACTTCTGGAGCCCAGAGTGATGCGTTGATCGAGAGCTTGCGGTTGAGCAACGATTCCTTTACTAGGTAGTTGGTGGAGATGCAGGTCCAGATCAAGTCTCTGGCGGCAGTTGTGGCAGGACAGACTTAGGGAGTGCAAGACCCTACAGGGGGGTCAGCTACCCCTCCCCCTCCTGCTCCCCTGAGACCTCCAGTGGTGGTGCCAGCGGAGATGGCCTTCATTTCTCAGTTTTAGAGACTTAGCCCTCCTACATATGATGGGAAGGCAGATTTCATGGTCATAGATGATTGGCTGATCTCCATGGAGGAGATGTTCTCATACTCCGGTGTTGCAGATGACCAGAGGTGATGATAGCCACCTATCAGCTAAAGGGTTTGGCTAAGAGTTGGTGGCTTAGAGAAAAGGAGAGCTTGGTGGCTGGTTGCACTTGGGCATTGTTCAAGTAGATGCTGTTGAGGAAGTTCTTGCCTTCGGTCGAGCGTGACCGACTTATGAATGACTTCCTTCACCTGAAGCAGAGACAACTCACAGTCAGTGAGTATGAGATAGAGTTCAGCAAGTTGAGCCGGTTTGCCCCTGGGTTGGTGAGTGTTGAAGCAGATCGAGTCAAGCGGTTCCTTGGTGGCTTGAGGAGCGAGGTTCAGCAGTTAGCCAGTGCTTATGGATTAGTGACTTATGCTGGGGTTGTGGAGGCTGCTCTGAAAGTGGAGGCAATTGAGACCGCAAAGAACCGAAGCCAGCAAATGAGGAAGGACAAGAGGAAGTCTGTTGAAGAGAAGAACCCCCAGGTACTCGATGCTGCTTTGGGAAAGAAGAGCAAGGTGGTGTGTAGCCTCAATGGCCGGTCTGGGCATCCTGTTGAGAGGTGTTTCAAGAAGGCGGGAGCTCAGAAGAAGGAGCAAGTTCATGCCATTCAAGGTGCTCCAAGGAAGGATGTTCCCTATTCTGTGTGCAAGCGACCCAGGCAGGATGCAGCCTAGTGCTGGTCCAAGGATAGAGTCTGCTATCAGTGTCGCCAGAAGGGCCATATCAAGACAAGGGGTCATCAGGTCCAGCCTATTTTACAGGCAGTTCCACATCAGGCTTTACCTCCGCCTAAGCGTGTGGACAAGGGCAAGGGAAAGCTGAACGTGATCTCTTCCGAGGAGGCTCAGATTTCGACTCAGGTCATCTCAGGTTAGTTGTTTTCCTAGCTTGAAAGTTTTATTTGCTATAATGGTTATAGTTTTGTTTAAATAGTGCCTTAGTTGCTTATGTACTCCTATAGGGAAATTTAAGGTGAAGAACCGCTGGGCGCGTGTTCTGTTCGACTCCGGTGCTACCCACTCGTTTGTGGCTAGAGCTTTTGTAGAGCGTTATCATTTGGTTCTAGATCAAGTTCGTGATACCTTCCGTGTCAAGTTCCCTTCTGGTGAATCTGTGTTGTCAGATTTGGGCATTTTGGATTGCCCTGTTTTATTGCGGGACTTTCTTGCAAAGGCAGACTTGAAGATGATTGATCTAGAGGACTTCGATGTTATTCTGGGCATGGACTAGTTGTCTAAGTATGATGTGGTTATTCAGTGCAAAGGGAAGCGCTTGGACTTCAACAAGGACAACGGTCAGCCAGGAAGTGTGTATGCTGATCCGTGCCAGGATTCTCCTATCATTTCTGCGGTATGTGCTCAGAAGCTGTTTCATTCTGATTGTTTTGCTTGTTTAGTCTCGGTGGTTGGGACTGCTGTTAGTGTACCGTGCTTGGAGGAGATTCCTGTGGTTCGTGGTTTCTCTGATGTTTTTCCTGATGACCTTCCTGGTCTTCCCCCCAAGAGGGATGTTGAGTTTGTGATTGATTTGGAACAGGGTACGCATCCTATTGCTAAGGCGCCGTATCGGATGGCCCCTCGTGAGTTGGAGGAGTTGCGAGTCCAGTTGGACGAGTTGTTGGCTAAAGGTTTTATCAGGCCGAGTTCGTCGCCTTGGGGTGCTCCTATTCTATTTGTGAAGAAGAAGGATGGGTCGATGAGGCTGTGCATCGATTATAGGGAGCTAAACAAATTCACCATTAAGAACAGGTACCCTCTGCCGAGGATCGATGATTAATTTGATCAGTTGCATGGTAGCACGGTGTTTTCCAAGATCGATCTTCGTTCAGGCTATCATCAGCTCAGGATCCGTGAGTCGGACATTCCACGGACTGCATTCAGGTCGAGGCATGGGCATTTCGAATTCCTGGTTATGTCATTTGGTTTGACCAACGTGCCATCAGCATTCATGGATATGATGAACGGGGTGTTCAAGGACTTTCTAGATAAGTTCGTGGTGGTATTCATTGATGATGTGTTGATCTACTCTCGCAGTGCTGAGGAGCATGAGCAGCATCTGCGATTGGTTTTATCTGCTTTGAGAGACCATCTGATATTCGCCAAGCTGAATAAATGTGAATTCGGGTTGTCCCAGGTTTCCTTCCTGGGTCATGTGGTGAACAAAGACGGCATTTCGGTTGACCCGGAAAATATTTCTGCTTTGATGGATTGGCATAGGCCGAGCACACCCAAGGAGATTAGGAGTTTCTTGGGGTTGGCCGGCTATTATAGAAGATTTGTGGAGGTCTTTTCTACCTTGGCAGCCCCCTTGACTAAGCTGACGCAGACGAATGCGGCGTTCATTTAGAACAAGAAATGTGAGGAGGCTTTTCTGAAGCTGAAGAGCAGGTTGTATTCTGCCCCTGTTTTGACATTGCCTATGGAGGGCAAGGACTATGATGTATATGTGGATGCCTCGCATGTTGGGCTTGGAGGTGTGTTGATGCAAGAAGGGAAGGTGATTGCGTATGGGTCGAGGCAATTGTAGACTCATGAGAGGAACTACCCTACGCATGATCTTGAGTTCGCAGCAGTGATCTTTGCCCTGAAGCTGTCGAGACATTTACTTTATGGTGCCTAGTGAAAAATCTACACCGATCATAAAAGCCTAAAGTATGTCTTCACCCAGAAGGAGCTGAATTTGCACCAGCGGCATTGTTTAGAGTATTTGGCCGATTATGATGTGGATATACATTATCATCCGGGCAAGGCCAATGTTGTGGCCGATGCCCTGAGCCGGAAGACGGGGAAGATCTTTAATCTCACCGCCGATCGTTTAGTTGAAGAGTTCCTCCTGAAGGATATTTCCGTGGGACACTGTGACATGCAGAGCCGTTTGGTAGTGGCAGAGCCGTCTTGGATTGCACTTACCAGGTTGCACTAGAAGGATGATTCGGATCTTTTGCATTTATACCTCAGGACTAAGAGAGGGGAGTTGCCGGATTTTTCTATCGATGATGCGGGTACTTTGAAGTACCGCGGCAGGCTTTGCATCCCAGCTATTGGAGACATTAGGGGTATGATTTGCAGAGAGGCTCATGGATCCAGTGTTGCCTACCATCTAGGATCTACAAAGATGTATCATAAATTGAAGCAGATTGCGTGGTGGTATGGGATGAAGGGAGATATAGCCTGATTTGTTGCTAAGTGCCACACTTGCAAGCGTATGAAGGCCGATCATGGAAGGACTGTTGGCAAGTTGACTCCGTTGGAGATCCCTACTTGGAAGTGGGAAAGTATTTCTATGGACTTCATTACGGGCTTGCCGAGATCTCCAAGGGGATTTGATTCCGTTTGGGTTTTAGTGGACAGACTGCCGAAGTGTGCTCACTTCGTGTCGTACAAGATTGACTATCCGATGAAAAAGATAGCAGAGCTGTATCTGAATGAAGTCATCAGTCTACACGGTGTGCCAGTTAGCATCATTTCGGATCGAGACTCTCGTTTTACATCTCACTTCTGGAGTAGTCTGCAAGAGGGTTTGGGTACAGATTTGAGGTATTCTACAACTTACCACCCGCAGACCATTGGTCAGACTGAGCGAGTGAACCAGATAGTTGAGGATATGATCAGGTGCTACATCTTGGACCATGGTTGAGCGTGGGATGAGCGTTTGCGGCTTATGGAATTTGCATACAATAACAGTTATCAGGAGAGCTTGCAAATCGCTCAGTGTGAAGCCTTGTATGGGAGGCACTGCAGAACTCCCTTGTTTTGGACCGAGGTCGGTGAGAGGCCTGTGTTGGGTCCGTATGCGCTCGAGGAGATGGAAACTGCTATGAAGCATATTCGAGAAAAGCTTCGTATTGCTCAGGAGAGATATGAGAAGAACGCCAACCGGCGAAGGTCTGACTTGGAGTTTTTTGTAGGGGACCTTGTGTTTTTTAAGGTTTCCCCGATGGTTGGTGGTAAGAGGTTCGGTAAGAACCGGAAATTGGACCCGAGGTATGTGGGCCCGTTTAAGATTGTTGAGCGGATTGGCGTGTCAGCATATAGATTGGATTTGCCAGCAAATATCCCGGGTATCCACAATGTGTTTCATGTAAGCCAATTAACGAAATGCGTGCGAAGCAGTGGGCAAGTCTTGGATGCGGTGCCCTAGTTGGAGCCTAATCTTTCATATGCTGAGTTGTCGGTCCGCATCTTGGATACTCAAGATCGGGTGTTGCGGACAAAGTCTATCCCGATGGTGAAGGTTCTATGGAAGAATCAGGATTTGGAAAGCGCGACTTGGGAGCTAAAGTCGGCTATGAGGGAGGCTCACCCTCATCTGTTCGCTTGATTTGATTGGTACGTTTTCTTTCTAGTAGCTCTTGTTTTGTTACTTTCCTTCTATAACAGAAGTTGTGTACGTAAAGTTTCGGGACGAAAGATTCTTTTAGGGGGAGTGACTATAACGCCCCCGATTTTTCTGCGATTATTTAATTCTCGTTTGGCGTTACGTTGACGCGTTTCCGGCATGTGGCATTTGTTATAGCATGGTCTTAGCTCTCTAGATTCCTTGTGTGGTTGTTAGTAGCCTTTTTGGCAAGATTCCCTAGCAAGCCGGGTCTGTTTTGGTGACCGATGAGGCCTCTCGGGGGATGCTTGTGTTTTGGCTTCGGGTAGTGATAAACCGAGTTTTGTTCGTCGAAAGTTGATTTCGACTTCGCCGTTGCGTTCGTAGCGTGGGTAATTAGCTACGGTGTGAATTTCGTCGGATTCCGAGGTGGTTCGGTTTTCGCGTCGTTTTGATTGTGTTAACATTAATGGATGCAAATAATTCATCTTAAAGTTTGAAATGAATGGCTTTTAGGTGGCAGTTTTGGCTGAATAGACGTGTCCATGCATAAAAATATATAACCTTAAGAAATAAACGAGACTATTCATTGTCTCCTTCTGTGGGAGAGAAATCGCTGCCTGTTCGAGAGGAAGTAAAAAACCGCCAACCCTGCTACCCTTCAAACGCCGATTCTGGGAGCGTTAGTGGACGGAATTCGATTCTGAAAGCGGATTTGGAGTGTTCTCGCCTAGACCTTCATTCCTACGGTAAGAGATTCAATTTTCATGGTGTTTCTAGGGGTCTCGGAATTTCTGGTTTGATCTTTCTCCACCATTAAAACCTTAGATCCTGTTTAGGTGCTGTTGCGGCTGGAGCCGAGAGAGAGAGGAGGGCTGTGCAAATTAAATCGCTGGTATTTGAGGAAAGTGGTGCTCCTACCCTTGCCCAGTTTTCTTCTCCTTTTCATGGTCATATTTGCTATAATTTTCCCTATTTCTCGAGATTAATATTTTACTCTGTTTTTCCGTCAAAAGCATGTGAATCTTAAACCTTAATGCCCCTTTATGTTTCTGTTTGCATTCTCTCAAGTTTTAAAACTCAAATCTTCGGCTGGAGTACTGTAGTCTTGTTTGTTTTATCAAATGGTTCCCTGTTAACCTCTTTTTGGGTACTATCTAGCCTTTCAACCCTAGCATTTAGTAGCAGTGGGTTTTCCTACTTAAATTACGAGTAATAGGATTGAATTAGGCTATGAAGATTGGACTGAAACCAAGTTGGAGGTGCAGGATTTTCTGTGCACTCAATACAGCCAGATCGACGGAAATCATCGATCTAGGGTCGACGATTATCGTCGAGCTGAGCTCGACGATGTGCCTTAGTTCTGGGTCCGACGGAAATCGTCGAAAGGAGTTCGACAATTCTCCCGTGGCCAGTGTTCGGCGTCAGAAAAATCGTCGAACGGCGTTCGACGATTTTTCCCGTGACCTTTGTTCGACGAAAGAAAAATCGTCGAATGGCGTTCGACGATATTTCCCGGGGCCTGTATTAGACGTTTTCTTATGGCCTGCGTTTAACGCAAAATCGTCGAATGGAGTTCGAAGATTTCCTGTGGCCTGCGGTTAAGGAAAATCGTCTAACGGAGTTCGAGGATTTTTCCCGTGACCTGTGATCATCGAAAGGCAAATCGTCGAACGGAGTTCGACGATTTCCTGTGTCCTATGATTCGACAAAAATCATCGAGCTGCATTCGACGATTTTCCTGAGTTCGACGATATTTCCCGCGCTCGACGAAAATCGTCGAGCTGCATTCGACGATTCCTGTAGGCTGAGTTTTTTTTTCTTTTCAGTTACCTTTTTTCCGAGTGATTACCTCCTAAGGGGGATATCTTGTCGGCCTTTCGTTCTTCCTTTATTTTGAGGGCCGAATCATGAGTTATGGCAGGTTTTGGTATTTTGACGCTCTAAAGGAGCGGGATGTTTTGTGTGAGAGCTGTGGCCGCCACTTTTTAGTCCCAGGTACGGGCTGGGTATTGCTGTGGCCGCCACCATTTTTATCCCAGGTACGGGATGGGTTTGTGGTGGTTTTGTGCTGACAGTGAAATTTTATTTTTTGTTGGAACTGTTTTGTTTGGGGGACTGTTTTTGGTCACCAACTCAGGTCTATGATGATTTACTACTACCATTCCTCAAAAATTAGGATTGTTAGGTGTTTCTTCCTTGTAGAATGCAACATATTGTGGCAAGTTTTCTTGTCTTTTTCCTTGTAGCCTCTATAGGATTTGAATAGTGCTTGGTGTTGTTGATTGGTACTTGGTGTACTTTTGCTTCTTTGGGCAGTGTTTGTTTTCACTGTCATGTTTACTTACCCTCTTTGTTCCATTTTAATTTAATGCCCTAATTCAGATTTTCTTGATTTACTTGCTGAGGTGTTCTTTTCTTTCTGAATGCCTCAGGTTCTGACTAGTAGCCGAGTAGACAGCTAGATTTGCTGTGGTGTTGCTGGTGATCCCTTGAGTTGTAGGGATCTTTCTCTTGCTGTTGTGAGGTTGTTTTCCTGTTTTCTTACAGACATACATACTTGCCAGTGGGTTCGTGTCAGTTTGTTGGAGCCCACTGGTAGTTTTACCTTATGATACTAGATATGTTTCTTTTACTCCTACCTTTTCTGGAGATAGTCTACTTGCTCTTGGGAAATTTTATGCTAGGTTGCTAGTTATTTTTTAAACCTAAAAACACTACTATAAGTATATCTCATGATCAGCATGTTTTATAAAACTCATACACTACTGTTCAAGTAACGTAAAAAGATCATTTTCCTACTTATAATATAAAATAAATCTAGAGTCTTGCAAAGTATAAGTTGACCTCGGGGGTCACTTATGCACTCTCATAGGATGTCAAAAATAAATAAAGTATTTTCCGCTGCGTATAAGTATAGTTTTTATACTGTGGACTAGGTGATCCACCGAGCCGAGGGATACGGCCTTTAAAAAATATAGCTGATTTTCAAATCATTAAACTTACGAATTTTCATACTCTAGTTAGATGGTGTTCGCCTGAGCGTCGACAGTTATCCCCTGTTCGACATGGCATCATGACGTGTGTTTTCTCCTACTCTGATACTTCTTAAATTTGGAGAAAATGCGGGTTATGACAGCTGTGTCGACATAGACCTTTAGTTCTCACTTTTCGTGCAGGTAGCTAACCTCTCAGGCATCACCCGTCATGTCCAAATGGTGTTAGTAGAGCGGATGTATCCACTACTAGGTGTGCATACACACTACCAGGACTAGGCCTCCATACACCTCAATGCTAAGTACAGAGCAAAGGAGCCCCTGCACAATATGGCTTAGAAGGGGTCTTGGTTAGATGTGCATCAAGAGCCCAGCCAAACTGGCCTATAATTGGAATCGAAGGAGTCTTTAGAAGCGAACACCAAAGAACCAAGCTGAACTGTCCACTAGCATGGAAGGAGCCTTCACAAGTGAACACCAAATGACCAAGCCCAGCTGCCCAAGGTCAATCTTCCATCTCTCGTCGGTGTGACGACTGGCGAGCCCGAAGACCCGCCACCAAATCATCAACTTAGGAACATATACCGTGTGTTAACACACATCCAACCTATGCAATTCACCTTTACCATGCCATCATACATTCAAGGGCTCCATCTGAGTCCCTTCATATCATAAGCAACACCGTGCTCCAAAGCACGTAAGGGTCCACCTTTAAAGTAGGTGACAGTTCACCTTAATTACTACCCAGTCCCTCGCTGCTAGCCATAGGGAGTTAACATAACTCTAAGCAGTGGACTACACCAGTCATCCCTTCAATACTTGAGATCAAGGTTCAACTCTGCATATGGCCATGAGTGTATACCTCATCCAACCCCTTTCTAGAATTTATCATATACATATACATTATATCATTTCAATCCTCTACAGCGAACTTCATTTCACAAACCTCCAAGTACTTGCAGTAAGTACTCTTTCCAAAGATTATTAATCATGCAAGTAGTGATCACATTATCATCAACTATTTAACTGTCCGATCCCCTAGTAATCAGTTCATAGAAAAAGGGAATCATCCAAATATTTATACATCACAGCTACACACCACTGTTTTCTAAAACTGGATTTCGCGAAGCTACAGTCCACGAAAAATTACTGGCAACCCCAAATCAGAAAGGCATTTTCATGGGCTACAACATCTATGTTGAGCCTGGGGTCCAAATCTAAATTCATCATACCTGAAATCGGGTTTGAATCCGGCTGTGTACACTTCGACATAACTCAACATGCACATTTATTATTACAACACATCAATTTTGGCTGAACATTCACAGAGTTATAAATTCCTACCAAAATGTGTCACCATCCGTTGGAAAGGAATTTCCGAGTGCTACAACTTTCATGTTGAGGCCAAGGCCTGAATCAAAATAGATCATACCTAAAATTGTCCTTAAATTCTACTGCGCAAAGAAAAATAGATTTCTGTACAACACTATTGTGCGCATCGTAAAGATGGACAAACGACATCAGTTCATCTCCTTCCTCCAGCCATTATACAAGCACAACCAACAAATCGCTTTCCTTACTCCATCATTATACCACTATTCTTCACAAAATCAAGTCCGTCATCTTCGTAATTAAGAGAGGAGATGATTGAAGATAATCATACGATGATCGGCACCATAGAACGAAAGTTCTAGCATGGTCCCTTCTTAATAAATACCATTAACTTCCAAATCTAGCTCTCTTGAGCTGATGTCTCTCCTACACTTTGAATCTAAATATCTAGCACCAAGGGAGAGGGTAGGAAGCTCACCTAGTTTCCGGCCATGGATCATGTACTTTTCCTTGAAGGAATGGTGTGTTCGTTCTTCCGTTTTTCGGTCCATTGTTCTTCAGAAAGAATGAAAGTTGATCGATGAAAAAGACGCATAGGGTCGGGTTATTCTTATAAAGAAGTGGTTCGTGTCTTTAGGGTTAAAAGTCTCCTTGTCATGTGTCGCTCTCCCATCAGACAGCACTTTTTATAACATAAAATAAGTTTCCGAAAAGATAAAATGTTGACAGGTACATATCCAAAAGTACCATAAATGACTTGGCCGTGCACAAAAAATACTAACTCCATTCGTCATGTAATCACTCGACAAATCCTCGAGTGCATTAAGTCCGTTACACGAGTCATCTTGATGAATACATGAGTACACTTGACGAATCTCTCGGCGACTTTTGTCGAACCCTTTCGACGAATACAGGTGTCCTTTCGACGAGATATTTGTCAAGTGTACTTGTGTATTCGTCAAGATGACTCGTGTAACGGACTTAATGCACTCGATGAATTCGTCGAGTCCACTCGATGAATTCACATGCCTTCTCGATGATTTCACGAGTCCTTTCGACGAATCACCCCGACTGATTTCACAAGTCCAGTCGAGTTCACTCGACTAATTCATTGAGTCTTCTCAAGTTCACTCGACGAATTCGTCGAGTCCTCTCAACAAATTCATGTGTCCTCTCGACTATTTTTCATGTCATTTCGACTAATACTCTCCAAGCCTCTTGATAAATTTACTCCAGGTCTGTTATAACTACCGTCTGCCGTCTCAACTCACCATAGTGACACTACATCACACATGAGGGGTCTAGATCGAAATGGGACGTTATAAATACTATAAACAAACAAAAGATTTCTTCCCCGAAGTTGAGCTAAGTCTATGGAAAAACAGAGTATGAAGTATACAAGGTATATGTTTTAAATTTACCTTAGGGAAACAACTCCGGGTAGCGCTGCCGCATATGGTCAATAGGCTCCCAAGTGTACTCCTCTTTCCCATGGTTGGACCACAGGACCTTCACTAATAGAACACTTTTAGTCCTTAACCTTCGTACTTTAGAATCCACTACCCACACATGTTCTAGTTGAATATATCTATCAGATGCCACGGAGCTAGATGCATGTAGCGGTGACAAACTGCTCAGGTCGAAGTAGAGCTTTCCTAAGGGAATACACATAAAAGACATCATGTAAGTTATCCAATTCATGTGGTAGCTCCAGCCTATAAGCCAAGGGACCAATCTTCTCCAAAATGGTATACGTCTCCATGTATCGAGGGCTGAGCTTCTTCCTTCCACGAATACACGATACTCCATTCATCAGCCTAATTTTTAAAAATACCTTATCACCAACTTGGAACTCCACCATCCTGTGCTTCACATCATAATACTTCACCTATCGGCTCTGAGCCTCTAGCATACGATCTTGGATTTACCTAATCATAACATTGGTATCATCGATATACTCCACTCCCAACACCTTAGGATCCTCATCCTGAACCCATGATAAAGGGGTTCTGTACCTCCTACCATAGAGTGCTTCATAAGGTGTCATTCCGTTACTTGCTTGGTGGCTATTATTATACGAAAACTCTACCAACTGTTAAAGTCTCTCCCACGGGTCTCCCCTTTCCAAAACATATAATAGCAACAAGTCTTCCATAGTTCTGATTGTTCTCTCAGGCTGACCGTCAGTCCGGGGGTGAAAACTCATGCTAAAGGTAAGGCGAGAACCCAAATATTCTTGAACTGCCTTCCATTCCTTATAGGTGAAGCGACCATCACAGTCCGATATTATCATCTTAGGAACCCCTTGGAACCAAATGAACTGCTCCACAAAGAGACGTAACAACATATTAACATGCGCCTCCTTCGTCATCGAGACAAACCCGATACCCTTTGTCAAACGATCCACAATCACCCAAAAAGAATCATTCTCGGGTCATTATCGGGGAAGATCGTGACAAAATCCATGGTGATACCCTCAAACTTCCACACTGGAATGGATAATGACTGTAATAATCCACCAGGGCTCTTGCACTCCACCTTTACCTTCTGATAAGCCTCGTAGTATGTAACATAGTTCATGACGTCTCTCTTCATTCCCAGCAAAAACATGGTCCTTCGCATGTCGGTGTACATCTTAGCAATTTCAGGATGCATCAAATACTTGGTGCAATGGGCCTCTCTCAGGATGTCTTCCCGAATTCCTCCACCTACGAGAATATAAAGTCTGTCATGGAAATTAATGAGGTCCTCATTTAGTGTGTATCCTTCTATTGTTCCTCCCACAATAGCTTCAAACATCAGGGCCAAAGCAGCATCCTTCCCTTGCTCTTCAAGAATCTAATCTCGAATGTCACAAACTATACTCATGGTGGCCAGATACTCCATATAGGACACAGGACAAGCCTTAGACATCGGTGTAATCTCCATCTCTTCAAGTACCCCAGCCAACTCCATAGCCATCAATTGAGATTCAGGACTTCACACGGGTGCCTTCTTGCTTAAAGCATCTGCCACCAAGTTCGCCTTCCCAGGGTGATAGTTCAATGTAAATTCATAATAACATAAAAACTCCAACCACCGCCACTGTCTCAAGTTCAAATCCTTCTAGATGTGGATGTACTTCAAATTCTTATGGTCCGAAAAGATCTTCCAGTGGACGCCATAAAGATAGTGTCTCCAAATCTTCAAGGCAAAGACCACTACTCCTAACTCAAAATCATGCACCAGATAATTTACTTCTCGCTTCTTCATCTATCGAGAAGCATATGTACTAACATGTCTGTGTTGCATCAATACCACCCCATGACCTGATAGGATACATCAGTATATATCTGGAATCCTTCCTTCCCAGATGGTAGGGATAGAATTGGCGTGGAGGTAAGACGGTCCTTTAACTCTTGAAATGCAGTTCCATATTTGGGTGTCAACATCAAAGGCACACCCTTCTTCATCAGTGTAGTGAGGGTAAGGGTGATTATTGAAAATCTTTGAACAAACTTGTGATAGTATCCAGCAATTCCAATAAAACTTCGCACATCGACTGTTGATCTCAAAGGAGACCACTCCTTCATGACACGCACCTTGGTTGCATCCACTGCTAATCCAGATCCACTTATAATATATACAAACAAAGCAACTTCTCGGAGCCAAAACTCACACTTGTTAATCTTAGCAAACAAATAGTACTCATTTAGTTTCTTCAAAACTAAGGTCAAGTGCTTGACATGTTCCTCATTTGTCCTTGAGTAAACCAAAATTTCATCAATAAATATGATGACAAACATGTCCAGATATGGCTCAAACACCCTATTCATCAGACTCAAGAATGCATAAGGGGCATTTGTCAGCCCAAACGACATCACAGTGAAGTTTTATAAGCCGTATCTCGAGCTAAACGTTGTTTTTTGGATATCTTTCTCTTATATCCTTAACTGATAGTACCTCGAGGTCAAATCAAGATTGGAAAACCATTGCAATCCCACCAGTTGATCGAATAACTTGTCGATCCGGGGTAATGGATAGGTGTTCCGTATCGTTTTTCGGTTGAGCTCTCGGTAGTCTATGCACAACCGTAGTGATCCATCGTTCTTCTGAACGAACAAAATAGGCTCTCCCTAGGGTGATGAACTGGGATGAACAAACCCTGATTGCACAACTCTTGCAACGGGACCCTAAACTCTGCCAGTTCCTTTGGATCTATCCGACAAGGGGTTCGAGAAATGGGCTTGGCACCCAGCACTAGCCTAATCAGGAAGTCTACTTCCGTAGGCATGGGCAATCCCGCACCACTAGTACATCCTTCATGTTAACCACCATCTCTTTTAGCTCAAAACCTATCATGTACACCTCATCCCCTTTCTTATGGGCCTTAATGGCCTGAATTGAAGGCAACAATATTCAGGGTGCGAATCTAATACCATGGAAAACGATCTCTGAGTCACCATCCCTTAATGTGATCTATTTTGACGCTTAATCAATCCTAGCATGATGCCAATCCAGCCACGTCATACCCAGAATAAGATCAAATTTTGGCATCCCTAACACTATTGTAGGGGTTTTGAAAAGCTTCCCTCAAATATATACATCCAAGTGGCACTTGGCGGACGAGGTCAACATGAAGCCGTCGGGGAGTGATACTCTCTAGGTGACTCTCGTGAAATGTTGCAAACCATTCAAATTCATCACAAAGACCACTGAGACGAACAAATGGGTGGCACCAGTGTTAAATAGAGTATGGGAGGGTCTCCTACTAACAGTCACAATGCCTATAACAAAATACCCGCAAAAATTACAAAGCTAGATTTCTTGCATAATCTCAGGCATACTAAGGATGAGTGCTTTTACATACAAATTTAACTACAAAATACTCGCAATAATGTCCTGCGGGCAGGGGCAGATTTAAATATAGGCCAGGGGGCACGTGCCCCCTCGGAAATTTTGTCAAGTTAACTTATTCAGCACTAGCTGTCACGACGAACCAGAGAGAAATTAAAAAAAGCCCTACCCTGCGCGCAACGCCGCACGCGGTCTTTGCTGTTGCTGATCCAGCCGCTTTCTTGCTCCAGATCCGCAAAGCTGCGAGCTGCGACATCTTCATTTTGCAAGGTCCGATTCTCCTTCCAAACTAAAAAAGCCCTAACCTGCCTGCACTTGTCCTTATCAATGTCGATCCCTCCACTATCCTACTCCAGAATCTAGATCCGCAAAGCTGCAACATCCTCATTTTGCAAGGTAACTACTCCTTCGGTCCTTCCAAACTGAAAAATTCCTAACTTGCGCCGGTCCATGCTTTCTAGTTTCTTCTCCATCTCCATGGTTGTTCCCTTGTTCCTAGATTTCTGCTTGATTGTTCTAAAAACACGGTTTATGTTCTAGATCTCTTTTCTTGGAAGGTTTTCGAGTAGTGCGATGGCCAGCTGCTTCGCTGAGACTGGTTTTTTCAATTGTTTTAAATTTTTTATCTCTTTCAGTCAAATCTCTCATGCTTCACTCAGGTTGGATTTTTGCTTGAGTAGTTGAGTGGTTTTTTTGATCATATAATCAATTGGTGATCGACTGACCGTTGACGGATTTATAATGTGTAGTAAAATTAAAAAGTTTGCAACAGTTCATTCATTTTGATCCCAATGTGCAGAAACATTGGGATCGAAACTACTGATCTAATATTTCTAGTGCGCTTCCATAACAACATTTTTAATTTTTACTATTTCATATGTCAAACATCTCCAAAATAGAACCCTGAATAAGGGTATTGTGCTGCTTAAGAAAATTTTTAGGTGCAATAAGTACGATAACCCACACTAACTATCTCACGAAATCAAAACTTTGCATCTATGAAGAAACTTTAAATTTCATGTAAATCAACACTTAGACAATTAATGCTCTTCATGAAGCCAACCCTTAAAGTCCTGATTCAGGCCTATTTGCTCTCTTGTCTAACAAAAAAACAAGGGAACCCAAAGTAGTAAGCATTAGTATACAGAAAACACCCAACTATTTGCACATAGTTTTTTTCCTATAAATATCCGTATATACTTCTTTGCAAATAGTTTTTATCATGCAAAGAAAATACCTCAGCATAGAAAATCAACAACAACAAAAATTTAAGAATCTTGACATTTATGTAGACATTCATTTCGAAGCAACAAACAATCATCCTTGCTTGAATTTATAGTATGATTTTACTCTAACTCTTTGCTTACTATGCAGAAGTAAGCTTAATAGGGATTAAGCTTGGGTGTGGAGATGGTGGTTGCAGAGCTTGTACATTAAGCTTGGTTGTGAAATTGATTTCCTTTCTCTGGAAGTTGGAATTATTGATTCTTGCAAGGTTCAACTACTGATCCAACCATCCAGGTCTCTCTTTTCCCTTTATTATCACTTTCAGGAATCATTTTTTATTTTTTGATGAAATGTAATTTTTTAACAGCAATGCTTGAGTATTTTAAGTCAGTTGAAAAATCAGTTTCTTCAAGTAAAGTCTGCATCAATGATGATGAGTTACAGTAGGGTAATAAAAATAGTCGGACTGAAATTGATATGACAGATCTCCCACCAGATCCTTATTCTCGGATTCGTATTTCAAATTATCCTGTTGAACAACGTGATGAGATTAGGCATTATTATTTGTTAAAAGGACCTCATCATCCTCGAAATCATATATTTCCAAAAAACAATTTGGTCAAAATGAAATAATGTTTAGCGCCACTTGGTTTGATCAATTCGCTTCATGTTTGGAGTATAGTATAGAAAAAGTTGTTGCTTTCTGTCTATTTTGTTATCTCCTTAAGCCAGCTATGAGACAACAGTAACGCAAGGAATAAGATATTGCTAATGCAATAAATTTAGTCAGAATATCAAAATAAAGGCTGCAAGATATGCATGATAATGGATATAAAAAATTGATTAAAGATGTTTCTTCATTTTTTTGATAATTATATACTTGATATTCCTTTATTGGAAAATATGTATGTGGCACGAGGACAATCACGACGACGAGTTCATGAGATGACAAATTTACATTATTATCGAGCCGAGAATTTTCATAATGTCATAAATTTTCAACTTCAGGAACTCCAAAAAAGGTTTACATAGATGAATACAGAATTACTTCTTTGCATTGCATGTTTGAATCCAAGCATTACATTTTCAAGTTTTGATAATCAAAAGCTGAAACATCATGTAGAGTTTTATCCATCATATTTTTCCATTTTGGCTAATATGGAACTTGATAGCCAATTGGAAACATTTATTATTGATGTAAAATCTGACATTGACTTTGGACAATTAAATGGAATTGGCGATCTTGCAAGGAAAATGGTAGAAAAAAGAAAGATATTTTATATCCATTGGTATATTTGCTAGTAAAGTTAGCATTGGTTTTACCAGTTGCAACTTCTATAGTCGAAAGAGCTTTTTCAGCAATGAATATTGTGAAGAATCATCTACGCAATCGAATGAGAGACTCTTTAATGAATGAATGTTTGATTACATATATATAGAGAGATGTATTTCTAAATATTGAAAAAGAAACAATCATTCAGAGGTTTCAAAAAATTAAAAGCAGTCAAGGACAGCTATAAAAATATGGTATGTTTACAAATTATACTGATTTATTTTATAAATAATTTGTTTTTAAAAATTCTCAATATATTTAATATTTTTTATAATGTTATGCAGGAAACAACAAGATCACCAAAAATTTCATGTTTTCTTGGAAAAGTGTGCGGTGATCTTATGTTTTGAAGTGTTCTTATGTTTTGAAGAGTCGACGAGGACAACTATAATGATTGGTATTTTCTTTACACTTATTATTTTACTTTAATATTTATGTTTTAAAACGTATTTCTTATTAGGATATCTTTTTAGATTTCATTACAATTTTGTGCCCCCCCCCCCCCGAAAAAAGGTTTTGGCTCTGTCCCTGCCTGCAGGTTCCATTCTAGAGTCATATCCAAGGAATACATCTACTCTCGAGCAAGTTCAGGGTTCCTACCTTATGGTCCTCATCCTCGACCATGCACTTATCCTCGTCCTACGTGAGCTGCTAGAGGAAAAATAGGGGGGACATGTAACATGTCCATCCGTCACATAAAATATAACAGAGGGTCTGGACGAGCCCCCACGTCATATTCTACAGACAGTCGGTGAAGTTACATGTTAATATCAAAAGACCAATCGAATCCTAACTCAGAGCATTCTAGCAGAAGCTTCTTGGTTACCTGAGCTCAATTCATGTGAATGTTCGCTATTATACATATCAGGAATGTTTTACAAAATACATAAATTTCACGGCCTTAAGTTCTTATAAATGTTTTTCCCCAAAAGTGTGGTTTACAAACATCAGCCGCAGGCTGGTCACACATGAAAAACACTAAAAGAGCATTCGCTTGGAATTCGAGGGTCATCATAGCATTAAGGGATGCAATCTGCTATTTCCCTCTTGGTTCTCCAGCACCTAAACAGAGATAATCCACCATAAGGATGGCAAACAAGGCAACAGTCAGTTTTAGCTGACCAATTTATAACAACCCTACCCCATGCTCAGGGCAGCGGTGTTCCTTCCCTGCATGCATCGCAAACATCTATAGATATATCACAAGAAGGTACAACTTAAGCACCATTCAATATATCACAAACGTCTGCATCAACTACCAAACATTCCGTGCACTAAGGGCACATTATCGGTGTACCGAATAACCAGGGTCCCAAAACCGTCCAAAAGTCTGAGACTGACCGCAACCTATGAGCATTATTGTCTAGCATATAGCCAAGACTCTCCTCCGTCATGGCACTGGTCTATACCACCATGACTTAGGGCGGGTACAGTTCATCCTTTTTGCGTTGCTCAAATCGCCATGTCATAGCCAAAAGCTGAGCTTCCATGACTAAATGGACAGACATGGGTCACATCACCTTTCCTGAGGAGTTAAACATAACGACGTTACATTTAATAGATGACTCTCATGGTCATCAAATCTAAGCACCAAGTATACAACTCACACACTAGCCACATGGTCTCCTAGAGACAGTCTTCGTAATCAAATACTATATGGCTCCTATCGCCAGTGATAGCCACTACAATAGTATTCTCATTATGTACCTAGACTTAGCAACAATTGGAACATTTGTCCAGAAAAGCCTGCAGCATCCTGCAGTGCCAGAAAAATTGGGCTTTCATAAAATATAGCTCATCTAGAGCTATCGCCAGTAATATTACTATCGCCTAACGATATCCAACGATTATCACAACCGTGATATTTTTTGGCTATCTTCTTGGAGACTGTCTCCAGTACTTCCTGCTACTCCCAGTCACAGGCACAACACTACAGACTCCATAAACTACCCGTTTATACTCGCAGTTTTCTCCGATGCGCAAAATAAAACATCACCAATGCAGACCAACCTGTCCCGATGGGTTTCGCACAACATGCTTATTCTATACTGTGATTTCCAGATTCTATATGCAAAATTAACTGGGGATATAACGGATCAACCCATCTGAATTCCCTTCACTTTTTCTACATTTTGGTGGGGATTCCATGCGTGTGCAAAAAGGAGGAAATCACTTGTCCAAGAAGGAAGATCTTACCCTTATCGATCACTTAGGATCAATGCCCTTATTCTTTGATCCAGATGGAACAGATCGTCACAGCTTCCTCTCCGCGTATCTAGCATCAACACGTAAATCTGATCACAAGCACACCTTGGATCGCTTCTCCTTTTAGCCTCCTGGACTTTATTCCTCCTCTTCCCTCAAGAAGCTCAAGAACCAAGAGAGAAAGTGTGAGAGAGGAAAATGAGAATGAAATCTCAAATCTAGCCCTTAATAGCATTCTATCGATGTGCGCTATCTGCTACCGCCGCATGGTATCTGAGGAAGTCACCGCTTGGACTAATGGACATCGCTTTGTCGCACAAAGCAATCTCCACCGTACTGCCATGTGGCAAGCTACTGCTGGTGTTAACTCACTACCGCTGAGCGGTAACTTCCTGATGCCTCGGTCAATTTAATCAGCTAATGTCGCGTGTTAGCGCACTACTGCCACGTGGTAGTCACTCAATGCTTCGTCGAAAGCGTTGAGTGCATCGGGTGATAGCTCTACGCGCTAGCCCACTACCGCCATATGGTAGGCCTCTAAACGCTTCGTCGAAAATGCTGAGTGGTAGCTCCATGCGATAGATCACTATCGTGATGCGGTAGATACACGAGATGAAGGTTTATTTAATTCAAGGGCTAACACCGACATTAACACTACCGTCGCGCGTTAACGTCTAATTCTTCCTTTTTATAATTTTTAGGTCATTACAAACCTCCCCTCCTTACATAAATTTCGTCCCAAAATTTGATATATATGTAAATGAAAATAGTACACTAGTTTATAACATGATTTTACATAAATAACTCGAGAAATTTCTCTCTCATGGTTTGCTCACGATCCCATGTCAGTTCTTCATGGCCACACCTGTCCCAATGGACTTTGACCATCCAAATTGCTTTATTTAATAGCTGCATGACCTTTATATCCGCGATCCAAATGGGTCTAACTTTCATCGTTAGCCCACCATCGATCTGTACCTGACCATCAACCACTACTTGAGTTGACTCTTACAAAGCTTTCTACAGCACCGCTATGTGAAACACAACATGCAATCCACTTAGCTCCGTCCAAAGAGCTAATCGATAGGTAGCTTCTCCAATCCGCTCAACCACTTCAAACAGACCAAGATACCTCAGACTCAACTTTTTCAACCGTCGAATCCTATATACGCCTTTGAATGACTTTATCTTCAGATATACCCAATCGTCAATCGCAAACTCCACGTTTCAGTTCTTAGCATTGTAGTACTTAGCTTGCCTATCCCGGGCCACCAATAGCCGATCTCGTATAATGCATATACTCGAATTTGCATCTTCGACTTCTTTACTCTTATACAACTTCGATTCTCCTATTTCTGCACAAGCTAAAGGAGTACGACATTTCCTACCATATAAAGCTTCGAATGGCGCCATCTGAACGATAGCTTGATAGCTATTATTATTGGCGAACTCGATCATATAGATATGGTCCTCTCACCTCTTCCCGAAATCCAAGGTGCACATACAAAGCATATCCCACATTGTCCTGTTGGTTCTCTCAGTCTGACCATCCGTTTGCAGATGAAAGGCCGTACTGAACTTCAGTTTAGTACCCAATAATTGGTGGATTATTCTCCAATCATTAGAAGTAAAATGCCCATCTCTATTGCTGATTATGTCACGGGGCACACCGTGCAACCTTACAATGTTATCAATATACAATTTAGCCAATTTTTCAACTGAATCATCCTTTTTATTCAGTATGAAGTGCGACACCTTTGTCAATCGGTCAACGATCACCCACACGACATCTCTCCCACTTTGTGATCTCGACAACCCATGCACAAAATCCATAGAGATATCATCAAACTCTCACACCGGAATTTGCAAAAACATGTCAGGGCTTGTTGTACAAATAACAAATAATGTCAGAATTAATATGTTTGTTATGTTTTGAGGCATACTTGTCCCCTTTGGGGTCCTTCTTGGAGCTGGATGGATTATTCATCCTTAAAGGCAACAGACTTCTCCTTTGAGTGAGATTTGGAAGCAACATCTTTGACGAGTCCGATTTATATAGGGTTTTTCGGACTCATCTGGGCTATTTTTCACTCGCATGCACATCTCTTTCAGGTCATTATTGCTTATATTTCACTTATTCACTATTCTCACATAAAGTGCACATTTTGGCCCATTGGGGGTGTGCAATCGTGCATCTCATTGCTCGGGGTAAGCACACGGTGCTCCCCATGCCTTTTTCTTGCTCATTTTTGTTATATTTTTTCTTGTGCTGGAGGTGTACTCCATGCCATGGTGTTTGTTTGCAGGTGGCTTGTTCCCGCAAGTCTTATATTATTTCTTGTAGACATTTCACCACCATGTATTTTTCTTGACGCACTACCATTTCAGTTGTACGATTGTTACAGGTTCCTTTAATGAACAGCCATCGTGTGTTTTTCATAACGCACGAGTGGATTCAATCGTGCGAGAAGGAAAACACACGATCTTCCTATATTTCCTATATTTTGAGTTCTGTCCAGCTTCGTTCGATTTCTTCGTGCACGAGCATTTTGGTCGTGCGTTTTCAAAAACACGCGACTGGCTTATCTTCTCAAGCTGGGCCCCCTGTGCTATTATAATCACACGATATAAATGCACGATCGTGCGTTTGGTCGTGCGTCTATTAAATTCTGACCGTCTAATATTTAAGTCGAATGTATTCTCCCTAATTAGAATTAAATCACCTTCACTGCGTCCCGCATGCCCTAGTTCGCCATTTTCGGCCTGTCCATCGCCGCCCACCATTGGGAGGATCTCTGACCATGTTATTTAAGCAAATCTTAAGTTGGGGCATCCTCTTGGACTCCTCTATCATTCACAATCCTCCAAGCTCTGCATTGAAGGATTTCTCGCTGCAATCCGAGAGTTCTCCAGTAGAGAACGTGACCGGCGGTGATTCATGAAGAAGAAGAGCAACGTGGAAGAAGGTGACAGCTCTTATAGACCCCGGACTGTAGTCGAAGCCCAAGCTCGGATGAGGATTGACAACCCTAGATTCTGACCATGAACTTTGATGAGGCTTCGTGCATTATTTATATTCATCCCTCCTCTTTGACTGTTGTAGATTTCTTATTGATTTCTTTGTTGTTTGGATGCTTATTGTGTAAAACCTAACTTTGTTTAAATATTATAGTTCAGGTCCATGTGAATGTTTTTGGTTTTATATAAGTGAGGAGCGCCTCCACCTCATCTCATCCATCCTACCATTGTGAGTATTGCCACACTAGCAATTGTTAGCAGCATGCGTTGTGAAGAGGGGCCTTTGACCCTCATTCCTCCTATACGAACCATTCCATCTGCTTGCCTACTCATCCATCCGCCCTGCGAAGCAGTGCCTAGCAGCCTGCATAGTCTCCATCCCACCAAGCGAAGCAGTGCATAGCAACCTATATAGGAGTAGTTGAATTAGGTCGTCTTATTTTATTTTTTCAAACCAACCATGCCCCGCTTCATAACCCCGACCTAAGGACATCAATCTAAAGTCATCCTCGATAGTTACTCCACCTTACTGTGTTTCTTGTGAGATCGATACTTGGGAAAATTCACCCATTTTATATTACTTGTACGACTGGTACACTTGTCGTAACCATGCATCAAGTTTTTGTTGTCATTGTCAGGGAACACAGTCGTGTGAGTTTCTAAAGAGGGAGTTATGAGATAGAAGCCCTTTTCCTTTTGCATATACCATTTTCTTCTTTGTGTTAGTTCATAGAATTTGTCTTTTTTATTATTTTTTCTATCATTTTTTAGTTTGTAATTTTTTTCACAAGCTGGCATTCATTTTAGTTTGCTTATGTGTAGTTAATTCTTTCTTAGAATATTTTTGTTGTTAATTCTCTCCCACTGCACCATGTTTGCTAGTCTGAATTGTTGTTGCAAATGGTGTGGGGATTGTAGCCATTATAGTAATGAGTGTTCCACTGAAGAGTTTGGGCATAATTCTAGTTGCTTAATGTATGGAGCACCGTCCTCTAATGGTCCTTCATACACCGTACCCAAGTCTTACAGTTACACTTCTTTGTCACATTTACCATTTGTGCATTCCTCTCCGGCCCCACAAGGACTGAGGAGTAATGGAAAACGTTGTTTGTGTTATCATAGCACTGACCATGTATTAAAAGATTGTGTTGAATTTCAGACCCAGATGGAGATGGATGATGAACCAGGTATCCGATTCATTCCATCCACCTCTCATTTGGCTGGCCCTTTAAATTTTGATGATATATTTGCAATACCACCTTATCTATGGGGGACTACTGCAGATAATCCCATCAGACTTTCTACTAGTCAGTGTGACGACGTGGTGGATATCCCTCTCCTAGCGCATTCATTACTTCTTTTGGATTCACCCCCGGAGGAACCTGTGCACATTTTCTCTGATGATGCTATTACTCTTGTTCCTCCACCTTCTTTGCAAGAACTATCAACTCCTATTTTTGTGAGTTGGTTGATGATGTTATGCAGGATGTTGATTCGGAGCCTGAGATTGCGCCAAAGTGGGATGAGGATGTTATTCTCTATGATGGGAGTTTGACTCCTTGGAACATGATGACGCACAAAGGTGGGATGAGGAGGTAATCCTTTCTGATGACGATGTCTGCACTTCCTTATTGGACAAGGAGGTCCAACTCACCACCGAGGACCTAGAGTTCTCGGATTCCCCATGTTATGATACATATGATACTGATAGTTATCTATGCTTTGATCCTGCTGGGAGTGAGATTGGGACCACTCCTTCGATTTTTGATTATTTAAGTTTTCTTCTAATTTATTTCTAGACCCCACCTCTCTTTTTGATCCTGTGCGGGACGAGTTTTCACAGGTATATCAGGAGGACTTGGAGCATTATGCTCAAGTCAATGATGAGTGTATCCTCAAAAGTGAGGAGTTTAATCCCTCCTCCATAGTGGAAACCACAGTCTTTGCCTTCTCCTCCTTCCGCCTCCCTGAAGACGACACCTTGTAAGGCGATGATACTTTTGTTGAGATGAGTGAGGATTCCTCCTCCTGTTCTTACATTTTCTTCCCTCTTCCTATGAGGAGCATGTATTTTTATTTAGGTAGAGGGGTAACTGATCTATCGTTGTATCGGTATCCGCTACCGACACGGATATTAGGCTAGTTACATGTGCATTTTTATTTTCATAGGCCCATTAGCTTGAACTGTTAGAAATTTGAATATGTCGTGTTGGGAGGACAATAACCACAGTAGTTATCTTTATTTTTTCAAATCTAGTTTTGTTGAATTTCTTTTCAGTTTGTCTTTTTATTTTTGTTTTTGTCGGACTCACTCCCTTATAAGTATTCTCCATTTATGAAGAGGGTGGTTGTGATTCTTCGTTTGGAGGCTTTGCCCTAGACTTTCACACCAATCTTTTGGTATGCTCATTTCCGAGCATGGGTAACTTCTCTCCTCCCTGGCTCCTTTTATTTTTAATGACATTCTTGTAGTGGATTGTTTATATTAAGTCTGGGAGGAGAGAGATATTTCATTTTTACCTGTACAGTGCACATTTTGTGGCATGGTAGATGTTGAAACCGGAATCCGATCTCTTGTGGAGTTCGACCCTTGGGGAAGGGGTGGTCTCGCGCCTACTTTGCTCCTGCAAGAAAAACAACGAGAGAGATAAGAGAAAACAGACCCAAGGGCTCGGCAGGGAGGTCCCACCACAAACCCGGAAGATCTCTGAGCGCTTCCCCTCCTTAGCCAAGAGCCGAGCTAAGGTACCCTCAGAGAACGCTTGAAAATGAGAGTAAGGAGGCACTGAAAAGCGTCCTTTCTGAGGTACCCCTTGGGTCTTATTTATAGATTTTCAGAATCTGAACTGCCAATAACCAAAAGGACTGACCTGGAAATACCAAAAGGCCCCTGGATGGGTCTGCCAACAGCCAAATTCCGCTGTTCTGAATAGCTATGCGCAGTCCAACCTGGTCTGCCAACAGCGGGACTCCGCTGTTCTGAGTAGCTATTCGCACCCCTGGGGGTCGGCTCGCCTCCAGTTCCCCCGCAGGAGGCGGGCGCGGCCTGGCCTCGCGGCTCGCCTATCCTCCCTGGGCGAGCACGAGACGATATGGGCGAGCTGTCCGTCTTCTGCCGGGCGGACCGGCAGCCAGGTCGCGTGCGGGTTGGCCGGCGATCGTCGCGACCTTGATCGACTCGCCAATCACGGGTCGCCGGGCTTATCTGCTTTGGCCAAGGATTCCTTGTGCGACCCGCTCGCTCGCCTGCCGGCTCGCTCGCCTGAAACGGGCGGGAGCGGGCCAGCCCTTCTGCCGCTCTGCTCAACCTCTCCGGCGGGGCCCGCTCGCCGGACACGGGGTTGTACACAATCCCCGCTCTTTTTGAGCTTGAATCAAGCTCGAAAAGAATCATCCAACCCGCGTGTTCGGCGAGCACTGTGCTGAGCTGGCAGGGAATCTTTTGGTGGCCCCCACTGTCCGGCTATAAATACATACCGGTGCCCCCTGTAGGAGGCTCCCCAGATCCCTTTATTTTCTCTGAGCAGACTTTTGTTTCTCGATGCCGGTTAGCGAAGAGGTGCGAGCTCGCCTGGCGGCAGCGGTCCTGCAGACTCAGGACGAGGCCCTCGAGGCCGCCCCATGGCTAGTACGCGGGTCTCCCGGCCCCCTCTTCAGGCCGGCGAAGGGAAAGATTGTTAGTCGTTCTCTGGCGGGTGACTGCCCGGCCTCCAGCTCGGCGGCGGGTGCTGAGGTCGTCCCTGGGGTACGTGGCCTTCTGCGGATTATCGCTGTTTCTCTGATTTTCTATTTTGCAGGTAATTCCCTGTGAGGAGGTGGAGAACCGGGGAGAGGATCGTCCCCCTCCTCCGTTGCCTGAGAGGGTCGCGAGTTCTCCAGGTCTGGACCGCCCACCTCCGGAGACCCCCCACCTGCCGGCTTCCCACGGACTGGGAAAATCCCTCGAGACCCTCGAGGGGGAAACCTTTCGGGGTCGGCCGGGCTCTTCTCGCCTATCCGCCGGTGCGGGCGACGTGCCTACCACTGGTGAGCTGGTATTTGCCGTTGGGCTTCGTCTCTTGCTCGCTCCTTCTGACTCGCCCTGTTCGCAGGCTATAAAAGGGCCTCCTCTGAAACCGAGATGAGCGAAGGATATTCGCCCCCGCCCGACGTGGACAGCGTTTCTGACTACCTGGGCTACCCGACCGATGCGGTTGGGATGAAGAGGCAGGTGACGCGGCTGCTCCAGAAACACACACTGCTGCTGCAGGAGATCATGAAGAGGGTCGATGAAGACAAGGCCGAGACTGAGGCTCGGCTCGCGGCCTTGGAGGGCCCTCCGCGTGAAGCGAAAGACGACGACGTCACCTCGCCGGGCGTGCATATAACGCGGGCCGAGGGACATCTTAGGAGCACCACAGAGCAGGTCGGCATGGCTCAGCGGGAACTGGTGGCGGTTCGCGATTACCACGATCCTCGCGTGCCGCCGTGATCGGGAACGAAGAGGCGGCACAGGTGGAAGTGGGTCGAGTACTGACCCAGTTGTCTGCCCCTCGCTTGCGGGATACTGCGGGGTTGTTGTCATTTCAGAGTTATCTTATATTCGTAATCGCTAGCGACTCTTTTAGCCCGCCTATGGGCCTAACTTATTACTACTGAGGTTCATTGGAAATATCATGCTATTTTTATTGTTTTCTGTGGGCGGGTTAAGGGAAAGGTCCGTTCTTCCTCTTACATTGATCGGGGGGAGGGCGAGCCGAGGAGCTCGCCAGACGGGAGTCTCTCGTCTCGCGCGGTACAGCGTGCGGGTGCGGGTTGAGGCTCGCCCGCACTGGTCTTCCGCGGTTGCAGCCGGGCGAGAACCGTGCCGGATCGACCTTTGAGGTGCGGTCGCGCGCGGGAAGTCGAACCGTCGGACTGATTTTTGCTATCCGCACCCCATCTTTCGGCGGGAAGTTTCCCGCCCTCTCTCTTTCCCTATAAATAGGCCTTGCCGGCCCTTATTTCTCCACTGATTCCAAACCCTCCTGCTCCCCGTTCCCCGCGGAGGACCGTCTGTGCTCGCCTTCTGTCTCTTCTTCTCGCGTTCGGCGGCGACTCGATGGGAATGGGCAGAGGCGGCGGCGACGTGGACGGCCGAAGCAAGTGCGCTTGGACCTTCTCCGAGCACGATTTTCCTCGCGCCGTCCTCTCTGAGCGCGAGTACCTGGATGCCCTTGGCGACCACGTTCCGCCGGGCTTTTCTGCGAGGCGGCCCGGGGATGGGGAGAAGATCAACGACTTGTCTAGGGACGAGCTCGCCATCCCTCTCGCTCACTTTGAGGTGGGCCTGCGACTTCCCCTCTGGCCCGAGTTGCGACAGGTGTTGAAGTACTTTGGGGTTGTCCTGGGCCAGATGACCCCAAACTCCATCGCCGTCATGGTGGGGTTCGCCTGCTTCCTGCGAGAGGAGCGGGTGGAGTTCAGCCTCGTCGTGTTCCGGAAGCTGTTCTCCTTCCGGGCGAGTCGAGATGGGACGGCCTACTTCTCCAGCGCCCACCTCAAGGTGCGGGAGACAGTTAACAAGAGTCACAATTGGCTCAAGAGATTCCTGTTCGTCAAAGGGGACTTCGGCAACGTCCCCTTCTCGCCGGTGCAACTTAGCGAGGCGAGCTACCGGCCCCCCAGCCTAGGCGGCCACGAAGCCGACCTGTGCGCGTTCTTCGCTGGGAAGAATTTTGAGGTTGCGTTCCTGCGCCGCCATCTTGACGACCTCGCCGCTGTCCCGCCGGGGGGGAGGTTTGTCACTCGCCGCTGTTATACCTTATTCCCTTTCTTCCTTTATCTCACCCTTTCCTTCTGTCAGGCGAGCGCGACATCCCTCTTCACCCTCCTTACGAGAGCGCTCGTATTCCCCCCGGGGTTCTCGCCCGTGCGCAGGCTGCGGATGCCGCTCAGCGCGACATCCCATCGGTCCCGGCCAAGAAACGGCCGGGTGGCGGACAGCCAGCCTCTCCGCCGAAGGTGGCGAAGACCGTGGATCAACAACTCACCGCGAGCAAAAGAAAGGGCAAGGCCCCCGCGGTCCCGCCGACTGAGGGCCCCTCGCCCCCGCTGGTTGCTTCGACCAGCGACTCCCCGGTCCGGGCGGCGGACACCTCCGCGTCGCCGGGATGGTCTCAAGCTGCTGCGGAGCCGGTGCCGAGAGGGCATCGTAACTTCGGCTACGGCGAGAGGTACCAGGACGAGCTCGGCATCCCGCTCTTGGCGTGGGATAAGGAGTCGAACCGCGCGATGATCTCGACCCTGCTGCCGAGCTGGATGGAGCAGGATACCATCGGCGGGGAGGCGTAAAACTTCTCCTTTGGCCTGTACTCGCGCGAAGACGCCGCCATTTATGACAAGGAGGAGACGCGAGCGCTGATTCATGAGAGCGCGCGGGCCCAGCTGCGCGGTCTGGAGCTGGCTCACATGGTGGGGAGGCGCTGCACCCAGGTGGAGCGGAACGCCGCGTCCATCCAAAAGATGGCGGATGAGAAGGAAGTGGCACGAAAGCTCGCTCAGGCGGACGCGGACCTTCACAGGGGGCGAGCCGATGCTGCCGAGGAGACCCTCGCGCACTACCTGGGCGGGGTGGTACGTGCTCAACCTGAATTACCCTTCCCCCTTTTCGCGGGCACAGATCACGATTATTCTTATTCCTTTCCCCAGGACGCGGCGATGGCGAGCCGGATGGGTGCCGAGATCGCCACCCTTGGCCAAGAGAAGGCGGCATTGGAGGCGCGGGTACGCGAGCTGGAGGCCGCCGCCGCTGTCCCTCCTCCAGACAGCAGGGTCTGCCCGCGCGAGCACCTCTTCGACTACGACCTGGAAGTGCTAATGCAAAAGAACGCGGCCAGCGCAGCGAAATACACGATGCAAACGCTGCGGCGCGTGGATCTGCTTACGAGCGAGGCAGCGGCACTCTCGGCGGAAGACGTGGTGCCGGCGCTGTTTCTCCCCGTGCCGGAGCCTGGCGACAAAGGCTTCCAGCCCATCTAGGATTTCTCAACCCTGATCTCGCGTTTCCCCAGACTCGTAATTTACTCTTTTGGATGAACATTATCATGTATATCAATCTGTTCTGAGATGTACGCGCGAGTTGCGCCTATACTTCGTATTTTTTAGCTGTTGTTCCTTTTATGAATGTCCTCTTTGCCCGCCTTATTTTTCCAACGCCGTTATTACCGGATGGCGCGACCCGCCCCTGCGGCCCGGCTCGGACGAGGCGGCTGCCCGTCCGCCGAGCGAGGCGAGCCGGTTCGTCCCTCGAGCGAGGCGAGCCGGCTCGTCCCTCGGCCGTATGCCTAATTCCCTGCGGGCTCTCGCCCAGGCCTTTGTGTTTACTCGGCCGCCTTTCCTGGGGCTTGAGGGTGGAGCTATGCTAGGCCCTTTCTCCCTTTTTTCTAACTAACTCTTGTGATTCCGACCTGCTGCTCATGCCTTTCGAGTAATTCCCGGCCTCGCCGGCTAGGTGGGAGTCCGGCAACGTGATTTGTTCTGGGTTGCAGGTTATCGTCTACTGAATCATTCCATCGAGTGACTTCCGGCCCTGCCAGCTAGGTGGAAGCCTGGCAGCGGGATCTTCTCGAGGCTAGGGATGACACCGAGCGACTTCCGGCCCTGCCAGCTAGGTGGGAGCCTGGCAGCGGGATCTTCTCGGGGTCCGAACACATTCCATCGAGTGACTTCCGGCCCTGCCAGCTAGGTGGAAGCCTGGCAGCGGGATATTCTCGAGGCTAGGAATGACACCGAGTGACTTCCGGCCCTGCCAGCTAGGTGGGAGCCTGGCAGCGGGATCTTCTCGGGGTCCAAACACATTCCATCGAGTGACTTTCGGCCCTGCCAGCTAGGTGGAAGCCTGGCAGCGGGATCTTCTCGAGGCTAGGGATGACACCGAGTGACTTCCGGCCCTGCTAGCTAGGTGGGAGCCTGGCAGCGGGATCTTCTCGGGGTCCGAACACATTCCATCGAGTGACTTCCGGCCCTGCCAGCTAGGTGGAAGCCTGGCAGCGGGATCTTCTCGAGGCTAGGGATGACACCGAGTGACTTCCGGCCCTGCCAGCTAGGTGGGAGCCTGGCAGCGGGATCTTCTCGGGGTCCAAACACATTCCATCGAGTGACTTCCGGCCCTGCCAGCTAGGTGGAAGCCTGACAGCGGGATCTTCTCGAGGCTAGGGATGACACCGAGTGACTTCCGGCCCTGCCAGCTAGGTGGGAGCCTGGCAGCGGGATCTTCTCGGGGTCCAAACATATTCCGATTTTCTGAGCAAGCTAGTCATGACAATCCTGGGGGGGGGGGAAGAGAAGAAAGACTTCATTATAACAAATCGCGTCGCTTACAGGGGCTTAGGGAAAAAACCTCTTCAAGTCGTCTCCACTCCAGGTGAGACTCAGGGCCTCGCCCTCTACATTTTGGAGCCGATAGCCCCCTGACCTCAAAGCTTCCTTCACAATGAATGGCCCCTCCCAGCTGGGGTTGAGTTTCCCTACGGATGCTGATCTCCCTGCCGCGTCCACCTTCTTCAGCACCAGGTCCCCTTCTGCGAACTTCCTGACCCTGACATGCTTGTCAAAGTATTTTGCCATCCTCCTTTTGACCTCCTCCTGTCGGATGGCCGAAAGATCCCTCAACTCTTCTACCATGTCAAGGGAGAGTCTCAGCCCCTCCCCGTTCTCGGCTTGCCATTCCTCTCGGCCCTCCCTGGCCGTTCCGACTCGCGGCGTTTGGACCTCAAATTCTATGGGGAGCACCGCCTCGCACCCATGGGAGAGCTTGAAGAGGTCTCCCCCGTGGCCGTGTTTGGGGTGGTTCTAAGGGCCCAAAGAACGGCGGGGAGCTGCTCCACCCAGCTCCCCCTCAAGTTTTCTACCTTCTTCTTGAGGAGATTGACGATAATCTTATTCGCTGCCTCCACCTGCCCGTTGCTCCTGGGGTGGTGGACCGAGGCGAACTTGAGGTCGATTCCAAGCTGCTCGCAGAAGCTGGTGAACCCAGCACTGGCGAACTGGGGTCCGTTATCGGTGACGATGGCTTGTGGCATCCCGTGGCGACAGATGATCTCCCCCCAGACGAAGTTCCTGATCACTTGGGAGGTCACCTTGGCCAACGCCTTCACCTCCAACCACTTTGAGAAGTAGTCGATCAGTACCAGGAGGAACCTTCTCTGACCGCTGGCCTGGGGGAACGGTCCAACCAAATCCATTCCCCAGATTGCGAAGGGCCAGGGGGCCGTGATACTCTTGAGTTGTTGGGCCGGCTGCAGCTGGAGGGGGGCAAACAGCTGGCACTTATGACATCTCCTTGCGAATTCCGCGGCGTCTCGGCCCAGGGTGGGCCAGAAATACCCTTGCCTGACTATCCTTCCTTCCAGGGTCCGACTCCCGGAATGACTTCCGCACTCCCCGGAGTGGACTTCCTCCAGGATCCTCTGCGCCTCACCCTCGGCTACGCAGCGAGCCAACATCCCGGAGAGGGTCTTCCGGTACAGCTGCCCGTCCTTAAGGAGGTAGTAAGCTAACTTGTGCCTTAGCTTCTTCCTGTCCATCCCCTCCGGATACTCTCCCATGGAGAGGAAAACTATCACTGGGTCCATCCACGAAGGCCGCTGATCGATCTCCATGAGCTCTCCTTCTTCGATGGAGGGGCGGAACAGGTCGGTGATGGTGCCCCCTGCTCGGGGGCCGTGCTTCGCCAGTTGGTCGGCCTGTTCATTCTCTCCCCTTGTCACGTGTCGGACGGAGAAGGTCTGGAAGGTCCCTATGACCCCCTTTGCTTTGGCCAAGTATAATTGCAAAGTGGGCTCCCTTGCTTCGAACTCCCCGTTGATCTGGGAATCCACCACCATGGAGTCGGTTAGGACCTCCACATCCAGCACCCCCAGCTCTCTGGCCAGGCGCAGCCCCGCTATCACTGCTTCGTACTCGGCCTGGTTGTTGGTAATGGGGAAATGCACCACCACCGTCTGCTCAATCTGAGTCCCTTGAGGGCTCTCCAGAACCACTCCTATCCCGAGTGAATGTCTTCCTGAGGCTCCATCCACCCTCACCTTCCAAGGAGTCGGGCAAGTGAGCTCCTCCTCTGCTACTTCTACCACGTAGTCGGCCAGGAAGTCGGCCATTGCCTGAGCTTTGATCGAGAGCCGCGGAACGAAGGAGACATCGAACTCGCTTAGCTCCACCGACCACTTGGCCAGATGGCCTGAGTGCTCCACCCCCTCGAAGATGTTGCGGAGAGGATGGTCAGTCACCACTCGGATCGAGTGCGCCTGGAAGTAAGGCCGTAGCCTCCGAGCTGAGATGATTAGTGCGAATGCGAGTTTCTCCAAGATTGGATATCGGAGCTCGGCCTTCCTCAGGACCCGACTGACATAATAAATGGGGAGCTGCCTCTTCCCCTCTTCACGTACTAAGATGGAGCTCAAGGCCTCTGCCCCGACCCCGAGATATAAGAACAAATCCTCACCCTCCTTCGGCCCCTGGAGCAGCGGAGCCTGTGTCAACTATGCCTTGAGGGCCTGGAACACCTCATCACATTCCTTGGTCCATTCAAACCTTTGGCCTCCCCTCAGCGTTTTGAAGAAAGGGGAGCACTTCTCCCCCGACCGAGAAAGGAAGCGACTCAGTCCTGCTAGCTTCCCTGTCAACCGTTGGACCTCCTTTCCAGCTCCAAGATGGCCTTGACCTTGTCCGGATTCGGCTCGACTCCCGCAGGGGTGAGGAGATGCCCCAGGAACTTCCCCCGGCTTGCCCCAAAGACACTTAAGGGGATTCAGCCGCATTTTGTATCTGCGCAGGGTGGCGAACGTCTCCTCCAGGTCCCGGAGGTGGGAGTCCACGTCCCGGCTCTTGATCATGAGGTCGTCCACGTACACCTCCAAGTTCCTCCCCCTCTGTTCCTTGAAGACCCTGTCCATCATTTTTTGGTAGGTGGCCCCAGCGTTCTTCAACCCGAACGACATCATCTTGTAGCAGTAGCAGCCGTCCCCTATGATGAATGAGACATCCTTGATGTCCGGGGGGTGCATCCTGATCTGATGGTAACCTGAAAAGGCATCTAAAAAACTCATTACAGAAAAGCCGACGGCGGAATCAACCAGCGCGTCGATCCGAGGCAAAGGGTAACAGTCCTTAGGACAAGCTTTATTAAGAAGGGAAAAATCGATACACAACCGCCAGCGGCCGTCTCCTTTTTTGACCATCACAACGTTGGAGACCCAGCTGGGGTACTGAATTTCGGACACGAAGCCAGCTTTGAGAAGCTTCGCCACCTCCTCTCTGATGGGTTCTGCCAGCTTGTCCGCCGTGGATCTCTTTTTCTGCTGGACGGGGCGTGTCCCCGGGTCCAAGTTGAGGCGGTGGCAGGCCACATCCGCGTCAACCCCCGGCATCTCCGCGGCGTTCCAGGCGAAGATGTCCACGTTCTTCTGGATGCACTCCAGCATCCGGCCCTGGTCCTCCGGGGTCAGCCCTCCGCTGACGCGAACCTTCTCCATCCTTCCTCCCCGGGTGAGCACCTCCAGCTCCACCACTTCTTCCGCCGCCTCCAGCCTGGATCGTTCCCCCCATCCTTCGGCGTCCCCTTCCTCCGGAACGGGGACCTCTACCTCCATCTCCCCTCCCACGGCCCTTACTTCGGCCACTTCCTCCAGATCTCCCCCTTCCGCCTTCTCCGCGCAGTCCTTCACCCCCAACTCCACCTCTCCGGCTTCCTGCTCGTCCTCCTCCATCCTCCGCCCCATCTCCTCGGCTCCTTCTTGCCAAGAGATGGTGTTCACCGCGGTGACGTAGCACTCCCACGCCACCTTTGGGTCTCCCCTAACCCTGACATGTACCCCCTCAGCGTTGAACTTCAGGCACTGATGTAAAGATGAAGGGACGCAGCGGAAGGCGCTGATCAGGGGCCTCCCGAAGATTGCGCTGTAGCTGCTGGGGGCGTCCACAATGACGAACTTGCAGTTTCGGGACTGCCCCCCCAGGGTGACATGGAGGCCGACTCCTCCCTCTACCTCCTTCCTTTCTCCCGAGAATCCGAACAAGGGCCCGTCCGAGGCCAGCACCCTCTTAGCTTCCACTTGCATCGCGTCAAATGCCTTTTTGAAGACGACGTTCACGGAGCTCCCATTTTCCACGAGGATCCGAGAGACAGTGAAGTTCTCGATGGCGGCCTTGATGACCAGCGCATCACAGAACGGATCCTCGTGATATAGCATATCACTTCTGGAGAAGGTGATCCTCTCCTCTGGCGGCGGGGTTTGGGACGTAGAGGCGACGCTCCGCCGGTACATGGTGTGGAGGCTTGCCTTGCGGGAAGCCTCGATCCCCACTCCCCCGTGGATCACTCTCATCCCTCCTCGGGTCCCCACATCCACCCGGTCTTCGCGGCGATCCTCCTCCGCCCGAGGCAGGACCTCCTCGATCCTCACTTCCTGCCGCGCCTCCTCCTGCTGCTGCTGCCGCCCCCTGTTCCCCCTCATTTCCAGGAACTCCGGGCACGTGGCTGTTGCGTGCCCCTCTTCTTGATGGAAGTCGCAGTAGGGCAGCTCCACCCTGAACTCCCTTCTCCTCCTTCTCATGATCCCCCTCCTGGCTCCCAGAGCTATGGCCATGGCCTCCTCCTGATCGGGGAGCCGGGGCCTCTGACCCTGCCTCCAGCCCGGTGGGTGGAACTGGTCCTGTCTTCCCTGATAGTGACCCCTTCCGAAGTTCCCCCTCTGTGGCCCCTGCCCCTGCCACTCAGGCCTCCAGCCCAGCCGACGGCCGGGCTCCTGGTGCCCCCACCTCGGCGGCTGCTGCCATTGGGGCTGCCTCTGCTCCCTCTGTTCCCTTTGCCTAGGCTCCCCCCTTCTCTCTTCCTGTCCTCTTCCTCCCTTCGGCTCCTTTTCCTCCTCAGTCGCCCACCTGGCCAACTTCCTTGCAAATTCCGGGTTCGACGCCTCCCCGTCGACCTCTCTCGCCGCCCTCTCCATCAGTTCCTCGTAGGAGAGGGGGGGAATTCTCTTCAGCTCCATGCGGAAGAAACTCTGCTGCAGGCCCAGGGTGAAGGCCATCATCAGACTGTGGCCCGGCATCTCCTGGACCTGGGTAACCTCCTCCTGGAACCGATCCACATAGCTCCCCAACGTCTCGTTCACCCCCTGCTTTATGTGGAACAGGGACTCAGACTCCTTCTTCCTCTTCTTTGAGGTAGTGAACCTCAACATGAACCCTCGGCGCAGGTCCTCGAAGCAATAGATGGAACTGGCCGGCAGCTGGTGGAACCACTCCCCTGCCTTCTCTCGGAGGGTGATGGCGAAGAGACGACACTTGAATCCGTCCGACATCTGACGGATGGAGACTACGTCCTCGAACTACTGGACGTGCTGAACCGGGTCTCCCTTCCCGGTGTAGTAGGTCATCTCGGGCTCCCTGAACCCGTCTGGTACTGGAGCTGAGGAGACCAGCTCGCTGAAGGGGCTGCCTCCCCCCACCTGGCGGGCCGGCGAGTCTCGCGGACCCAACTCGCCGAACCAGCCTCGGCTTGCCGAACCGGGGAAGAGCTCGCGCCCCGGGAGCTCGCTTCCTCGACCTTCCTCGGCCACCTCCTTCCCGGCTCGCCTGCCGGGAGCGTCCTCGCCTAAGGAGGGGGCAGCCGCGATCGGGATCGCCGGAGTCGAGCACTCGGCCCGCGTGCCGAGCGCGATCTTGACCAGAGTCAGCACCTCATTCCTGAAGTCTTCAAACATTCCCACCGTTGCAAGAGGTGGCGGGGGTGGCGAGTCCTGTCTGTCAGATCCTTGACCTCCCGTCATTGAGCTCGCCGAAGCTTTTCTGCACTGACCACTCTCCACGCTCACCGCACCAAAATGTTGAAACCGGAATCCAGTCTCTTGTGGAGTTCGACCCTTGGGGTAGGGGTGGTCTCGCGCCTACTTTGCTCCTGCAAGAAAAACAACGAGAGAGACAAGAGTAAACAGACCCAAGGGCTCGGCAGGGAGGTCCCACCACAAACCCGAAAGATCTCTGAGCGCTTCCCCTCCTTAGCCAAGAGCCGAGCTAAGGTACCCTCAGAGAACGCTTGAAAATGAGAGTAAGGAGGCACTGAAAAGTGTCCTTTCTGAGGTACCCCTTGGGTCTTATTTATAGATTTTCAGAATCTGAACTGCCAATAACCAAAAGGACTGACCTGGAAATACCAAAAGGCCCCTGGCTGGGTCTGCCAACAGCCAAATTCCGCTGTTCTAAATAGCTATGCACAGTCCAACCTGGTCTGCCAACAGCGGGACTCCGCTGTTCTGAGTAGCTATTCGCACCCCTGGGGGTCGGCTCGCCTCCAATTCCCCCCGCAGGAGGCGGGCGCGGCCTGGCCTCGCGGCTCGCCTATCCTCCCTGGGCGAGCGCGAGACGATATGGGCGAGCTGTTCGTCTTCTGCCGGGCGGACCGGCAGCCAGGTCGCGTGCGGGTTGGCCGGCGATCATCGCGACCTTGATCGACTCGCCAATCACGGGTCGTCGGGCTTATCTGCTTTGGCCAAGGATTCCTTGTGCGACCCTCTCGCTCGCCTGCCGGCTCGCTCGCCTGAAACGGGCGGGAGCGGGCCAACCCTTCTGCCGCTCTGCTCAACCTCTCCGGCGGGGCCCGCTCGCCGGACACGGGGTTGTACAGTAGAAGTATTTCTATTTTATTTTATAATTGAGTGTTCTTATTCATCGTACACCATAGCACCCACATGAGCGAGTGGTTATCTGTTAACAAGTCACGAGATAAATTCATTTCTTTTGTGTGATTTGAGAAAATAGCTGTGCTGGTTTAGGATTGTAAGATGGAGTAAAATGTTGACTCATGTAGTGCTCCTAGTCGAGTGCTCACGTCTCATATAGAAATTCGAGTAGAAGAAATTCTTCCTTATGCTTATAGTTTTATACTTTTTTATTTTAGCGTAAATATTGTTTATTGTACTAAAAAATTGGTGAATCTGGTGTGAATCAAATGATAGCATAGGGATGTGTGTCGATGGTCGTTAACCTCGTATTTCTCGAGTCGGGAGGAAGGATAGTGAAAGATAGGGGTTAGATCTCATTTACTCTAGAAGGGGGGTGAATAGAGTAATTAAATCTTTTTGGCTATTTTAAATATTATCAGAGTAAAGTAGTGATACCAGTAGTAGTAATAGAAAGGAAAGATAATCTAAGCCAATCTACCACAGCACAGTAAACTAATCCATAACAGCACAAAGAAAATGGGCAACCAGACGACACAAGAAATTTATAGTGGTTCCCCAACCTGGGTACATCCACTCTTCTACCACCCTAGTAGTAATCCACTAGCAGGTTTTTGATCAGGTGACTGCCACCACAAGATCTATTTTCATGGAAATCTCATAACCCTTTGAGTTTTTGATCAGGTGCCCAAAAACCAAGAATAAACTTTTGAAGGGAGTTAATAAACCCTTTTACAAGAGGAGGTGAGAGATTTGATGGTGTATTCTCTTTATCTAATCAACAGAGAAGACTTAGTGGATTGCTGTTGTCAAGAGCTCCTTCCAAAATCACTTGGAGCCTTGCTTAGGGTGTAGGTCTTCTACCTTATCTTGAAGTGATGTCCAGGAACTTCTGACTGATTGAATGATTGTTGTCTTTGAATGTTCCTGGAGAGAAGTTGAAGAAGACTCTTGATATGTGATTGTTGTTCTTCATCAGTCTTCAGTAAGGACAAGGAGAAAACTGGATGTTTTTTGCATAGAGAAGAAGCAGATGATCTTGTGTATGTTTCTGTAAATCTTCTCTTGTTGTTTCTTCTTCTGACGACTGAAAAGAGAAAAATCTCTTTTATATTCTCTGTCTAATTCTCCTTTGAATTTTGAATTCCCTACATTGAATGCTGGTCACCTGAAGAATGAAATACGGCTGGAGAATATTTACTTGAATGAGTTTCCCAACTGCCTAATAAATTAAGCAAGTAATTAACCATGATGAAGACCATAATTAATGCTGCCAATAATGGCTATATTCAGGGGAATATTTGTATTAATTACTTAGGAAATTACTGCCAAATTATATAGGAAATAAGGACAGAAAATAAGGAAAAACTCTAAGACAAACACTGGTCAGAAATCGTCGACCTCCGAACAGATTTCGTCAACCGGAGATCCAAGTTCGTCGAGCTGAGAAATCCTATTCGTCGGCCTGAGAAAACCTGTTCGTCGACCTGAGCTCAGCGAGCTGCATTCTGGGATAACTTGCTTAATCCGCGCTCCAATTTCGTCGAGCTGATAATCTATCTTTGTCGAGTTGAGTTCAACGAAATTAAAATGGAAAGAATGTGTTGAAGGCTGAACTCCAGACTTTGTCGACCTGAGCTCGAATATCGTTGAGCTCAGGTCAGAGAATTAACTCTGAGTATGTCGAGTAGAGCATCACTATCGTCGAGTTGAGTTCAACGAACGTTGAACTTAAATTCTCAACTTTGATTTCTTCTAAGTCTTGAGTCCACAAAGGTCTTCTGTTGGCTGGTCCATCAAGGTTGAACCTAATGACTTAGCCTAAACTCTAAGACTCAAATACATGACCCTGGCTATACATTGTGGGTTAGACATCCAAATTAGTGAACCTAGCCCAAATCCAACTAGGGATCCAACAATCTCCCTCTATTTGGGTGAGGTCACTAATAATATAAAAATAAAAATACTCACAAAACAACATAAAAGATATCTGGCAGAAAATTATGAATATCCAGCAGATATGTACATAATAGAAGCTTTATGACAGAATAAGCAAAAAAAGTTCAGACAATATAAAAATTAAATAGAATGTTCATTTGTTCTTCTTTGTCTTTTATTTATCAGCTGTCTCAGAGGGCTGTCTGAATTTAATTTCTCTGTTGGGGTTGGTTGCTTCTCTCCTAGATATTGTCATGTCAGCTGCTCCAATTATATTGAGAGAAGTAGCTCTGGGTACCACACCCTCTGTATGCAAGTTCATATAAGCATCTACATTGAAAAACTTATTAGCATTTTCATACCTTTTCAATTCTTCTTTTTTGTAGGTTGACATTGTGGAGTACTGAGAAGGATCTTTGCCTTCAGCTTTAGCTTTGTTGATCAAGGAGAGTCCAACTAGCTCTTGAAATCTGGCTATTCTTGCAGTATTTTATTTTTTTGGATCTACAAATGGAATTGGTGGTGATTCTGGCCTTTTTGGACTTTTAGTTTTTTCAGATTCTTCAATTATAGATGCTTGCTGTTGTTACTGTTTGCTGCTACTTGGATGTCTATGCTAACTGCTTCCATGAGATTTTGAAGATCTACCTTGATGTCTTTAATAAGTTTGAGTGTAGGAAGTAGATCTTTGAGAAATGGTTCCTGAAGCACCAGCTGCTGGAGGAGGATGAGGAGGACCACTCTAATTCCTTGGAGAAGGAGGAGGAGGTGAGTACCTTCTGCTTTTCTTCCCGGCTTTCTGCTCATTCTTGGATAGCCACATCCATGACGACATCCCTGGGTAAGGTGTGATATTCTGAAGAACATAATAGGGAGAATAATGGGTGGGATTTGGTTTGGGAGCAGCTTTAGGGACAACCTTTCTTTTCTTTACAGCTTTCTTCTTTGCCTTAGAACTGTCAGATTCATCAGAGTCATCATCATCTTCATCAGATGATCCTTGAGGATTATCATATAAGGCATCAATGGCCTTCAAACTATCTTTAGAAATCTATTTCTCAGCCTGTGGCTGTACTGGAAGTTCTGTTACTTCTGGAACTTCTGTTTCAGCAACACTTTCAAGAGAAGTTAAACACTCTTATGCTATATCAGCCATAATAATTTCATCTAAATCTGGTAAAGGACTATCATCCATTATATATGTAGGAGGAGAGATAGCCTTATGAGAAGAACTGGCCTTGGGGGCTGATACTTTTGGAGGCGCTGCTACCGCAAAACTTACCTTAAGATATTTAGCAACTGTAGGGCTTATTGGGGAGGAATATGGTACAATAGCTTTAGATAACTGTGAGCAAATTTCTGGATGATAATTTAAATGAACTATATCAAAACAATTTAATAAATTGTAAATATCTATTATGGGATTGACAATACAATCACACACAGTCAAAACTTCTGGAATGTCTATATCTGTATATGTAAATAATATATCAACTATTGCTATCTCAGCCCCTGTAAGTATATATACAACAGTCTTTGTATCTACAGGCTCATCTAACTGCAAAATTTCTGTTACTGCTACTACTGCTAGAGCTGGAATTGCTTATTCATTGAGAATCTCCCCCTGCCTGAATTCAAGGGATACTGGAACCAGACCCCTAAAAGAAGAAGGGATAGAGGAGGTAGCAAGGAGAGTATCAAGAGAAGAAATGGAGGCAGCAAGAGGTGTGATTGCCTCTGCTATAAGTTGCCTAATCACTGGAGCAATGTGCTCCATGATGGTGGAAAGGGAGGGAGAATCCATATCCATAAACTCTTGTGGAGTTTGAGTAGATACAGATAGATGAGGAGAAGGAGTAACATCAGATGGAGGGACATCAGGTATGATGTAATCATGTGAAGGTGATGCAGTAAGAGATAGTATTGGAGTGGAATTGTCATGTACAGGTGAAGTAGTTGTAGATGGTATGGAGGTGAGTAGATTAAAAGTGGGGGTTGACATGAATGTTTCAGGATTTATGTCATTTAGATGAGGTGGTAGTGGAGATGGAGGTGGAGTGATGTTCTCAGGAGATGGAACTGGTGTTGGTACATGTATTGGTGAAGAAAGTGGTTGTTGAGGAGGAGGTGATGATACAAGATGAGGTGAAAGTGATTGTTGTTGAGGTTAAAGAGGATAAGGAATGAAGACTTCTTCAACTGCAGGGTCGGCAGCGACTGGTACAACCCTTATGCCCTCAGAAGTCCAGGAAGAGGAGGAAGCCTTGGATGGCCTAGCGATTGTCCACTCCCATCTGCGGAAAAGGTCAGATGTAAGCCTCTTCGAGGCATTAATGAACACTATCGTGGAGACCAGTAGTTCATGAGCCTTTTATTGAAGGAAGATTCACAGAATCCTCCCAAAACATACATCCTTCTTATTATTCTTCTTCTTTATTAAATCGAACAACAGTTTTCCCCAGTTAAATGATTTCTTATTAACCAAAGCACACATCACTAGGAATTGTTGTCTGGTGATGTAATCGTGGGCTGTATGCTTGCCCAACATAACCTTCCTGACAACATCAGCCAAAAATTTATACTCGGAAAATAAATTTTCTTAAGTATTTTATTTGGGTTCTCTCCAGTGTGACCCATTTTTATCAGCATGTTCTCATATTCAGTGAATCCACCTCTATATCTTCATTTCCATTCGTCAAACTGAAAATTTTAGATAATACGGTAGGGGTTAAAGAAAACTCATTACCGGATATATTCCCGGTCATTGTTTCTGCATCTCGATTGGTGGAAGTGAATACCCATTCTCTAATCTCTGTAGCCACTATCTTGATTCTGTGAGTCATGAAATTCTTCAGATTTTGTTCCTCAAAGAGTTTCAGTATGTCTAACAAGATCTGGTCTAAATGTTGGAATGAATCAAAATCGATGTCAAAACCCATATCGAACTTCAATGCCGCCAGAGAGTTTGCCGGAATCGCCATTTGTTCGCCTGCAAAAGAAAATAGAGAGATCAAGTGTAAGGGGAACAGAAAGCGCGGGACAGGACTCGAAGAAAACCTAGATATATGATTTTCAAAATATGAAGCGACAGACTCTATCCGACGAAAAATAAAAAAATTTCTTTGATCTTTGTTCGACAAAATATTTATTCACAAAAGAATTCGTCGATCTCAGTCAGAAGAAGTGAAAACATTTCGTCGAGTTCAGTTTGACGAATATTTTCTGAAGCAATATCGTCGATCTCCATTCGACGAAACAACCTTCACACACAGAGAGTTTGTCGATCTCAGGTTGACGAATTTCTCATGAACTTTTCTCAGTTCGTCGATCTTTGTTCGATGATCTTTGATAAATTCTTCCACCGCAGACAGAAATTTAAATTAAGGCCTTTCCATTGATCATACCTAGCTGATTTATAAAGAACAAATGGTTCCTCTCATCCAAGGGTTTGGTGAAGATGTCTGCTTTTTGCAAATCAGTGTAGATGTTGACAGGCTTAATTTTATTTTTGTCCACACACTCTCTAATGAAATCATGCCTGATGTCTATGCGCTTAGTTCTAGTATGATGCACTGGATTTTATGCAATGGAAATTGCACTTATGTTATGATGCATGTAAATCGGCAGGCGCACCGGTCGCACAAGTAATAAAGTTTGGGAATAAATCCCCGAGTGTCGGTCTCTTGAGGAATGCAATTAGCATAGAGCGACAACAGTTCAGAAAATATTGTTATGAGGGTTATACTAAGAAAAAGAGTAAAAAGGGGACTTGAGAGATTGTGGTTGTTTGATCAAATAAACTAATAAAAGCTATGCGGGTCGAAGGTACCGCTTCGCAAGGTGAAGTGAGTGTATCGGCCGCGATGCCGAACTTCAGTTGGGTGAGTGTACGGAAAGCTAATGGATGGAAGTGTTCTTGTGCGGAGTGCAATCAGATGAGATACGGGTATGAAGTGGATGTGGAGTGGGCGAGGCGCATTCACAAACACTACTCACAAGCATAAGAAAACTACAAACATCCCATTAGATATAGAATAAAATATGTAGTTCATTACAATGTATGTCATCCGATACAACAGAGGAAGGGGAAGAGGGGTAAACCAATAGAGGGTGAAGATCCACCACATGTCGTGGTCGGAATAGCGAGTTGTCAATCCGCTTTCGGGCTCAGTCCGAGGAGGCTTCCGGTACTAACGAGCTGTCACCTCGAAGGCCTTTAAGTCTGTTCTCTAGGTTGTCTTCTTCACCAACTCCGATGGAAAGCTTGGAGTCGAAGTCGTCAATGGCCGGGAGCTTCGCCGGAGAGTTTGAAAAGCTTCTGAATAGCCAGCTATGGACTCTCGATGAAGGTGGAGGTGATGGAGCAGTTGGAGAAGTAAAATGAAGCTTCCCGCGCACTCCCCGATCGCAGTAAATGACGGGCGTTGACCTATAACACGGAGCAGGCCCTTAAATACGGAGGCAGCAAAAGCATAGCGCACGATCAGTGGCGCACGTCCAGTGGTCGTGCGCACTATAGGTCGATGATCGTGCGCCATTTCCAATTAGACTTGCAACCTGGATAGAAAAATCAGCATAAAAGCGCACGATCAGTGGCGCACGACCGGTAGTCGTGCGCACTGAATCCACTGATCGTGCGATTGACTAGGATATATTTGCAGAAAGCAAGGGGTAAACGCGCACGAGCAGTGGCGCACGACCAGTGGTCGTGCGCACTACGGCTAATGCTCATGCGATTACCCGGGCAGAATTAGGAAAAGTTAGAATTTAATGCACATGATCGGTGGCGCACGACCAGTGGTCGTGCGCAGTAAGTCCAGTGGTCGTGCGCAGTGTTCCTATGTCGTCAGGGTCTCCCGAGCAGTTCCAGAGCACGCACACAACCTATGCACCCGCAGTAGAGGCAGATAGGCCACCAAAGGTGTACACCACATTCTCATGACACGGCTAAAGAATAACAAAAATACAAAAAATAAATAAAACACACAGAAACGGGCCTACAGTGCACTTAATCATGAAATAAGCACGTAAACAAATATAAGCCATAATACCTCTCAAGTGCAGTGCTAAGAAGATAAAACTGGCCCAAATGAGTCCAAAATTCAGTGTAAAATTTGGACTCATCACACCCCCAGACTTAACCATTTGCACGTCCGGAGCAAATCATCACTTCGTGAACTAGAAAATACCTAGCTAGCTCAGAAATTTCAAAAAAAAGTAAGACAAGAAATCAAATACATCATGGGCATAGAAGATATAATAGAAAAACTTTTTAATTATACTAAGTAGTTTAAACTATTCGACAGGTGTAAATAAATATTGTAATTGCTCAAAATTAGATGCTGGAGAATCTTGCGATCATGTGTACGAAGAAAGTAGTGTAAGACCCCTTCCCCCCCTTACCAAGGAGGACCACCGGGTCTTATGCCCAGAACCGCCGTCTTACGGTGGCACTAACTCACGGGTTAGTCGACACCACAACACGTCGATTCTGCCGGCTATTACGATCATATACATAACTTATAGGCCAATATGAGAAAAGAAGTGTAACAATGTAACATCTCTATAAGTCCACAAGTCACAGAGTACATCATATATTAAAAATGAAAAGTACAACAATATAGTCCACAGTAGAGTACAAAAGAAAGAGTAATAAGGGCTTATGCCCAGTACATCAAATCCACTCTCTCTCAAAATAAAAATGGAAGCTACACTAGTACATCAGAACTTGTCCCACTTGAGGACGCACAGTAGTGGTAGTAGCCTGCTGAAGCAGTATCTGCTCCTCAAGTCCTGCCTCCTCGACGTGCTGGTGCTCCATCTCCACGGGCTCCTAAAAATAGTATGGTCACCGACCATTAGTCAAAAAGACTAAGTCATTTCCTCCGCACCTCGCCCCGCAGCTCCTAGGCACCGAGCGGGAGGACGAAGCGGAGGACAACAAGTGAGTAGCAAAAGTGGAAGCAGGTGACAGAATCTAGCTAGCAGTTGTAATAAGTAATATTGATGTACTCTAGCAGTTCCAAATATAGTACAAGTAGTAAGTAAGAGCAGTGCAGTAAAAGAAGTAAAGGAAAGCAGTAAGAGCAAGTAAATAAACTATTCTACCACTATACTATCATCAGAAAAGTACCCTAACTTATATAAATGCCCATACAAATATATAAGTTAGGATTTCCAGGAAATTTAACTTATCATATAAAAGAGCCCATACTAATTTATATAATAAGAGTCTATAAAGCGTATGACCTAATATGAATGAATGTTATGATGCAATTTTATGCACATGCAAGTGCAACTCACACACAATGACTCTGTGATCACAGACCTTTAGTTCCCACTTTTTGAGAGCTAGCATCACTCTCGGGTACCACCGCTGTGGCTACGGCAGCAGCGGAGCGGGCGTCTCCGCTTCTAGGCCGGTATGCACACTACCAAGCCTTAAACCCCTCTCATACGCCTCTGTACACATCCAAGGTGCACTCTAGAGTCTCGCGTACGTACTTTGCTGACAACCCGTCAGTCTTGTTGGGTCGGATGTGTGTTATCGGGGATCGTCCTCCAGACCGCAGTGTAAAACAACCCACTGGCCCCTCTAACCCTCACAACCGCCTGGTGCACCGTACTGCCATCGGTGTGACGAACGGCCAGTACTGCATGCCCCGCCACTAGATTTATGCACATGCAAATATCTTATTCCGAGCCTTCCGCTCGCAGGACCAAACCCGTCCTGAAAAACTTCAAACTCAACTCGGGTGAGAACGCACATTAGTACCTTTATACCAACTCCCTCAAACCCTACACGGGTGAGCATATATCATGAATCTCTCCAACCCTACACGGGTGAGAAGGTACAATAAATGTCTTAACCTATTAGACTACTCTTGTCTACGGGTTATTATACTTAGTGATTTAAGGTTAATCCCAGGACTGCCCCCGGTATTCCCTGTGAAGGGCTCTCAAGGGGCACTAGGAACTGTGTTGGGATTACGCCCAGCGTTCCCTTTTGCAAGGATATTTACTTTAGTTGATGGCTACCCATGTTTCACCCCAGCTCTCTTTGTTGCTCTGGAACAACCCTAGTGACTTAAGGTGTTACCGGGAAACCGACGCTCTTCCGTCGACCTCCACTCCGGTTGCTAACTAAAGACTTGCACTTTTGATCCCTCACTAAGATGATACTACCCACAAGGGGTTATTCATATTGCACTCCCTTATTTCTTCTGATAATCAATCCCCTGGTAATCCTCTAAAGTATGCCCTATTTATGATATATGCAGACCATGTCTTATTATTACCCTGAAAATGAAATCTTCCAATCCTTAAGGCATCTTGCCCCTAAATTTTTATCCTAGGGTGGTATGGGCTAAGGGAACTATCCTATGGATTCTCATAATTTTCCTTGGCCAAATAATCCCTTAATTAAATCTTTTAAATTAATTACTAGGTCACTTTACACATGAAGTAGTATGATTTAACATCCACTGACCTAGGTGATTTTTATTGAGTTTTATAATGATAAAATATTACTGTCTACAGAGTTTCATAATTTTCCTCTGATTATTTATACCAATTCCTTATTTAATACCAAATTCACATAATTTCCATTTTCCAAATGAAGTACAGGTAATATGTAATCCAAAATTCCAGGAAAATTACAGAACATATAAAACATTAATTTATGACTATTGGCAGAGTTTCATCAACTTTTATAGTGTAATGGCCTATCAATTTTCATTCTTACATATTTAACAAAATGCCATTATATTAATTTAAAAACTATCAATACACCCATAAATTCTGAAATAATTATGCAAGACAAATAATACAATTTTACAAGACTAGAAATATTTCCAAAGTTTTCTGAGGTGCCTATCCATCAATTCAAGAATAAATGAAATAAGGGTAAAATGGGCATTATAAGATATTTTACTCCAAAATTTCTTCAAATAGAAAGATAAAATTTTCCTAAGTCAAATGTAACACTATCTTCATCTTGGCAAAGTTTGAGGATTTGTACTTGAGGAAAACCTATTTTTCAAATTTATTTTCAAAAGGAGCTATATTTTTAAAAATTCCAATTAATGGGATTTTTTATTCCAAAAATCCCATAATTAATCTGAGGGGTGCAATTTACCATAATGAATCACTAGAATCAAATCCAAGATTTTTGAATGCCTCCATTAGGCTGAATGCACAATATTTAAACTATTGCTATTAGCACACCAAGGCAATATGTACACCAACACATGCAAGTGGATTTTCCCATCATGAAATGATCCAAAAGTGCTGAAATTTTTATCATGCACTAAGGATGTTCCCAAGGACCCACCTCCAAAATTTGGGGCCATGAGGAGTCATATAACTCCATATATTTCATTTATTTACATTTTGACATTATGAACAAAACTATAGAAAAAGTTGTTTCACAAATTCCTAAATTTTGGCAGGGGCTAGGTATGCCCTAATCATGCATGTACCCAAAAGTTGGGGCCATGGTGATTGGTGGTTTGACTTGGGCATTCAAATGAATTTCTGCCCTAGTCTAGGATCAGTCCTAGGAGAAATGTCCTACAGGCCAGAATACTGGACCAATGTTAATGATTAAGATGTAAAATTAAAGGTAACCGGTAAGGTTACATTTTTCATTCAGGGATCAGTTTCTGTAAATGCCTCTAAGAGGACTAAAAATGGCATGCAAGGACACTGAATAAGTGTGACATAAATTTTACTATTCATAACATTAAATTAAATCATAATATTATATCAGCACGAATCTTAAAGTGTAAACAGACGGAATCCGGTAATCGTCCCCAATGGATTAACGGCTGAGATTCATCTTTCCTGGACGATGTTTGCTGGCGGTTTCCGGCCAGCTGAGCCACCACCACCGCCGGCGGATGTCGCCACCACCTTCGCTAAGGTGGGGGCTAGCGTTTCCCGGCGGTGGGGCCGCCGGAGTTGGGTCCTCCGGCGAACCCGAGCAAGAAGAAAAAGCCCGAATTTCTCGTTTTTTCTCTCATGGCATCGGGCTCGATTGAGCCTGATATCTCCCTAAATGGATCTAGAATTCTAGTACAGGTAGAGGGGCGGCGAAACAGACCTGGATTGGGGCTTGGCTGCAGGTCAGGCGGCGGTTTGCCATGGTGGTGGTGCACCGACGAGCTCCACCCCGAATGCTTGTTTCTCCACCGTTTTCCATATTCCAGCACTCGATTTCGATTCCTTTCTAACTCCTGAAGCTATTGGTGAGGTTATTTGGGGCTGAAGTGGAGTATATGGGGAGATACAACCAAGGTGAGCTCGGGCTCAGCCTTGGTTGCTCCGCGCCTGCTTGCCAAGTGGCACACAGCCCCCAATTTCCTCTGGAATGAATTGAGGATGTCGGCCAGCTGGTGTTGGGCTGAGGAATTCAGCTGAAGGGGTGGCCATGTGGCCACCATTCCCTTTCATCCCCATTTCTCTCTCCTCTTTCTCTCAAAATCTCATTTCTACCCCTTTGCATGCATTCTCTCTCCTGATTTAGAGGGGTAGGGCTGGTCTTGTTCACTTGGGCTGGCCATGGGCCAAACTTGGTGGGCTTGGTCCAAAGGAGGGTGGCTTGGTCTCCATTTCCTTCTTTTAGGTCACATAGTTGACTTGTTGACTTGGAGAGTTGACTTAGTCAACATGGTTGGTGGGCTGACCCTACTTGGTGGTAATGGGTCTAGTGGCACCACCCAACTTAGGTTGGGTCAAGGGGGTGCCCTACTTAGGCTAATTGGGCTTATGAGTGTGGGTTTGACCAAATTAAGCCCAAGGTTGACTTTGGTCAATTGGGGTCAAAGTGTTGACCTAATGGCATGCCCTAGGGTGCACTTAGATTGTTTTTAGGGTTAGGGCAATGTGGTGGGGTCATGGTGTGGCTAGGGTCCTCATTTAGGCTAGTTTGACCTAGTTTGACTATGGTCCTATAGTGGGCTCCACATGGCTACCACCCACTACCTAGGGTCAAACCTAGTTGATCTCCTTAAATTCACCCCATGCCTAACCCAATCTAAGTTGAGGGGTCCAAAAGTAACATGGGATGTTACAAGTAGGCAGGACACTAAGGTGAGCATTGCCAAAGATCGGGGCTCAGGATCACCTCCAAAGGAATCCACCAATGTCGGGGACCATACGCTTGCACGTTCACACTCTCTCCACGGCACGGGTTAGACTCAAGCGTGAATTAGTAGGACTTGTAGGAGAGGATGGGGCATATGCTAAGGTTTGGTAGTCAATGATAAACATGACGGCTCCACGCAACCAAAGCAAGCGAACCAAAACCTAAACAAATACAACCCCGGACTGAGCTTGAAAATCGGGCGTGTACACGGCCTAACCCGACCAAAATCAATAAATAGGATGGGGATAGAATTCTCAAATCAATTCGTTCATATTTTTCTTTTTCTTTTTCGCTTTTCAGCTTTTTTCTTTTCTGCGTTTGCAATCCCCAAACGTAGCAATCAAAAGGTTTATGAATTCAGCACCACATTACACGATTTCCATATATCACAACATCAGCAAAATAGTAAATACAAACAAGCTCAAGCATTTGATTGCGATGGTGGGTTTAGCTTCAGGCCTTGGTGAATGTGAGTGGAGCTGGATCAAAGAAGGGGTAGGCACAAATTGGGCATGCAACGGTTAACGGGTAGGAAATGCTAAACAATTCTCAAACTAGCCAAAATGATAGCCTACGTCATGCTCACTCTTGACTAACCGGGCACCAATGCTTCAAGAGTAACTTAGGGCAAGTTCTTAGCCATCGAGAGAGATGATCCTTCCTCCCGACTCGAGCAATACGAGTCTAGTGGCGGCAACACACATTCCTACATTATAGTTCGATTACTCCAGATTCAGATTTTGAGTAGTACAAACAATATTTACGTCTGCAGAAAAATATAAATCTACGAGCATAAAGAAAAATTAACTCTATACTGGTTCTACACAAACCATGAGTACTCGATTAGGAGCACTGCATGAGTTTCGAACTACTCGATCCTGAAATCCTAAACCAGCACCACTATTTTAAAGTTTACATAAAAACAATACATTTGACTCGAGCTGCACGCGTGGATAAGAGCACACTCGTGTGGGTGACTTAGTGTGTGCAACAAAGATCATGAAATAGCTAAACAAGAGACTGGTATACAACAAAATGTGTTGTGTAGTGACCACAGGCATGTTCTCCCCCAGACTTAAAGTCGACAACTAGTAAAAATAAGCAGTCCAAATGGAAAAAATAGCTAGGGTAGGAAGTACCTATGATCAAAATTGAGCATACCAGTCGTGCAACGAGATGTCCAAGTGCGGCCAAATTGCGGCGCCTCAAAAATTCCTGCACCTGCGATTAAAATATGCACGCCAAACAAAATATGGACAAATATAAATATAAATATGTAAAAAGAACTCAAAACACAGCATAGTACCAAACGGTCCAACTTGGGTTGTCTCCCGAAAGCCCTATTGTTTACCGTCCTTAAGGTGGACCAAATACCTGTATTAGCAGTTATAATAGAGAGTTCTTTGCAGTAGAAAAAGGAGGAAATAAAAACAGAGCAAACCAACATTCTAAAAGCAGCGAGAAAATAGAAAGAGGAGGGTAAGTGGCGTGATGGTGGTGCAATCAGCTATAAATAGATTTGTGGTAAGGCTCCCCGGTGGGGTGTGAGAGGACAGCAGATTGCCTTTTCGCATTGGGGGTAGGGGTTTTCCCTTTACTTCGATTGCACTCTTTCTCACGTCGGAAGGCAGTGTAGCGCTCGTCGCGTAAACGCTTTGCCTCTTTCAGTTTCTCCACCATGGGAGACTTCCAATGGAGGTAGGCTGTGGGTGTTCCTGTGTTCGTGGTTTGTGGCATCCTGTCCGGCACCGTGATGGTGACCGGATCTGCCCAAGCTACAAATCTCTTAACAGAGTTATCAGCAGTGTTATACAAACAAGTGTCTAGGTATTTCTCCCGAATAAAACTCGGTTCGCCGTGCTCAAAAACAGAGTTGGTTGGAAGTGGAAAGGCAGTTGTGGCTTTGGTGCACTCGATCTCTTCTTCGACCAATAGGTCTTGATTCTCATCTACCTCCTAGGAGATTCCTTTCTTTGTCTTCTCTTTCAGATGTGCTTCTTCCAATGTTGGGAGTCCTGAATCTATCTTGGTATCTGTGTCACTCAGAAAATTGTTATTTTGGATGGGAGAGGAATGTATGGATGTGTTATCGAGGGTGGAATCCTCGGTCGGCCAAGTGACACGGCCTTTGGAAAATTCGAGGGATGCGCCACTGGCTGTCAGGAATGGGACTCCTAATATAGGAATAGAGTTATTTTCCCTTGCTCCCAAAACTTGGAAGTCAGTGCTTATACTTTTTCTGTTAACCTCGATTTCGACTTCCCGAACACCTCCCTCAGTGTCAACCAAATTGCCATTCGCTAAAATAAGCGACTTCTGATTTTTAATGTTGACTTGTAGGTGCATCTTCACAACATCTTGCAAAGTGAGGATGTTGCTGGACGCCCCAGAGTCGCATAATGCTGGAGTTTCGACGTTATTTATTTTACAATTGATGACGAGTTCGTTGTGGTTTCCCAAATTTTCCTCCCCAAGGCGTTTACCTTGTTCATGGGGGTTCTTTTGGGTGTTACTACATAACGTGCCTTGGGTGCGCTCGGAAACCACTTGGGCCAATTGGCCCAATTATGCCTCTAGTTTGCGCATCGAGGAGGCTTGATTTGTCATATTGGTTTGGGAAATTTCAACGAATTTCTCGAACATCTCTTCCAAAGAACTTTTTTTAACAACGGGGGGCCCTTGGGAATAATTCGGTTGAGGCGGCCGCGGTTCGGTTCCGGAGGCATATACATCGTTTTGATGCTGCCCCGGTTGCCATCTTTGGCCAGAAGCGTTTGGGTTCCAAGAGGCGGAGCTTGACTGTTTCGTCTGGGATTCCAGCGTAGCGGAATGTGGCACAAATTTTGGAGAATTCTGCAAGGTGAAGATGGGCGTCTTCAGTGGCCATTCCAGAGAACTGAGCATTGTTCCGAATGATTTTCAGAATAGCTTGTTTAATCTCGAACTGTTGGTTGGTGATAGTAGGTCCGAAACCGGGGTATATGCTCCCGACAGTAGGTGTAGTATAATCCCTCATGGTGCGGACTTGGGGAGGGTTCACTTCATTTTCGTCACCATTTCTGTCGACATGAGGTATCCCTCCAACTCGGTTGCCTGCATCAATATTTAGCTGGTCTCCCATTGTGGCAAAAGTGATGGTTGCGGCGCGTCTTCATGCTAGGATAGTACGTTCGATCTCTGTGTCGTAGGAGACAAGATCTCTTGTGGCTTGACCCTGCATTCACTGCGGCAAACACTAGATAAGGAAACAGCAGTCAAAAACACTAACTCTTATAACAATATTTTCAGTCATCCTGAGTTGCTCTACAGTTGCATTCCCCGGCAACGGTGCCAAAAACTTGATGCGTGTAAATCGGCAAGCGCACTGATCGCACAAGTAATAAAGTTTGGGAATAAATCCCCGAGTGTCGGTCTCTTGAGGAATGCAATTAGCATAGAGCGGCAATAGTTTAGAAAATATTGTTATGAGGTTTATACTAAGAAAAAGAGTAAAAAAGGGACTTGAGAGATTGTGGTTGTTTGATCTAATGAACTAATAAAAGCTATGCGGGTCGAAGGCACCGCTTCGCAAGGTGAAGTGAGTGTATTGGCCGTGATGACGAACTTCGGTTGGGCGAGTGGACGGAAAGCTAATGGATGGAAGTGTTTTTGTGCAGAGTGTAATTGGGTGAGATACGGGTATGAAGCGGATGTGGAGTGGGCGAGGCGCATTCACAAACACTACTCACAAGCATAAGAAAACTACAAACATCTCAATAGATATAGAATAAAATATGTAGTTCATTACAATGTATGTCATCCCATACAACAGAGGAAGGGGAAGAGGGGTAAACAAATAGAGGGTGAAGATCCACTGTAGGTCGTGGCCGGAATAGCGAGTTGTCAATCCGCTTCCGGTCTCAGTCTGAGGAGGCTTCCGGTACCAACGAGCTATCACCTCGAAGGCCTTTGAGTCCATTCTCTAGGTTGTCTTCTTCACCAACTCCGATGGAAAGCTTGGAGTTGAAGTCGTCAATGGCCGGGAGCTTCGCCGGAGAGTTTGAAAAGCTTCGCAATAGCAGACTATGGACTCCCGATGAAGGTAGAGGTGATGGAGCAGCTGGAGAAGTAAAATGGAGCTTCCCGCGTACTCCCCGATCGCAGTAAATGATGGGAATTGACCTAAATCGCGCAGCAGGCCCTTAAATACAGAGGCAGCAAAAGCATAGCGCATGATCAGTGGCGCACAACCAGTGGTCGTGCGCACTGTAGGTCGATGATCGTGCGCCATTTCCAATTAGATCTGCAACCTGGATAGAAAAATCAGCATAAAAGCACACGATCAGTGGTGCACGACCGGTGTCCGTTCACACTGAATCCACTGATCGTGTGATTGACTAGGACAGATTTGCAGAAAGCAAGGGGTAAACGCGCACGAGCAGTGGCGCACGACCAGTGGTCGTGCGCACTACGGCTAGTGCTCGTGCGATTACCCAGGCAGAATTAGGAAAAATGAGAATGTAATGTGCACGATCGGTGGTGCACGACCAGTGGTCGTGCGTAGTAAGTGCAGTGGTCGTGCGTAGTGATACTGTGTCGTCGGGGTCTCCCGAGCAGTTTCGGAGCACGCACATGAGCCATGCACCAGCAGAAGAGACAGATAGGCCACCAAAAGTGTACACCACATTCTCAAGACACGGCTAAAGAATATCAAAAACACAGAAACAAATAAAACACATAGAAACGGGCCTACAGTGCACTTAATCATGAAATAGGAAAGTAAACAAATATAAGCCGTAATAGCTCTCAAGTGCAGTTCTAAGACGATAAAAATGGCCCATATGAGTCCAAACATCAGTGTAAAATTTGGGCTCATCATGTTATCCCCTAGTAAGGTTGAATTATTTAAGTTGAAGCCATAATCTAGAAGTTGGTTCTGAATCCACAGCATCTGGGAACAATAACTATCAGCTACAATGTATTCTTCTTCAGCAGTTGAAGTAGACACAGATGACTACTTTTTGCAAAACCAAGACACTAGTCTAACACCAAGTAACTAGCATGCCCCTAAGGTGATTTTCCTGTCTACTCTATATCCAGCAAAGTTAGCATCTGAGTATCCAGTAAACTCAAACTCTGTCTTAGTTGGATACCAAAGTCCTAGACTAGGATAACTCTTTATATATCTTAAAATCTTTTTTAAGAAAATAAGGTGAGATTCTTTACCGTTCAACTAGGACCTAGCACAAAGGCATGTAGCAAAAATGATGTCTGGTCTACTTACTGTAAGATATAACAGGGACACAATAATGGCCCTATATAATTTCTGATCTACAGGTTTCCCATGTTCATCAGAATCAATTACAACATTTGTAGCCATATGTGTTTTCTTGGCTGAGGCATCTGACATCCCAAACTTTTTGATTTGCTCCTTATCACACTTAGACTGGGATATGAAGATGCCATCAGGTAGCTGCTTCACTTGGAGACCAAGGAAGTAGGATAGCTCACCCATGCTTCTCATTTCAAACTTGGAATGCAAGAGGTCAGAGAATCTCTTGCATAGTTTGGAATCTGTATACCCAAAAATAATGTCATCTACATAGATTTGTACTAATAAGATTTGGTCCTTATGGTGTCTAATGAATAATGTCATATCTACTATGCCCCTAGAAAATTTATGATCTAGAAGAAAGCTAGCTAAGGTTTCATACATAGCTCTTGGAGCTTGCTTTAAAATATAGAGAGCTTTATGCAATTTAAAGACATAAGAGGGATGAGTAGGAGAGATAAAACCTGGTGGTTGCTCCACATAAACTTTCTCTTTAAGTTCACCATTCAAGAATGCACTCTTGACATCCATTTGGTATACTTTGAACTTTTTGTAGGCAGCATATGCAAGGAAGATTCTGATTGCTTCCAGCCTTGCAACAGGTGCAAATATCTGGTCATAGTCAATCCCTTCCTCTTATTTATAGCCTTGAGCAACTAGCCTTGCCTTGTTCCTTATGATAATATCTTGGGCATCTAGTTTTTTTTTCTAAATACCCATTTAGTTCCAATGACTGGGTAGTCTTTTGGTCTTGGAACTAAATCCCAAACTCTGCATCTCTCAAATTGGTTGAGCACCTCTTGTATTGCAATAATCCAGTGTGGATCTTGCTCAGCATCTTTGATGGACTGGGTCTCAATTTGAGATATAAAGCAGGCATACATCAAGTCTTGGTTGAGTTGATGACTTGTCTGCACAACAACTGAAATGTCTCCAATCACTTGAGATGCAGGGTGATCTCTAAGTGTGACAAATTCAGTAGGTGGAGTTCGTGGAGCAACAGCTTGTGGAATTAATTCCTCTTGTGGAATTATAGCTGTTGTTGGTTCTACACTGGGTTCAGTGTCGTCATCTTCACTATCTTCAGCAATATGTGGAGAAGGATGGCTAACAGCCTCATTGGTTAAGGTCAATTCATCTAATTTCTCACACAAGTTTGGTTCCTGCAAATTTTCTTTTGCAGAATGAATTTTCTCCTTGTAAAACATGTTAGTTTCGCCATATGAAATATGAATAGATTCCTCAATTTAAATGGTAGATTTATTATAGACCCTATAAGCCTTGCTTACTTGGGAATATCCAAGAAAAATTCCAATTTCAGCCTTGGCTTCAAATTTTCTAATGTGTTTCTTATTATTGTTGTGAATGTAACATAAGCAATCAAAAATTTTGAAATAGTCTACTTTAGGTTTCTTCCCTTTAAGTAGCTCATAAGGAGTCTTATTCTTAAGCTTCTGTATTATACTTATGTTTAGTACATAATTTGCTGTGCTCATAACCTCTGCACAAAACGATAGGGGTATGTAAGCATCTGCAAGTAATGTACCTCCATATTCAATTAGGGTTCTATTTTTCCTTTCAGCCACACCATTTTATTGAGGTATTCTAGGAGATGAGAAGCAGTGCCTGATACCTTCCTTCTCACAGAACTCTTGCATAAGAAGAGACTCAAACTCAATACCATGATCACTTCTGATCAATGCAACTAGAGTAGAGTACTTAATCTGTATGTTCTTCAGAAAATCTATAAGAACTTTGAAGTTATCTGACTTAGATCTCAGAAAGAATACCTAAGTGAATCTAGAGAAGTCATCTACAATCATTAAATTATAAGATTTCGCTCCTATACTTTGTACTGCAATAGGGACAAAAAGGTCCATATGTAGCAAGTACAATATTCTAGGTGAGTCCCTTTTTTTTACAGATTTGAAACTATTTTTAGTTTGCTTGCCTAACTAACAAGCCCTGCAAAGGCTTTCCTTCTTGTAGGGGCAAGATGGCAATCCTCTAACAAGGATGTCCCTAGAGAGTTTAAAATTGTTTTTCAAGTTAACATGTCCTAATCTCTTATGTCAAAAGTCAATATTATTTCTGGTTTGATTAAATAGGCATATTTCAGATTTTGCAGACTTAAGTTAACTATGTAAATGTTTCCTACTATAGTGTCAGTCAATACTACATGGTTATTTATAGAAGTAATAATACAGGAAGTTTTATTAAAGGATACCTGAAATCTTTTATCACATAACTGACTTATGGAGATAAGGTTGTGCTTCAGTTCACTTACATAAGCTACCTTCCTGAAGGTGACTGCTCCAATCTTGACCTTTCCATATCCTTCAGTCTGGCCACAATTGGAGTCACCAAATATTACTTTGGTTCCTAGCTTTGACTTGTAATTGATTAGGTTGTCCTTGTTTCCAGTCATATATTTAGAACAGTCACTATCCAGATGCCATTGTTGCTCTGTGATGGGATAGCCTTTCACCTATAATGAAACAGATTAGCTATGCTTGACCCAGGTTACCTTGGGTCCTTTTTTCACATAATTAAAACTGGAGATATAAGAATATTCAGGTTAACATTTTTAACCTAATGGATGATATCTTCTTGGTGTTATAATCCATTGATTAAATTGGTTTATGGATGATCTTGGTTGAATATTAGTTCTGAAAGGATTAAAGTTTCTGTTAAGATGAACTGCATTCGTTGAATTTTGGTATGTTCATCAATCTGAGTTCGACGAATGGGGATGAGTTCATCGAACTCCACTCAGAGAATGAAAGTAATCATTCTATGGGCCCCAAATTCGTCGATCTCTGTTCGACGAACCATACTGGTTTCGTCGATCGTAGTTCAACAAATAATTATAGTGTAAGTTTGCGTTCAGAGTTCGTCGACTTGAGTTCGACAAACTATACATATTTCGTCAATCTGAGTTCGACAAAATCTGTTGAACATTGTTATAATTAGGACTCTTCTTATCCTTTTTTCTGTTTCTTATTATTTTGTTTTAACTCAGTTGGTTTAACATTATTATTATTATCTATCTTTTTTTTTCTTTTTTCTGAAACAAATTTTATTGGTGTTGTTAGGATATTCTTCTGAATTAGTGGGGTTTGGCTTGATGAAGCACCTAAGCCCAGCTTACCATTAAGCCTAGCATTCACTATGCTTGTGATGTCCATCAACTAGATATATCTCCCATTTAGGGATTCTTCAAGTTGCCTTGCCTTAGCTAACTCAGATTTTAATGATATGATTTTTTTCAAGTTGATCTCCTATCCTTTCTCTCATCTACTGAACCAGCAATCATCTGGTTGAGAGAGTCCCAGATAGCCTTGGATGATGTGTATTCAGCCACCTTTTGAAATATGTCATCTGACATAGTCTGTGCTAGGATGTTCATGGCCTTTGCATCTGCTATTTTGGCCTTCTTTTGAGCATCTGTCCACTCAAGTGGTGGAACAACATGTGTGCTTGATGTAGAGGTAGATGTTGTAGGTTGAGGGGGACCTGTCAAAATAGAATTATATATGTCTTCATCAATAGAATTTATATAAATTCTACTTCTTGCCTTCTAGATTGCAAACTTGTTCAAATTGTAGACTGGAGGTCTGGTGCTTGAATAATCCTTATTCTGTGACATGCTGTGAAAATAATCAGAAAATCCAAGGAAAAAGAAGATCAGATCTAATAAGGATCTTTTGGTTCAAGTGTTAACTTGTACAACCAAAGGAACCCCCTCTGATATCAATTAAAAGATAGGGGTTAGATCTGATTTAATCTAGAGGGGGGGGGTGAATAAAGTAATTAAATTTTTTGACTATTTTAAATATTATCAGAGTAAAGTAGTGATACCAGTAGTAGTAATAGAAACGAAAGATAATCTAAGCTAATCTACCACAACACAATAAACTAATCTATCACAGTACAAAGAAAATATTCAACCAGACGACACAAGAAATTTATAGTGGTTCTCCAACCTGGGTACATCCACTCTTCTACCATCCTGATAGGAATCCACTAGCAGGTTTTTGATCAGGTGACTGCCACCACAAGATCTATTTCCAGGGAGATCTCACAACCCTTCGAGCTTTTGATCAGGTGCCCAAAAACCAAGAATAAACTTCTTAAGGGAGTTAATAAACCCTTTTACAATAGGAGGTGAGAGATTTGATAGTGTCTTCTCTTTCTCTAATCAATAGAGAAGACTTTGTGGATTGATGTTGTCAAGAGCTCCTTCCAAAATCACTTGGATCCTTACTCAGGGTGTAGGTCATCTGCCTTGTCTTGAAGTGATGTCCAGAAACTTCTGACTGATTGAATGATTGTTGTCTTTGAATGTTCCTGGAGAGAAGTTGAAGAAGACTCTTGATATGAGATTGTTGTTCTTCTTCAGTCTTCAGTAAGCACAAGGAGAAAGCTGAATTTTTTCGACACAGAGAAGAAGCAGATGATCTTGTGTATGTTTCTGTAAATCTTCTCTTATTGTTTCTTCTTCTGACGACTGAAAAGAGAAAAATCTCTTTTATATTCTCTGTCTAATTCTCCTTTGAATTTTGAATTCCCTGCATTGAATGTTGATTGCCTCGAGAATGAAATACGACTGGAGAATATTTACTTTAATTAGTTTCACAACTGTCCCAATAAATTAAGCAAGTAATTAACCCTGATGAAGACCATAATTAATGCTGCCAATAACGGCTATATTCAGGGGAATATATGAATTAATTACTCAGGAAATTTCTGCTAAATAATATGTGAAATAAGGACAGAAAATAAGGAAAAACTCTAAGTCAGGCACTGGACAAAAATCGTCGACCTCTGGATAGATTTCGTCGACCGGCTATCATTATGTTGGGAGTGTTGATATGGCGATCATTTTTTTGAATGTGGATGTGCTCTCTAAAATATGTGCTGCGAAAAAAATAAAGTTGTGAAAAATGAAAAAAGTTGTTGAAAAGAAAAAATTGATTTGTAAAAAATGTGCAAAATGAGAAAAAGTTAAAGTGAAAATTATATTTGTGAAAATTATATTGGGAGTAGGGGGTGCACACACACATATTGTCAAGGTTAACTCTGGGGGTGTGGTGTACCTGCATATGATTTTGTGGTTCTCGAAGTTATCGTTTTGTGCTAAATCATTTGGGAGGTGTGTAGCCTTCATGTTTATCCTTGTATACCCCCTAAACCCAAGACACATCTTAAACCTAAAGTCCTACTGATTCGTCTGTTGAATCCCACCAGTGCTGTGGAGAGAGTGTGGAAGGGCGAGCTTATGGTCACCATCATTGATGGATTTCTTTGGAGGTTGTCCCAAGCCCCGGTCTTTGGCAATACTCAAATCATTGACTTGTCCACTTTCTTCCAATGCGTGGACAGAAGATTCAACTAGATTCCATTGCTGAGTAGTAATAATATATAGTGAAAGTCTTTAATTCCAACATAGCTAAACACCTATAGGGGGTGAATAGGTTTTTATAAGTCTTTTGAATTTTCCTTCCCCTTAGTGTGTTGTGAGTTAGTTTCTTTTGTGTTAGTTAGATACTTTTAGCTTTCAAGTAATAACACAAAAGCACACAATAATGTTATAACGATTCCCCAGATTATGGGTACGTCCACTTTCCCTCCTACCTTTCTAACAGTGTGTTAGATAAGGATCTTCTCCAAAACTCTGCTCCTTAGAGCTTAAAATATATATCCCGCAGGATCTCTCAGTCTCCTCCAAGACCTACAACTCAGACACTAGGCCCCACCTCAGAGCAAGCTTGCTCCTACAACTCAGTAGTTAAAAGATCACCTACCTCAGACTTGAGCACAAGTCCTACAGCTCAGGCTATGGAGGTTAGCCCTACAACTCAGAGAGTAACACTCTCCTACCTCAGGAATAAAGGCCCTACCTTAGGCACACATGCCCTACACTCATATCCATACTTTGATCCTCCCCCAACCTTTATAAACAAGACTTACACTCAGATCTGTTAAGATCCTACAAAAGAAATGAGTTTGTTGTTGTTGATTAGACACCAGAGATTATTTCTTTGTGCCTGCCTTACTATACTGAGTTAACAACCCTAACTTTCTTTACAGCAACAGAAAAAATTTCTTCAGTAAGAATCTGTATGTGCTGAAGAAACTCAGAAACTTGTTTCTGCACTTGTTGAAGAAGACTAAAGATGTGACAGTTCTTGTGTTCTTCAATCATCTAACCTTGATCTGCAAAAACCTGAAAGTTCTGCTTCTTCTTTATCAGAACCTTATCTGAACTTGCTATATCAGAAGAAATTACTACAACTAACCTGAAAGAACTTTTAGATAATCTGATTTAAGTTCAGGCTTTGAGCTCGGCAATAATGGTGAGTAAGAAGAAGTTCAGCCGCAACTTTTCGAAATGAGAAAGCCATAAAAGTTAAAGTTCCTTCAGTCCATCTTGTCCCTTTTATATTCCACCGATTAACGGCTCCAAGAAGTAGTGGGTACCACTTACGGTTGGTAGATGCACCTTGCTTTAACGGAAGAAGATGTACAGTAGACCTCCGACACTATTTGTCGTGTTCTGTAGCTTTCCTGCAACTAATTTGAACTCTGTTGACCTTTGTTGACTTTGGCTGATGTCAGCATTTGTGGACTTAGTCAAATTCTCATATTCAACTCCATGCGTTGAGTGAATGGCCTTCACTAAACGAATTCAAACTTAGTCAAATTCTCTGCACCATGAAGCATTGAGTGCATTGAATGAACTAGCTTCACTCAACACCTCTAGACTTAGCTGATTCTTCTGCTTGCCTACGCGTTGAGTGCGTTGAGTGAACTGGCTTCACTCGATGCCTCTGGACTTGGCCAATCACTTCTGCACTACAACACATTAAGTATGTTGAGTGAATCTTTATCACTCAATGCCCCTGTACTTAGCGACAACTTTCTTTATCTGCTAGGCATTGAGAGTGATGTAGCACACTCCCGGGAATGGGATTAAGGCACGAATTGGCAAAGGGGTTCCTAAGGGGAATTTTAACGAACACGTGGTGTGCGCGTAAAACTTAAAATTTCGGCAGAGTTTCGTCTATAATGTTGCGATCTCACAAGGGGAATTTCCCATCCAAACCTGCACGAGACATTCACATACACATTTTCATAACCTAGCCATACATCTAGTGTCATATCACCACATTTCCATTCACATGGAGAGTGCTATGGACTAAGAAACTCGATTCGGAAAAAGTCCAAATGCAGCCCTCAAAACCAAATCAAACGAGGATATACCAAATCCACTTGATCCGCTCGAAACCAAAGGCTAAACCAACCCCGGCTTGCAAACGTTCAAGGGGTCCTATCCTTGCAAAAACCTTCGCGAAAATTCGGAAATAAAGCAATATAATTTCAGATTTTAGAATGCAACATGTGATCAAGATTTAGGATAAAATTTGATTCTAGAATTCCACCAAACTCACAACCCAAGAAGAATCACTACACAAGTTTTAGGGAAAGGAATTCGTTACCCAAATCTGAATTTAAAGAGGAGGAGAAAGATAACTATGGAAGAGTCACACTTCCACGGGTCCACCGGAGTCGCACCGGATGGGAGAATTGAGCCACCTTCTTCGGAGTCACATCGGAGGAGGTAGGAGATCGCCGGAGTAGCGGGAATAGCCACCAAGAGGGGCGGTGGCAGCAGCTTTTCCTGCGATTCCAGGGGCGCGGGTTCAGGTTCGGCCAGGCCGAATGGGGGCTGCTTCATGCACACCTTAGCTGTAAGACCCCCCTTTTTTTTTTCTTTTTGGACACCGGGGTCTTAGGCCCAGAACCGCCGATTTGCGGTGACTCCTTCACGCCCTGAAGAGTCATCACCACAAAGCGCTGATTCTGCCGGCCAGTTCGATCACAGAAAAGTAGCAAAATAATGAAGTAAAAGTAAACCATCAGTCCACAGAGAATCACATGTCATAAGTAATATAACTCCACGAAGGGAGTGTCCACAAAATCAAACATCAGAGTAGCAAAAATGGGCTTATGCCCGGTACATCAAATCCTCACTACAAAGGGTCACTCATGCGGAAGAAGAAGGACTACTCAAGGTCGAGACTCACGGTCCCGGCTGTGTGAACTCCGGAGCTAGACTGCCCCACCTCCAAGCGCACCGGTCTCTGGGGCTGCTCCTCCATGCTGGTCTCCACGATCCCCTAAATGATGCGGTTCGAAAACCGTTAGTCTAAAAGACTAAGTCCTATCATCCCCCGCCCCTTCCCCCACGGCTCCTAGGCACCGAGCAGAGAGGAAGAAAGGGGAGGACTTGAAGGTGGAGAATATCAAAAGCAGATGGCAGCGGTCCTATTCTAGCAAGTTCTATGGCATATAAAGACAATAAGCTGAAATATGAAATGTAACCTTTACTTATGTGAAAACACATAAGCCAAGGGGTCTTCTGCAAGGCTCCCATCGTATAAAAAGTCCCATACCAATTTATACGTTGGGGTGTCGGTTATCAACAACAGTGGATATATAAATCAAAAATTAACCTTAATTTATAAACTTGCCCACACAAGCTTATAGACCAAGGGGTCATTTTGAAGGTCCTAAAGTATGAGCGTCACATTCCACTTATACTTTAGGTGTCAAGGTTAAGGGTAACGATTATGCTATGACATGCAAGTGGGTATGATGGACATGCAAGTGCAACACACACACCCGACTCTGTGCACACAGACCTTTAGTTCCCCCTTTTTGGAGCCGTAACCTCTCAGGGTACCTCCGTAGTGGCAGACGGAAGCGGTGGGTTGGGCCTCGCCCACCTCTAAACCAGTAAAGCACTACCGGTCAGACCTATCGTACGCCTCAACGCTTGGTGCACGAAGCGGACTCCTGCGTACTCTTGCCGGCTGGCGCACCGGACTTCTGTTGGCGAAGTGCTAACCACACTTGCCGAGTCAACGTATTGGCGTCGGTGCATCGACCCTCCAATACCGAAGACCCACCACCTTAATTTCCCTTCCTGTTATGCACATGCAAATTAGCGTAATCAAGAACCGAGCCGAAGCTCCCCGGACCAACACGTCCGACTCAAACAATCGAGCCGAAGCTCCCCGGACCCAAAGTCCGCCTTTTAACCATCCGAGCCGAAGCTCCTAACCAACATCTGGTGCCATCAGTGTTGTGGTATGTGCAACCCTAATTACTAAGTTACTCTTTTCAGCTTGTTAAAACAGTTTACGTTAACCCAGGACTGCCCTCGGTATTCCCTGTGAAGGGCTCTCAAGGGGCACTAGGAACTGTGTTGGGATTACGCCCAGCGTTCCCTTTTGCAAGGTACTTATTTTATTATTGGTTGATTCCCTTACCCATTATTTCTCATATTTCGATATGCTAATCCTAGGGTAATTTGACTCCAACTCTCCTTGGGTAGGACGATCTTTCGTCGGACCCGAACGCCTATAAACCTAGACAAAACCACACCCTACTCACTCATCTTCCATAGATGAAGCCCATTCCACTTGTCCTTACAGCAACCCATCAAGACCCATCATACGTGCACTAATTCACATCCAAATGAAATCCTGCAGTTTTGTTATATGCAGACCACTTAAACTACATGACCCGTAAAAATGGAAGTACATGAAATACTGATCCAGTACCCTTATGATAATTATTAGAGGGCTAAAAAGACATTTGAAGCATAAATCCAGAAATCCATAATTTTCCTAATTTGTCTGATAATTAATTTATTTATTCTAGTGTCCCAAAAGGCCCAGGTTTGAACATAAAGTACCATTTTCATACAAGATAATAATCCACTAAATTCATGATAATTACAAAATGCCTAATCAACTCTAAATCCTAAGTCTTCCAATTTTCCAGCAAGGTTTAGGCCTTTAAATTTAATTTCAAAGATGCCCCATAAAAAGTCATTTTAAAGGATTCTATAGAAAATATACCTCCAAAAATTCAGACAAAATTCAGGGATGATTGTGATGGACTACAAGTACCCTAGGAAAAGTTTCATAATTTATCATTTGGAAATATGGCTATATTTGATTTTCTTATGAACTTTCTAATTTAAGGGTTAATGAACAAAGTGTGCTAATCAGTCATCAAATATTTCCACAAAAATTCCCATATGATAATATTGAGCTAAAGACACTATGCAGCAAATTTCATGATTTTTCAGTAAGTAATGGGCTCTGACAAGAATTATTTAATATGTAATCAAACTAAAGCACTTGTGAAGTAGATGCCCTAAATAGATATCCAAAAATTCTAACAAAATTCATACAAGATTATTATAGCCTAAAACTAACTCTACCATGTTCCATACCCTCTCTATGGGCAGTGAGACCACAATAGCCAAAATATTAATTAGGGCATTACTATTGATTACAAATGAAGTGCTATAAATATTGTCCAAAATTTCTCAAGTAAATTATCAGAGGCTCAAAATACCCTAATCCCCTCACTACCCAAATTTGGTTAAGTTTCAAGATGTTTAGCTAACCTAAACCTACACTACAAGTTTTAGGACCTAAGCTAGGGTTATGGTTTTGGGGCCCCTATCCTTTTCAAAATTAGCTAATATTTTTAACAGAAGGTTCTATATATCCTAGGAAGCTCCTTGCAAAATTTGGAGTTCATCCAAGGTGTTTAGGACTCATACCCTTCACAAGGCCAAAAGGTCCCTCCTTAGAGTTTGACCTAGGAACTTAGGGCAAATCTATTCCACCCTTCCCCATATTCCATGGAGAGGTGATAAGTGCTATAACAAGCCAGTGACCCAAATTTCATCCTCTGTTGAGGTGATTTGGTCACTCAAAACCAAAAGTGCACCTTTTGACCAAAATGCCCTTATAAAGGTATAGTTAGGGTTGGGTCAAAACCTATTCAAAACACATCCAAATTAAATGAAATTTTATACAGATACCTATTTTGAACCCAGGGACCACTCACCAAAATTTGGGAGGGTTTGGAGGTGTTTAGGGCTCCTATTTAATTTATTTAATAATTATTAAATATTTACAAAAGCTATAGAAATATTTTCTCCAAAAATTCCCATTTTTGGACAGGCCCTGGGTATAGCTAGGATAGACTCCCCATCAAAATTTCAACTGATTTGGGCTAGGGATGAAGTGTGGGCACTCAGTTTAATGACTGCCTAGCCCTAAGGGTATGTCCCACCAAAATGGGTGCCGTGATCAAACCAGGAGCCTAAATTGGTTCAAACCAATTTTAAACTAAAATAGATAGAAGGGGCTACAAATCATGTGTTGATCATTTCCTCCTACAGAGCTTCTAACTATTTTTAAAAATTTAAAACATTAAATGTCAAAAGTGTGACAGAATGAAGTAAATAGAATTAATTTCCTATAGTTTAATCCTGATGCAGCACGAATCTTGGCGCAAGGATCAACGGCATCTGGTCATCGTCTCCGTTGAGCCGACGGCTGCGATTCGTCCCGCCTGGAGCGGTTTCCAAGCCCTGCCGCCGGCGATCCAACCCCTTCCCCAGCCGGCCACCGCCACCAACACCTTCGTTGAGGTGGTGGCTATCGCCAGGCGGCGGCTCCGCCGCCGGAGAGGCGTTTTCCGGTGGATATAGCAAGAGGATTTCTTGCCAAAACCATGAGGAATGCTGGATTGGATCGGGCTCAATTGAGCCCGAAACTTGAACCCTAAGAATCCTAAGATCTACCCGCGAGTTAAGGAGAGGAGGAGGACCTTCCTGGCGGCCTGGATGCGAGAGGAGCGGCGGGATGCCATTGACGATGGCGGCGGCGCTCGGCTTCTGCAACTGCACAGTGGAATGGCTCGTCTCCTCCAGGTAAACGCTCTAAAATGATCCCCTCGGCTCCCTGAAGGTGTTTAAATGGCAAATGGGGGAGAGGGGAGGCTGGTTCTTCAATGGCCATTAACACCATTAAAGGTGTGGCTCGGGTTGTGTGGAGGGGGGCTGAACCCACCCCTTGGTGGCCGGGAAACAGCTGGAATCAACTCCTCTCTCCTAGAGGAGTTGATTGCAGCCATAATTGGTGGCTGTTAGCCTCCCTTGGCCGGCCTCTCACTTCCCCTTCTTCTTCCTCATTTTCTCTCTCCTCCATTATCATGGAGTGGAGCTCCTTTCTCTCTCCTAGTCACCTCTGGTTGACCAGTCAACCTCACAAGCTAAATGCAGCCCACTTTATTATGATGGTCATGGGAATGGATTTAGCCTAAGGGAGAAGTGGCTTGGGCTTGGGTTAGCCCTTTTGGGTTAAGTTTGACTTGACCTAAATGAGGGTTGACCTAGTCAATTTGACCATCTGGGTTGACCCCATTGGGTTTTTAGTGGCCCATTGGGCTCCCTTAAGGTCTAGGGTTACTTGAGTAGGGTTATGTAGGGTTATCCTGCACCTTGGAGGTCACATACCCTTAGTAAGGGTACTTTGACCAGGTTCGGGCTTGAGTTGATTTGGGTCAACCTGGCCTCCAGGGCTGACCCCAATGTGTCCTTAGTGACCCATTGACCTCACTTTAGGGTTAGGAGGGCATAGGTGGGGTCCTCTAGGCTAGGAGTAGGTCAGTTGACCCTAAGTAGGCCAGTTTGACCCATTTAGGGCTAGGGTTGACCTTGGTCAACTGAGCCTCTTTGGTTGACCCCAATGGGTCCTTATGGCTCTAATGGGCCTCCCAAGGTATTAGGGGTGTTGTGGTAGGGTCTTGGGGTCAAGGTGTAGCCCATGGTCATCCTAAACCATTGTTTAGAGTTCTACTATTTGCAGACCATGATGATTTTCCATATTTTGTCTCCTATCTCTTGGCCCATTCCTGGCTTCCTAGGGTTGTCATGACCTAGTCATGGACAAAACCACTCCTAGGGGTCTAGATGGAAATGGGATGTTACAAATCCCAATAAACAAAACAAAGATTTCGTCCCCGAAATCAAGGTTAAGCCTACGGGACTTACTACCGAAGGAAAGAGCCTTGTAACATCCCATTATGACGTCTTGTTTGTTAAATTAGATTTTACGGGAAAACTTTAGATCTAAGACCCTTTCGCCCAATCGGCAAACCAAGATCCCAATAAACAAGGATAAGCCCCCAATAAATAAAAGATAAGCCTCCATCTGCCTAGAGCAGCCCTTAGTAAATTTAAAGCAGGAAAAATAAATTAACATCTTGAGGGGTCTGAGAGGTATACCTGACTGAATAGCTCGGGGTATCTTTGTCGCATCAGGTCCTGCGGCTCCCAAGTATGCTCCTCCTGGCCGTGGTTCCTCCACAGGACCTTAACTAGTGGGACCTTCTTGCGTCGCAAGACCCGTACTCCTCGGTCATCGATCCTCACTGGCTCCAAACGAACCGACCGGCCTGAAGCTACCGGCCCTTCGGTGGTCAAAATCTGCTGCTCCGGGCGTAGCAGAGCCCTCCTCAAGGAAGAAATATGGAAGACGTCGTGCAGCGCTTCCAGCTCTGGTGGTAACTCCAGCCGGTAGGCTAGGGGTCCGATCCGCTCCAGGATCCTGTAAGGGCCCATGTACCTAGGGCTGAGCTTCTTCCTCCGACCACGCACCCGTGAGACACCATGCATGGGCTGGATCTTCAGAAACACCCGGTCCCCCACCTGGAACTCCACCTGCCGATGTCGGGCGTCATAGTACTTGGCCTGTCTGCTCTGCGCCTCTAGCATCCTGTCTCTGATCAGCCTCACCTGTGCCTCGGTGTCTTCAACAAACTCTGATCCCAACACCTTCGGATCTTCGTTCTGCACCCAATAAAGCGGGGTCCGGCATCTTCTCCCGTACAAGGCTTCGTAAGGCGCCATCCTGATGCTGGACTGGTGGCTGTTGTTATAGGAGAACTCGACCAGGGGTAAGAGTTTCTCCCACGGTTCCCCGCGGTCCAAGATGCATAGCCTCAAAAGGTCCTCCAGCGTCCGGTTGGTGCGTTCTGTCTGCCCGTCTGTCTGGGGATGAAATACAGTGCTGAAGGTCAATCGCGTGCCTAAGTAAGCTTGCACGGATCTCCACTCCCTGGAGGTGAACCGGCCATCCCAATCCGACACTATCGTCCTGGGCACGCCATGATAACGAATGAACTGCTCCACAAACTTCCGCACCAGTACACCCACTGAATCGTCCTTCCTGATCGGTATAAATCGAGCCACCTTGGTCAACCGATCAACGATTACCCAGATCGAGTCGTTCCCTGTCCGAGACCGGGGAAACCCATGTATGAAGTCCATGGTTATGTCATCAAACTTCCACTCTGGCACCGGGAGTGGCTGCAATAATCCTGCGGGGTTCCTGCACTCCGCCTTCACTAGCTGACATGCCTCACAATGGGTCACGAAGTAAGAGACATCCTTCTTCATGCCCGGCCAGAACATCGTCTTCTTCAAATCAGCTGTCATCTTTGTGATCCCCGGGTGTACAGAATACCAGCTGCAGTGCGCCTCCGTCATAATATCCTCCCGGATCTGGCCTCCCTCCGGTATATACACCCGTCCTCTGAAGCACACCAGGTCGTCCCTCAGTGTGTAATCTCCTGCAGTGCCTGCCTCCAGAGCTTGGAAGATGGGCTCTAACTTGGCATCCTGCCTCTGCCCTTCTGACGAGGCCGCTCCTCTGTCCTCCTCCCATCTGGTATGGTGCCCCGCCGCTGATCATTTCGGGCCCTCCGGCCCTGGTCCTCCGCTTGCCGCTTCCGGCCCCGAGTGGCGTGCCAATCGGCCTCAATCCTCTTCGCCATCTCCAAAATCCGGGAGATAGGCCCGTCAGAGACAAACAGCAAGGCCTCCCTCAACTCTTCTTTTAGGCCCTTATAAAACCTCTTGACATAACCTTCTTCGTCCAGCTGGTAAGAGCCCGCATATCGGGCCAAATGATCGAACTCTCGGTGGTACTCCACCACCTTCCTGGTGCCCTGCCTCAGCTGCAAGAACCGCTCCTCTAACTCGTCCCTGGCCGACTGCGGAACAAAGTGCTCCAGCAGCGTGGCCCTGAATTCCTCCCAAGTGATTTCTGCAATCTCCCTATCAGCAAATGTCGTGTCCAATAGCGTCTTCCACCACCTCTTAGCATGTGACTCCAAGCAAGATACCACCAGGGCCACCCTCTCCTCCCAAGGGCATCGTATCCCAGTCAACATCTCGTACATAACATCCAGCCACTCCTCTGTCCACACTGCCGACTCTGTCCCCAAGTATGACGGGGGAGAGAGTCCTCGGAAGGTGCTCATCCAGTTGGCCCCTGGGTTTGGCTGCTGGGCTGGAGCCTGCTGAGCCCGGAAGGCCTCAAGGATAGTTGTAAGGGTCTGCCCCATGTCCGACTGAAGGAAAGGAGTGGGGACCATGGGAGGTGGTGCAATGTCTGGAGTCTGCTGAGCTCCACCTTGTGGGGTGGGCTGAGCTGGGGGCTGCAAAACGAACTACATTAGTACGTAATCGACTCAATACCTAATAAAAGTGGACAATTTACATGTGATCCCCCATATGGGCACACCCCTTGCTTCCGCTGCTTAGTTTGTCCCCAAACTAAACTCGCGCGGGGGTGGCCTAGGGTTGTAGACTGTTACTTTTCGATCGAGGTCTGCTTTGATACCACTTGTAAGACCCCCCTTTTTTTTCTTTTTGGACACCGGGGTCTTAGGCCCAGAACCGCCGATTTGCGGTGACTCCTTCACGCCCTGAAGAGTCATCACCACAAAGCGCCGATTCTGCCGGGCAGTTCGATCACAGAAAAGTAGCAAAATAATGAAGTAAAAGTAAACCATCAGTCCACAGAGAATCACATGTCATAAGTAATATAACTCCACGAAGGGAGTGTCCACAAAATCAAACATCAGAGTAGCAAAAACGGGCTTATGCCCGGTACATCAAATCCTCACTACAAAGGGTCACTCATGCGGAAGCAGAAGGACTACTCAAGGTCGAGACTCACGGTCCGGCTGTGTGAACTCCGGAGCTAGACTGCCCCACCTCCAAGCGCACCGGTCTCTGGGGCTGCTCCTCCATGCTGGTCTCCACGATCCCCTAAATGATGCGGTTCGAAAACCGTTAGTCTAAAAGACTAAGTCCTATCATCCCCCGCCCCTTCCCCCACGGCTCCTAGGCACCGAGCGGAGAGGAAGAAGGGGGAGGACTTGAAGGTGGAGAATATCAAAAGCAGATGACAGCGGTCCTATTCTAGCAAGTTCTATGGCATATAAAGACAATAGGCTGAAATATGAAATGTAACCTTTACTTATGTGAAAACACATAAGCCAAGGGGTCTTCTGCAAGGCTCCCATCGTATAAAAAGTCTCATACCAATTTATACGTTGGGGTGTCGGTTATCAACAATAGTGGATATATAAATCAAAAATTAACCTTAATTTATAAACTTGCCCACACAAGCTTATAGACCAAGGGGTCGTTTTGCAGGTCCTAAAGTATAAGCGTCCCATTCCACTTATACTTTAGGTGTCAAGGTTAAGGGTAACGATTATGCTATGACATGCAAGTGGGTATGATGGACATGCAAGTGCAACACACACACCCGACTCTGTGCACACAGACCTTTAGTTCCCCCTTTTTGGAGCCGTAACCTCCCAGGATACCTCCGTAGTGGCAGACGGAAGCGGTGGGTTGGGCCTCGCCCACCTCTAAACCAGTAAAGCACTACCGGTCAGACCTATCGTACGCCTCAATGCTTGGTGCACGAAGCGGACTCCTGCGTACTCTTGCCGGCTGGCGCACCGGACTTCTGTTGGCGAAGTGCTAACCACACTTGCCGAGTCAACGTATTGGCGTCGGTGCATCGACCCTCCAATACCGAAGACCCACCACCTTAATTTCCCTTCCTGTTATGCACATGCAAATTAGTGTAATCAAGAACCGAGCCGAAGCTCCCCGGACCAACACGTCCGACTCAAACAATCGAGCCGAAGCTCCCCGGACCCAAAGTCCGCCTTTTAACCATCCGAGCCGAAGCTCCTAACCAACATCTGGTGCCATCAGTGTTGTTGTATGTGCAACCCTAATTACTAAGTTACTCTTTTCAGCTTGTTAAAACAGTTTACGTTAACCCAGGACTGCCCCCGGTATTCCCTGTGAAGGGCTCTCAAGGGGCACTAGGAACTGTGTTGGGATTACGACCAGCGTTCCCTTTCGCAAGGTACTTATTTTATTATTGGTTGATTCCCTTACCCATTATTTCTCATATTTCGATATGCTAATCCTAGGGTAATTTGACTCCAACTCTCCTTGGGTAGGACGATCTTTCGTCGGACCCGAACGCCTATAAACCTAGACAAAACCACACCCTACTCACTCATCTTCCATAGATGCAGCCCATTCCACTTGTCCTTACAACAACCCATCAAAGCCTATCATACGTGCCCTAATTCACATCCAAATGAAATCCTGCAGTTTGGCTATATGCAGACCACATAAACTACATGACCCGTAAAAATGGAAGTACATGAAATACTCATCCAGTACCCTTATGATAATTATTAGAGGGCTAAAAAGACATTTGAAGCATAAATCCAGAAATCCATAATTTTCCTAATTTGTCTGATAATTAATTTATTTATTCTAGTGTCCCAAAAGGCCCAGGTTTGAACATGAAGTACCATTTTCAGACAAGATAATAATCCACTAAATTCATGATAATTACAAAATGCCTAATCAACTCTAAATCCTAAGTCTTCCAATTTTCCAGCAAGGTTTAGGCCTTTAAATTTAATTTCAAAGATGCCCCATAAAAAGTCATTTTAAAGGATTCTATAGAAAATATACCTCCAAAAATTCAGAGAAAATTCAGAGATGATTGTGATGGACTACAAGTACCCTAGGAAAAGTTTCATAATTTATCATTTGGAAATAGGGCTATATTTGATTTTCTTATGAACTTTCTAATTTAAGGGCTAATGAACAAAGTGTGCTAATCAGTCATCAAATATTTCCACAAAAATTCCCATATGATAACATTGAGCTAAAAACACTATGCAGCAAATTTCATGATTTTTCAGTAAGTAATGGGCTCTGACAAGAATTATTTAATATGTAATCAAAATAAAGCACTTGTGAAGTAGATGCCCTAAATAGATATCCAAAAATTCTAACAAAATTCATACAAGAATATTATAGCCTAAAACTAACTCTGCCCATGTTTCATACCCTCTCTATGGGCAGTGAGACCACAATAGCCAAAATATTAATTAGGACATTACTATTGATTACAAATGAAGTGCTATAAATATTGTCCAAAATTCCTCAAGTAAATTATCAGAGGCTCAAAATACCCTAATCCCCTCACTACCCAAATTTGGTTAAGTTTCAAGATGTTTAGCTAACCTAAACCTACACTACAAGTTTTAGGACCTAAGCTAGGGTTAGGGTTTTGGGGCCCCTATCCTTTTCAAAATTAGCTAATATTTTTAACAGGAGGTTCTATATATCCTAGGAACCTCCTTGCAAAATTTGGAGTTCATCCAAGGTTTTTAGGACTCATACCCTTCACAAGGCCAAAGGGTCCCTCCTAAGGGTTTGACCTAGGAACTTAGGGCAAATCTATTCCTCCCTTCCCCATATTCCATGGGAAGGTGATAAGTGCTATAACAAGCCAGTGGCCCAAATTTCAGCCTCTGTTGAGGTGATTTGGTCACTCAAAACCAAAAGTGCACCTTTTGACCAAAATGCCCTTATAAAGGTATAGTTAGGGTTGGGTCAAAACCTATTCAAAACAGATCCAAATTAAATGAAATTTTATACAGATACCTAATTTGAACCCAGGGACCACTCACCAAAATTTGGGAGGGTTTGGAGGTGTTTAGGGCTCCTATTTAATTTATTTAAAAAATTTTAAATATTTACAAAAACTATAGAAATATTTTCTCCAAAAATTCCCATTTTTGGACAGGCCCTAGGTATAGCTAGGATAGACTCCCCATCAAAATTTCAACTGAGTTGGTCTAGGGATGAAGTGTGGGCACTCAGTTTAATGACTGCCTAGCCCTAAGGGTATGTCCCACCAAAATGGGTGCCCTGATCAAACTAGGAGCCTAAATTGGTTCAAAGCAATTTTAAACAAAAATAGACAGAAGGGGATACAAATCATGTGTTGATCATTTCCTCCTACAGAGCCTCTAACTATTTTTAAAAATTTAAAACATTAAATGTCAAAAGTGTGACAGAATGAAGTAAATAGAATTAATTTCCTATAGTTTAATCCTGATGCAGCACGAATCTTGGCGCAAGGATCAACGGCATCTGGTCATCGTCTTCGTTGAGCCGACGGCTGCGATTCGTCCCGCCTGGAGTGATTTCCAAGCCCTGCCGCCGGCGATCCAGCCCCTTCCCCGGCCGGCCAACGCCACCAACACCTCCGTTGAGGTGGTGGCTATCACCAGGCGGCGGCTCCGCCGCCGGAGAGGCATTTTCCGGCGGATATAGCAAGAGGATTTCTTGCCGAAACCATGAGGAATGCTGGATTGGATCGGGCTCAATTGAGCCCGAAACTTGAACCCTAAGAATCCTAAGATCTACCCGCGAGTTAAGGAGAGGAGGAGGACCTTCCTGGCGGCCTGGATGCGAGAGGAGCGGCGGGATGCCATTGACGATGGCGGCGGCGCTCGGCTTCTGCAACTGCACAGTGGAAAGGCTCGTCTCCTCCAGGTAAACGCTCTAAAATGATCCCCTCGGCTCCCTGAAGGTGTTTAAATGGCAAATGGGGGACAGGGGAGGCTGGTTCTTCAATGGCCATTAACACCATTAAAGGTGTGGCTCGGGTTGTGTGGAGGGGGGCTGAACCCACCCCTTGGTGGCCGGGAAATGGCTGGAATCAACTCCTCTCTCCTAGAGGAGTTGATTGCAGCCATAATTGGTGGATGTTAGCCTCCCTTGGTCGGCCTCTCACTTCCCCTTCTTCTTCCTCATTTTCTCTCTCCTCCATTATCATGGAGGGGAGCTCCTTTCTCTCTCCTAGTCACCTCTGGTTGACCAGTCAACCTCACAAGCTAAATGCAGCCCACTTGATTATGATGGTCATGGGAATGGATTTAGCCTAAGGGAGAAGTGGCTTGGGCTTGGGTAAGCCCTTTTGGGTTAAGTTTGACTTGACCTAAATGAGGGTTGACCTGGTCAATTTGACCATCTAGGTTGACCCCATTGGGTTTTTAGTGGCCCATTGGGCTCCCTTAAGGTCTAGGGTTACTTTAGTAGGGTTATGTAGGGTTACCCTGCACCTTGGAGGTCACATACCCTTAATAAGGGTACTTTGACCAGGTTAGGGCTTGAGTTGACTTGGGTCAACCTGGCCTCCAGGGCTGACCCCAATGTGTCCTTAGTGACCCATTGACCTCACTTTAGGGTTAGGAGGGCATAGGTGGGGTCCTCTAGGCTAGGAGTAGGTCAGTTGACCCTAAGTAGGCCAGTTTGACCCATTTAGGGCTAGGGTTGATCTTGGTCAACTGAGCCTCTTTGGTTGACCCCAATGGGTCCTTATGGCTCTAATGGGCCTCCCAAGGTATTAGGGGTGTTGTGGTAGGGTCTTGGGGTCAAGGTGTAGCCCATGGTCATCCTAAACCATTGTTCAGAGTTCTACTATTTGCAGACCATGATGATTTTCCACATTTTGTCTCCTATCTCTTGGCCCATTCCTAGCTTCCTAGGGTTTGTCATGACCTAGTCATGGACAAAACCACTCCTAGGGGTCTAGATGGAAATGGGATGTTACATTAGCTTAGGGTTTTTTTTCTTCAAGCATAATCCCTTCTCCAATACCTCACACATATATATAATATTACACCCTCTCCATCCACCCTCCATCAAAATCTAATCTAATCCTAACCACTCATGCTTAATAAAAACAACAAACAACAAGAAAAAAACACCTAATAAGATCTATAAATTTATAAATTATAAACTTATAAATCTTAAGACAAAAATTGTTTAACAAAATTATTTTGATTATAGTGTTATATCATTATAATAAAAATGATGTGAAGTGACGGCGGAGGCGGCGACGACGGTTGCGGCAACGACCATCAATGTCTACGAACATGTAGCGGCGGCGATGGCGGCGGCGGCGGTGACAGTTGCGACAACGGCCATCAATGTCCCCGAACATGTAGCGGCGGCGATCAAAAGCAAGTTCCATGTCGGCACGAGCAAATGGCGGGGCATCCTCGCCATCAATCCTCCCCCGCTTAAAATCACTCATCCCCGATGAGTCGCCATGGAGAGAAGGGCAGGAGACAGCAGCAGCCACTCCCTCTGATACCAAATTGATGTAGCACACTCCCGGGAATGGGATTAAGGCACGAATTGGCAAAGGGGTTCCTAAGGGGAATTTTAACGAACACGTGGTGTGCGCGTAAAACTTAAAATTTCGCAAGGGGAATTTCCCATCCAAACCTGCACGAGACATTCACATACACATTTTCATAACCTAGCCATACATCTAGTGTCATATCACCACATTTCCATTCACATGGAGAGTGCTATGGACTAAGAAACTCGATTCGGAAAAAGTCCAAATGCAGCCCTCAAAACCAAATCAAACGAGGATATACCATATCCACTTGATCCGCTCGAAACCAAAGGCTAAACCAACCCCGGCTTGCAAACGTTCAAGGGGACCTATCCTTGCAAAAACCATCGCGAAAATTCGGAAATAAAGCAATATAATTTCAGATTTTAGAATGCAACATGTGATCAAGATTTAGGATAAAATTTTATTCTAGAATTCCACCAAACTCACAACCCAAGAAGAATCACTACACAAGTTTTAGGGAAAGGAATTCGTTACCCAAATCTGAATTTAAAGAGGAGGAGAAAGATAACTATGGAAGAGTCACACTTCCACGGGTCCACCGGAGTCGCACCGGATGGGAGAACTGAGCCACCTTCTTCGGAGTCACACCGGAGGAGGTAGGAGATCGCCGGAGCAGCGGGAATAGCCACCAAGAGGGGCGGTGGCAGCAGCTTTTCCTGCGATTCCAGGGGCGCGGGTTCAGGTTCGGCCAGGCCGAATGGGGGCTGCTTCACGCACACCTTAGCTTAGGGTTTTTTTTTCTTCAAGCATAATCCCTTCTCCAATACCTCACACATATATATAATATTACACCGTCTCCATCCACCCTCCATCAAAATCTAATCTAATCCTAACCACTCATGCTTAATAAAAACAGCAAACAACAAGAAAAAAACACCTAATAAGATCTATAAATTTATAAATTATAAACTTATAAATCTTAAGACAAAAATTGTTTAACAAAATTATTTTGATTATAATGTTATATCATTATAATCAAAATGATGTGAAGTGACGGCGGAGGCGGCGACGACGGTTGCGGCAACGACCATCAATGTCTACGAACATGTAGCGGCGGCGATGGCGGCGGCGGCGGCGGTGACAGTTGCGACAACGACCATCAATGTCCCCGAACATGTAGCGGCGGCGATCAAAAGCAAGTTCCATGTCGGCACGAGCAAAAGGCGGGGCACCCTCTGTTGAAATTTGTGAAGTGGAAGTGGGTGACGGGACAGGCCGCGCGGCCTGTGCAGACAGCTTTGGCGGACTGGGCGGACTGGGCGGACTGAGGTTGCGGCCTGGTGAAAAGTCTGGTGAAAGCCGGCTGTGTTCTGAGCGGGTTGTTGCATGTGTCCGCGGTTTGGTGCGGCCTGGTTTCTGCGGATAGAGAGGCTTGCGGACTGATGCATTGCCAGAGGCCGCGGGTGCTAGCTTGCGCTGTTGGCGTGGTTGGTTC
>CM077166.1:157497182-157737845 GCA_039583875.1 Platanthera guangdongensis
TGCATGTTCACATCATGGCATAATTGTATTACATAGCATAATCATTGCATATAACCTGATACCTATTGTATAAGTGGTATGGGACGCTTTATACAATAGGCCCTGCAAAACGACCCCTTCGTTTATAAGTTCGTGCGAGCGTGCTTATAAGTTAAAGGTTTTATTTGATATTACATATTTATGCTTGCTAGAAAACCGACACCCTATCGTATAAATTGGTATGGGACTTTTTATACGATAGGAGCCCTACAAAAGATCTCTTAGCTTATGTGTTTTCATATAAGTTAAGGTTACATTCTCATTCAGTTTTTCATACCTATTTTGCTGCCATACATACTATAGAGCTGCTAGATTAGTTCTGTTTCCACCTGCCTATTTGCTACTCTCCACCTTCATGTCCTCTCCTTTCCTTCTCCTCGCTTGCTGCCTAGGGGCCATGGGGGAAGGGGCAGGGGATGATAGGACTTAGTCTTTTAGACTAACGGTTTTCGAACCACATCATTTTAGGGGACCATGGAGCCTAGCATGAAGGAGCAGCCCCGGAGGTCGGCACGCATAGAGATGGGACAGTCTAGTACCGGAGTTTAGATGATAGGGACTGTGAGTCCTGATCATTATTAGTTATAGTATTTATTTCCGCGTTTAGAGATTTGTAGTGAGTACATGATGTACTGGGCATGAGCCCAAGATCTTATATTTTTGTGTATCTGTGGACACTCCCTTCGTGGAGATTATTTACATATATATGTGATTTCTGTTGACATGTTTTACTATTTTGCTACAGTTGTGATCGATTTGGCCGGCAGGATTGGCGTTTTGTAGTGATGACCTTCCCGAGTGCGAAGGTGTCACCGCAAAGCGGCGGTTCTGGGACTAAGACCCCGGTGTTTTAAAAAGAAAAAAGGGGGTCTTACACCCTAAACGTTTGATGCATCAGGTCCATGAATACCGATGTCATATTTGTTATTCCAAACGGCATTACAGTGAACTCGTAGTTCCCATGGCATATATCAAATGCTTTCTTAGGAATGTTACATTCTATAATCCTCAACTGGTAATTGCCAGACTTTAAATCCAGCTTTGAGTATATCATTGATCCCACCAGCTGATTGAACAAGTCACCAATTCATGGTATCAGATACTTACTTTACTCAGTCAGCTTATTCAGCTCACGATAATCAATGCATAGAAGCAAGCTTCTATCCTTTTATTCACAAAGAGGACCGGTGCACTCCAAGGGGACATACTTTGACATACATAACCTTGCTCTAGGAATTCCTATAATTAAACTTTTAGTTCTGCCATCTCCTTTGGAACAATTTGGTACGACGAGAAGGCCACAGGTTTCGCACCTTGCACCAACTTTATAACTGAGTCAATCTCCCACTGGGGTCGAAGCCCAAGGAGATCCTTAGGAAACACATCTGTATAGTCTGATATAATAGGAACATCACTCAAACTGGACTTCGGCTAAACAGCCTCCAACAGCGTGAAGAATAACTCTACGTGTAACACCCCAAATCCTAATTTGGGTTCAGGTTGGGTGACACGGCCTGGGATACAGGCGTGTCCCAGGGCGTGTCGTGCTCGGGTTGAGCAGCCTCTCGAGTGATCGATGAAATGCACTCAAGAATTTCTCGAGAGGGAACACGCCCTGCAACACGGACGTGTCAGAGGGCATGTCCCCCTCTGGTCGACGAACTGCGCTCGACAATCGTCGAGCGGCAAGTTGAATTGAGTACACGGCCTGTGACATGGGAATGTCACAGGACCGTGTCCTTCTCGGGTTCAGCCAGGGATGCGTGTGCTGATGGACATAGGTGTGTCTTGGGGTACACGGCCTGGGACACGGGCGTGTCCCATGGCCGTGTCCCACTCGGGTTGAGTTGGTGGTATGTTGTTTTAGGTACATGGCTCCTACACACGGGCGTGTCGCACGTGACACGGGCGTATCATATGTTCGTGTACTATTCTAGATTTGAGTCGGTTGTGTGTCTCTTTAGGGACACGGCCTGTGACACTGGCATGTCACAGGGCTTGTCAGGCCGTGTTCAGCATATTTTTGGGCAACTCAAAGCCATTCATTTCCTTCATCCTGCATCCAAGGGTCCAGGCCCTTCCCTGCTGATATAAGATTGAGATTGGAAGGATTATCTTTCATTCATTCCCATTTCTCAAGAGCTAGAGAGAGAGGAAGGAAAGGTAGAAGGGAGACGGCTGCTGGAGAAGCTTCAACGGGCTGATTTGTGAGCCGAGTCCGTATTCGTGGAGGCAAAGCCGTGGCGCTGATTTTCCATCCAGCTAGTTCATGGCTCCAAAGTGATCGTCAAGGGTAACGATGTCCTTCTTGGACAATCAAAGTCCTTTCTTTATGCATATGCATGGAATCCTCCACCAGGAGGTGGAAAGCGTAAGTGATTCCAAGTTGGGTCTGCATCTAGAGCCGAAAGTGTGTAGTACGGTATAGGCATGCTGTATGAAGCCCATCCGGATGGTTCGTCTGGATTGATGATGGTTATGTGTAAACCGGAGAAGACTCCGTGTATTGTATGGATGCTTGTGAATTTTGAATCCTTGAAACGCTTGTATGAATCCTGGATTGGGTGTGTTGAACTGGAATGATTGGAAAGCAGCTCTACGAGAGCCGTATTGTGGGAGGTCGATTGGTGGCAAGGCTTGCTGCACCACAATGGTGGGTCGATCTGAATGCTTGTGGGAGATCGATTGGTGGTAAGGCTTGTTGCACCACAATGATGGATCGATCGGAATGCTTGTGGGAGATCGATTGGTGGTAAGACTTGCTACACCACAATGGTGGGTCGATCTAAGTGCTGGTGGGAGATCGATTGGTGGCATGGCTTACTGCTCCACAATGGTGGGTCGATCTATATGCTCGAGTTTGCCGTGAGGTTAGTACCTCTGAGTGGGATGGACGGAATGTCTCCAGCATGCGTGTTGGTGGACTAGAACCGTCCAACCAACATGTTAAAAACCTCTGCTCGGTGGTGGTGCCAAGGAGTCCGGCCCACCGTAATGTGCCCTGAGTGCACGGAGCGTCTGGTGGAAATGGGCGCTTGTGATATTATGTAATGCTTGTTGTGTTATAGCTGCGATGCATACAAGGAAGGAACCACTGCCCCGAGTAAGGGGTAGGGTCGTTATAATTGGTTAGCTAATGCTGACCATTGCTTTGTTTACCGCTCTTGGGGTGGATGTTAAATTGCAGGTGCTGATGGGTTAAATTGAATTGAGCGGAATGAAGACTTGCTGCTTAAAGTCCCTTTAAGGCCGTGCGAAGAATTCTTGGATTTCATGTGTGGTCGGCCTGCATATCGATGTATGAAGCTGTGTATTTTGTAAAGAGTAACTTGTAAGGCCTTAAGGCCATGAGCGTGCGTGTGTTGTATACATTCCTGGTGATATATATAAATGTATGATTTATATATTTAGTGGACATTTGTTGTGATGAGTTCTTATAACTTAAAAAGCTGCGCTAGAATGCTCTGAGTTAGGATTCAAATAGAACGTGATTTGATATTCACAAGTAATTCTGCCGTTTGTATGTGAAATATGGCGTGGGGCCCCGGTCGGACCCACCGTTATATTCCATGTGATGAGTGGAAGTGTTACAAAGTGGTATCAGAGCTATGTTTGAGATTGGTGGGAGGGAGAACATAATTGAACTCAAGAATGTCCACTAGGAATGTAATACATGCATGTGAGGAGCGTGAGCATGTGGTCAATGTATGTTTTTTGTTATGGACTGGACGTAACTGGTGTTTTGTACATTGATATGTGATGAGGAGTGGTGCTGGGTAGTCTAAGCCTTAGTGTTCTGATGAGAGTGCGGCACCAGTTGAAGCGCCAACACCTCCCTCGGCGGAGACCATACGTGTGGTGACTGAGACGGTGCTCATAGTGTTGCATGCACAGCCTACTGGGAAGGCAAGGCCTGCAGGGGTGCCAGTACGGCCTGGTGCAAGGCAAGAGCATGTTGAACCTGTGGTGGATGAGCAAGCAGCTAATGAGCAACTAAAGAGGTTTATTGAATTTCATCCACCTATATTTGGAGGAACGGGTTCCCCAACGCAGGCGGAAGATTGGGTTGCAAGAGTGGAAAGGATCCTGACAGCAATCAGGACTGCGGAGGCGCAGAAAGTGATTTTAGCCACCTTCCTATTAGAAGGCGATGCAAGGCTTTGGTGGGACGAAGTGTAATTACACTACTTGGCAGGTCGAGGATTGGAAGAGATATTGATCGAAGAATTCTCACGATTCTTTCTAGCTAAGTATTTGTCAATGTTGCAGGGGATTGCTATGGAGAATGAGTTTCAACGTCTGGTGCAGGGTGAGAGTGATATTGATACTTACTTGCATGAGTTTACTAGGCTAGGGCACTATGCGGAGTGTACCTTCGCTGAGGAAGCGCGAAAGACAAATCGATTTTATGAGGGACTGCGTGATGAACTGAGGTTGGCACTCCCGAGTTCGGTGAACCAAGGCTTCCAAGTGTTGGTAGATACAACCCGTGAGCTAGAGAAGGATTTAAAATGGGTGCATGATAAGAAGAGCTTGGCGGTGGAGAAGTCAGAATTCAAAGTTCCATAATCCGAACAATCAGAATTTAGGAGACAAGATAAGAAAAGGTTCAGGCCTGCTGAACCAACTCCTTCGACTGTGTATTTGGGAGCAACCTATGGACAAGGACGTGTTGAGACACACACATGTTTTACTTATGGGAAGCAGGGACATATAGCCCGTAATTGTTGGAGCAGCCCTCCAAGGAGTGAGAAAAGGACAGGTGCGTCTTATGAAGAAAAGGGTAAAGCGGTGGCCGAGTCATCTGCATCCCGGACGAAACCTTGACTGCATAATCTTGAATTGCAGGAGCCGCAAAGCTCAATCGGTGATGTACAACCTCGAGTGTTTAGTTTGGAACTCCAAGAGCCTATCAAACGACTTGTGAAAGATGATGCAGGTGAGCGGAAGTAAGAATGAAAGCGTGAGCTGTATTACTTTGGTGATGTAACTAACTGTTGTCTATCGGAATAAACAATGCGATGTTTGTGTACACTTATATTAGCCAGGTGATCAGTTGATCAAGGTGTAATAAAGGAATGGTTTTGTTGATGTATGTATATCTGGGATAAAAAAGAGGAATATTGTGGATATATGCCTGTGATTTTTGTTATGGATATATGTATGTTATTGACTGTTTTGTGCAATGTCGTGGGGCGAGACAAGCTACGGCCTCTGAGCTCTATCCCGGATCATTTTGCGAAGGAATGGCGTGGTTATGTTGATGTCCAGTTGGGCTAAATTTCGGGACGAAATTCTTTTGAAGGAGGGGAGGGTTGTAACACCCCAAATCCCAAATTGGGTTCAGGTTGGGTGATACGGCCTGGGACACGGGTGTGTCCCACGGCGTGTCATGCTCGGGTTTAGCAGCCTTTCGAGTGCTCGATGAAATGCACTCGAGAAGTTCTCGAGAGGGAACATGCCCTGCGATACGGGCGTGTCCGAGGGCGTGTCCCCCTCTGGTCGACGAACTGCTCTCAACGATCATCGAGCGGCAAGTTGAGTTGATTACACGCCTTGTGACACGGGCATGTCACGGGGCCGTGTCATTCTTGGGTTCAGCCAGGGATGCGTGTGCTGATGGATACGGGTGTGTCTTGGGGTATATGTACTGGGACACCGGCGCGTCCTATGGTCGTGTCCAGCTCGGGTTGAGTTGGTGGTGTGCTGTTTGAGGTACATGGCTCCTAGACATGCCTCTATTCCAAAATCCTGACTTCCAATCCATTTTTATCTGCACGCATCACGCATCTGTTAAGTAACAGCACCTTTATTCTATCTATTGACATAAGAGTAGGCACTCCGATCTGTGATACGAAGTCCTCAGATAGAAATGAATGAGACACACCTGTATCGAATAGTACTCTCGCCCGATAGTCCCGAATAAGGACAAAGCCTATACTTATCAAGCTATACATAGGAAATTCACAAGGTATAAAGTATATAAAGCATGAAAACTATATACTACTCATACCTGTGATGACATCAGCCTGTTTGATAGCATCCTGTTGGCCAAGATTGTATACCCTCGATTGTGCTGGAGCATGCTAGGATGCAGTGGACTCCACCGCCTTTCCATTTTCAGCATATAATGCGCCTGCCTTTTTGTCCTTCCTTGGGAGGCCACTGGTACACTCACGGGCAAAATGTCCTGGCTTGACACAAGTGTAACATGTGAGCGGGCCTCGCTCTGATGTTGCTCTAGAAGTGTCAGTAGAAGGAGCCTGTCTAGAAGACTTTGACTTCTTACCCCATATCTTGCGGTAGTCAGTCTTTCCAAGATAAACTCGGGCTTTACCACAAACAAGTCCATCTTACCCTGCACCCTCTTCATGTCCTTCTCTAACGAACGAGTCGTATTCACCAACACTTGAAAACCTTGGTTCATCGGACCCGAGAATAGTAACCTCAGCTCATCTCACAGTCCCATGTAGAACCTGTTGGTCTGACGCACTTTGTCAACAAAAGTAGACCCCGCATAACATCCCAACTTGGTAAACTCATGGAGGTAGTCATCTACACTAGCCTCGCCCTGAGTCAAATGCCGAAACTCATTTTCCATGGCAATTCGCTGCGACGACGACAGATGCTTTGCTAGGAACGGTCTTGAAAACTCCTCCATCGAGACCTCTGATAGTCGTCTTCCTACAAAGTGGTGTAACTCCAACTCATCCCACCAAATTTGAGCCTCTCCTTCCAACAAGAAGGTGGCCAAGGTGACCTTATGTCCCTCCTTTGTTTCAATCACCATCAATATCCTTTTGACGCGTGAAAGTCGGTCCTCTGCCTGCGGTGGGGATCCTGCACCAGTAAATGTAGGCGGACTAAAGCTAATAAAGTACTTCAACTGCCATTCAGTCGCTCGCTTCTCAACCAAAGCCTCAACAGGCACTTGCCTAGTAGCTACAGGCTCGTCTACACCAACCTGAAATGGCACCATCGCAGGTCGCACATGCCCAGTCGATTTTGCATTAATCAATACAAACACTGCCTCAGCAACTAAGCGCACTATTTTCGCAGAATGAGTATGTGTGGGCACCTTAGCTGGTGTCGCACTCTCTACAGAACATTGGGGTTCAGATTTCCCCATACCATATCTAGTCACCTATACGTGTAAACATACACAATTTAGCGACTACTCAAAAGGTAAAAAACAATCAATAGGAACGCACAAGTTCCTCAAACATGTGTATTTTAATTCCTAAGTGGACATTCTTGAGTTCATTTTGTGTTATAATGGTAAGCACAAACACGTTCTCGCCACCCCTAAAAAGAATTCGACCATGAATTTGTAGGAGGAAGACCAAGATAAGCTGATACTAAAATTATAACACCTACATCCGTCACATGAAAAATAACAGAGGGTCTGGTTGGGGTCCCACGTCATATCCCACATACAGTCGGCGGAGTTACATGTTATTATCAAAAACTACACGAATCCTAACTCAGAGCATTGTAGTGGAAGCGTTAAGGGGTTCACTTTTGAACTCAAGCACATACGAATGTTCCATATATATATATATATATATATATATATATATATATATATATATCAGGAATGTTTTACAAAAATACACCAAAGTCAAATGGCCTTAAGAACTTACAATTGTTGACTTTTACAAAAGTATTTTAATACATCGGCACGCTAGCCAGCCACACATGAAAACAGTAAAAAGCCTTCGTTTGGCCTTCGAGGGCCGGCATAGCAACAAGGCTAGTTACTTTAGACAATCTAGTCCGAATGACATAACGCAAATACAGTTCAGCTCTTTCTCATAGCTCAAATCGCCAGGTCAACACCGATGGTCCCAGCCATCATGGCAAACGACAAGATACAGGTCAGCCTCCCCTTTCCTGTTGGACACTCTGGCCTTTCCTTGACTGCCGCCCACCAGGTCCCCCAGACCAGAGCCTGCAAATTGACACACAATAACACTCATGGCCATAGCTAGGCACCTAGGCTACAAGCTCACTTGCTATCCCTTTAGTCCCCGTGAGACGGGCTCTGCAAGTCCAAAGCTATCTAGAAGCTACCGCCTGCGATAGCCACTATCGCTTGGCGTTAGCGGCCGAACTCTCATCTATCTCCAGACTCAGCTACAACTGGAACATCTTTCCAGAAAATCCTGTAGCATCCTACATTGTCAAAAACACTGGTCTTTCAAATCAATCAGAGCTCACCAAGAGCTATCTCCACTGATACTCGCTGTCACCCGGTGACATCCAATAGTTAGGGAATATGTGGTACTTTCTGGATATTTTCCTAGAGCACTCCACAGTACTTCCTGCTACTCTCTTTTCACAGGTACAACCCACAGACCCTATAAACAATTCGCTTATACTCGGAGTCTTCTCCGGCAAGCAAAAGAAAACATCACCAATCCAGACCAACCTGTTTGGATGAGCTTCACACAGCATGCCTATTCTGTATTGTGATTTTCGGACCTATATGCAAAACCAAACGTGGGGATACTACGTATTAACCCATTGGAATCTCCTTGATTCTCCACCTTTTGGTGGGGGATTCCATGCATATGCAAAAAGGAGGACTTCACTTGTTCAAAAAGGAAGATCGTTACCCTTATAGATCTTTTCGGAGCCATGAATAAGTCTTCTATTTAGATGGAAAGGAGTGCCTCACTTTCCTCGTCACAGATCATACTTTCCTCGTCACGGATCTGACTTAGGCTATTAATTCCGATCACGGGATCTCCTTCACCAAGCTTGCAACACTAAGCATCAGCCTCTTTCCCTTAAGAACTTAAAGTACTAAGATAGAGAGCAAAGTGAGGGTTTAATCTCATTCCCAGCACTTATTTAGAGGCTACCGCCATGCGGTATCTACTACCGTCATGTGGTATCATAGGTGATTGGTCCTTGGGCCAATTGAAATAGCCCTCACTCCAAAATAGCCTCCACCTTACTGCCACATGGCAGCTACTATCACGTGGCAGGTTACTACTGCCAAGCAGTACTTTAACCAGAGCTATCGCCATGCAGTAATCCTACCGTTGTGTGGTAGTCACTCACCGCTGTGTCGAAAGTGTTGAGTGATAGCGCCACGCGCTAGCCCACTACCGCCCCATTGCAGTCCTCTCAATGCTTCGAAGCATTGAGTGTGTTGAGTGGTACCGCCACACGCTACCCACTACCGTCCTGCGGTAGTCCTCTCAATGCTTCATCGAGAGCATTGAGTGCGTTGAGTGGTACCGCCACGCGCTTACTTTACTACTGCCACGCGGTATCTTCCCGAGAGGTCAGTCGATTTAATTCAAAGGCTAACGCCATCGTTAACACTACTGTCGCGCGTTAACTTCCAATTCATCCTTTTTAGGATTTTTGGGGCGTTACAAATGATCCCTCGAAATTGACCTATCTTGATTAATTTTTATTTGAGCAATTGGATCATGAACAATTTGTTCTTCTATTCCATCTTCATAAGGTAATTCAACTTCCTAGTCATTAACCAGTTCAGTAATTGTTGGATTAATAGGTCCTTCTATAGGTACTTGATCATTTGAACTTTATGTATCATCTTCTGTTTGATGATTATGCTGTTTTGATGAGTTTTCTATATTCTCCTCAATCTTCAACTCTTTAAAACTTTCATCTATAGGAATCTATTCCTGCAATCAATTTTTGGTGAAAGTTTCCTCCCCCTTGGAACAAGCATGAGTTTCATGAAATACTACATGCATGGATTCTTCAATTTTAAGAGTCCTTTTATTATAACACTTATAAGCTTTTCTTGATAAATAATACACTAAAAAAATTCCAACATCAGCTTTCTTATCAAATTTGGCTAGATAGCTTTTCAAATTATTAAGAATGTAACAAACACAGCCAAATATTCTTAAATAAGAAACTATAGGTGGACTACCTTTCAAAAGCTCATAAGGACTCTTTAGTTTGATCTCGTGAATAAGGCTTCTATTAAGAACATAATTAGTAGTGTTGACTACTTCAGCCCAAAAGGATCTAGGAAGGTTTGACTCTACTAATAAAGTTCTTCCAGCTTCAATGAGTGTTCTATTTTTCTTTTCAACCACTCAATTTTGTTGAGGAGTTTTAGAAGCTGAAAAGCTTTGCCTTATCCTTCATCCTCACAGAATCTATAGATCAACTGATTTTCAAACTATATGTCATGATCACTTCGGATCAATGACACTTTAGTATCAAATTTAGATTAAACATGTTTAATGAATCTTGTGAGAGTTGTGAAGGTTCCAGACTTTGCTTTTAAGAAAAACACGTAACTGAACCTTGAGAAATCATCCACTATAACGAAAGTGAAAGAATTACCTCTTAAACCTTGGGTGGTAAGAGGACCAAATAAATCCATATATGGTAGGTATAAAATTCTTGGAGAAACATTCTTATCAATTGGTTTGAATGATGATTTAACTTGTTTATCAGTTGGAAAATGATCCAATAATTATTGAGTTTTTGTACTTACATTTTGGTAAGCCTCTTACCAAATCACCTATTGCAAGCTTTGTTATGGTCTTGTGATTGACATGACCAAGCTTCCTGGACCATAACTCATTCATGTCTACTTAAGCATTAAATAGGCATAATTCATTGTTCGATGAACAAAAATAAACAACATATATATTGCCTTTTCTAGAACCTGTTAGCACAATTTTTTTTTGTTTTAGAATTTATTATTTGGAAAAGGTTATTAGTGAATACAACCTTGTATTCACCGTCACACAATTGACTAGTGCTAATCAGATTATGTTGAAGTTCTTCAACATAAACTATTTTAGCAAAGGTGATATCTCAAATTTTGATCATACCATAACCTTTGGTCTGACCATAATTAGAATCACCAAACACTACCTTGGGACCCTTTTGGCCTTGAAATTAACCAGCATTTCTTTTTGTCCAATCATATGTATGGAGAATCCACAATCCAAATATCATAGCTGAATTGTGGAAGGACAGTCTTTTTTCTACACGTGTGATTAAACATTAGTTGGGATTCAAGTTACCTTGGACTCATTACTTCTTTTTCCATTATAAGGAGTGATGAAAGTATATGATGGCCTTTTATAATACGCGTTGGGATAAAAGAGTGTTGGTCTGTTAAACCGAAAACTTTTAATTTTATGTCCTTTAAAAAAGCAAACTTGACAAACATCCTTTATAAAGTAATTTTGATAATAATTGCTTTCCAGGGATATGTGTCGAGTTGAAGTCGACGCAACAATTGGAATGCGTCAATTTGAAGTTGACATTTCACAAAAGTTGTTTCGATATGATGTCGACGCATGTTCCTGACTTATTGAAACTACTATTTTTTGTTTCTTGTTTATCATTGGTTATTTATCTGCAACACTTTTTTCCATTGAATTTACTCATATCATTATTAGAATTTGTGTCTCTTTCTAGATAGTCAATATGAACTATTTTGGATGATACTTCCTTTGCTTTCATAAATGATACATGATTTTTCCAAGCAGATATATTATTAATTGCTACAATCCTATGAGAATTTGCTCCTAATCCCAAATGATCAAACCTTTTCTTAAAATTTTTAGTATTATTCATAAGTTGATGACTCCCTCCATTCAATGAGTCTTCGAAGACTTTTGCCTTTGATAATTATTCTTTTAATAAAGAGTTTTCTTCAGTTAACTTGTTTACTTGCTCCTTTAGGTTATCTATCTCATTTTTTTAAAAACTTATCTTGTTCTATTTGTTCATTATCATCAGAATAGTCTTTATATAGTTTCAATTTCTGCCTTAATAATTTGATTTCCTTTTCTGATTTTATTTGATCCATACAAACTTCTCTAAACCATACTTTAAATTCTTTTGAGGAAAAATCTATATTATCAAAATAGTCAAATACCTCATTTGTCTCATGATCTGATTTTGTCTCTAGAGCCATGAGATTGTTGGCGTTACCATTGTGATCTGGAAGTGATCAAGTATGTAGCCTCACTGCCAACGCAGTATGAGCCTATCAGGGTCGCACATAAGAATGTTTAGAGAAAATGGGAGCTTGGATTAGTATGTTTTGCTCATATTATGAGTGGAAATGACTTAGTACAACCAGGCTTTGAAAGCATCAAGTGCACTGAGACCACTTAATGCTTTCATCGAGTCAAGTGGTGACTCATCGAATGATGGCAATGAGTGTGTTGAGTTTACTCAACGATTCGTCGAGTCAAAGTGTTGATTCGTCGAGTATTGCAATTAAGCGTTGAGTGCATTGAGTTCACTCAATGATTCGTTGAGTAAATGTGTTGATTCGACGAGTCTGGGTCTCAGGAATTGAGTGCGTTGAGTTCATTCAATGCCTCCATCGATTCAAAGGTTGATTAGACAAATCTGTCACTTAGGCGTTGAGTGCGTTGAGTCCAGTCAATACCTTCATCGAGTGCGTTGAGTCCACTCAATGCCTTCGTCGATTCAAATGTTGATTCGACGGGTTTGGCATTGAGTGTGTTGAGTTCACTCAATGCCATTCGTCGAATATCTTATAGATACTCAATGATTCATCGAGTATGGCTTGTATACTTGACGATTCGTCGAATATGTTATGGATACTCAACGATTCGTCGAGACAAGCGTTGTTTGGTCAAAAATGATATATTTAAGTCATGGGCCTGCGAATAGCGACGGGTTATTCTATTTATTCCTTGGGTATAAATAGAACATTTTAGGGTTTCTCTTTACGAGATTTTGACGGGTTGTTTTCCTAAGCAAACAAGTTGCACTTGTTGGGTTTCTCTATGAGGATGGCACAACACTTGTGCACGCAGCGGAAGAATAAAACATTAAGAAAACCCAAAAGAAATAGGATCGGGCCATGATAGTTGAATCAAGAAGTTAGCAAACAACTAGGCAAAAATTACCTCGGTGGCGTTGAGTCACAACTCAACGGAGATGCTCCAAACTTTGTATTCTTGCTGGTGGCGAGTTGTACGTGGAATAATGTCCACGTTTCTGCAGAAGTCCACACGAGCGGGAGAACACCGATCCTTCCGTCGCACGGAAGATCGGGAAGAATGATGACCGCACCTTGCTATTCCATGGACTGCTGGGTCCGCGCCAAGAAAAGCAACACCAGCGACAGTCGCCGGAGAAGAGGAGGTCGACGGAGCGAACAAGGCGGCGGTGGAACACCTCTGTCGGCGGCGGGATTCGGGATCGGCGAACGGAAAGGCGGAACGGCTTCCGTCGTTTTCAATTCGATCGACTGTCAAAAGCATGTATTACCCGAAAACCCTAAGTGTCCCTTTTATACCGAAGGCATAAAAGACTTAGGAAAATTGCTATCCGCAGACCACCCAAAAATAGGGTTCAGAATCGGCGAGTATCAATCGGCGAGAGTCGGTCAGGATCGGCGAGAATCAGAATCGGCGAGAATCACAATCGGCGAGAATCACCAGGATCGGCGAGAATTAGGGAACTATTCTCGACGATTCACGCCGAATGTGGGTCGACAATTCACGTCGATCGTGGGTCGACGATACACGCCGATCGGCGAGAATCAGAGAACTAATTCTCGACGATTCTCGTTGATCCTCGTCGACCCTCGGCCGACTATTCTTACCAGTCCTTCAAGGCAACATTTGCCCAACCCGATGATTCTTTAAGGCAACACCTTGCCCACAACCTCATTCAGATCGGTGATTGGCAACCTTTACCAACACAGTCAATCATCCAACTTCTCCACATATCTTATGTGCGACCCTGCAGGCTCATATCGCGTTGGCAGTGAGATTACATGTTTGATCACTTCCAAATCACAATGGTAACTCCAACAGACTCCCACTTGATCTCGAAAGTATCAAAGCAAAAACCTCACAAACAATGAGCGGCATCTAGCAATGCATCATTGCTCCCCAAGCAATAAGAGTTAATAACTCATAAGCCTATATGACCAATGTATCAGTGTTGTCTTTGTCCCTTTGTCCCTTACATCCGGAAAGAACTAGAGGCATGGACCGTGTCACCCTCGTAATAGCTCAATCCAAGTTCTTGATCCAGGACGAACTTTCGGAGAATGGTGAGGCCAATATCACAATGGTAAGTCTGATCCAGGACGGACTTCCAGGACGGACTCCCACTTGATCACAATGGTACCTCCAACAGCACTGTGCGAAATACCCATGACCTAAAAGGCCGACAGAACTATTCTGCCTTCACTGATCCTGTCGCTGTTGCTAAGTCTGATTCCGGTGAGTGTCACCGCCACCTTTTCTGTAATGGACTTAGCAGTCTGTGAAGACACGCAGTCTCCTCTCTTGACCTAGATCTTATTCGACAAGCGTCTACGGGTTCTCCCATTCGCGTGGATTTCCTGTAGAGGTACAGACGTTATTCTGCACTAAGGACTGTAGCTACTTTATGATCGGCAGATCTCCTGGAGCATGTAGGTTGAGTATAGACTCAATCCCGTAGAGGTAAATTTTATTTACTACTCTTTACTTCTTGATACATGTCCATTTCTAGATCCAAATTTCTTTTGGGTTTTCTTGTTCTTTTATTTCTGCTACATGCATAGGTGTTGTGTCATGCTGTAAAACCCAACAGTGGTATCATAGGCAGATTTCGGCAATGATAATGGTATCAGAAGTGTTAAATATATGGCGTTTAGTTCTAGAAATTTAGAAATGTTCTAAATACCCAAATCTATTCTTGGGATTCCGCCAAGAACGCATGTGATTTTGATGTGATATCATAGTTGATATCCTTGTTACTCCTTGACAGTAACCGTCCCTCTTGTTGGTTTGTGAAACCAAATATGTTTGATTTTGAATCTCACATAGAGAGACGAGCTTGAATACTGTCTAAGTGGATTTAGTGTTGCTCATGTCCAGTGCAAGTAGATTTGAAGATTTAGAAAGGTTCCAGAGGTTCAGATTTAGCTCAGTTCATCAAGTGTTGATGATTTCCTTGTGCACATTTGGGATGGATTTGGATTCTGATTATAGTAGTTTTATTTTGTGGATGTGCACACTGGTAATTGTTAACCATGATTAAGTATTGATCAAGTATCTAAAATCCCTTAAGAAATATTAAGTATTCGGATGCCTTCCGATGGATAACACTATTCCTGCCTCAATCGATGAAGTGTGGGCTTGCCAAAGCAAGGTGCATTAATGTATCTTGGTAAGGGTGCGAGCGGGTAATTGTGATATCTCATTGTCGACATCGGGTCAAACTTAATTGGGTGATCACAAAAGTTGAGTGCCCAGGGGCATAGGGTTGGTATGCACCATATGATGGATGCGAAAGACACAGATGCGAAAGACCTTCATACATTGAGGGTCGGCAAAAGATGAAGGGAGGTATGACTTCCGCTTCAAGTATCTATGTTATAGAGATAAACCTTTTTTTCCTTCATCCTGGGTATTGGATACCGGATGTGATTCTCACATTTGTATAAATGTACAGGAAGTGGGAGGAGAAGATAACTGAGAAAAGGGGAGGCGGACCTACATGTTGGCAATGGAGCAAGAGTTACTGCAGTCACCATGGGTGTTTACTATTTTTCTTTTCCCAGTGGGCTTGTAATAGAACTTTATAATTGATATTATGTTTCTTCCATAACTAGAAACATTATATCTATTTCATGTTTCGACATGATTGGATTTTCTTTTATTATTAAGAACAATTGTTGTTCAATATTTAAGAATGATGTTTGTTATGGTATAGCCCAAATGTTTAATGGTTTATATGTTATGAACTTAGACCATCAGATCTATAATATAGAAAATATTAAAAGACAAAACAAATGACTCGAACCCTACGTACATATGTCATTATTGTTTGGGACATATAAATGAGAAACACATATCCAAGCTCCATAGAGATGGACTACTGGACTCATTTGATTATGAATCATTTGAGAGATGCGAGTCTTATTTGTTAGGCAAGATGACTAAGGTCCCTTTCACTATTTTTAGTGAGAGAGCTGATGATCTCTTGGGTATAGTACATAGTGATGTAAGTGGACCCATGAGTTCTATGGCTAAAGGTTGGTATTTTAACTTTGTTACATTTACTGATGACTTCAGTAGATACAGACACGTGTATCTTATGAAGTGCAAATCAGAAACCTTTGAAAAGTTCAAAGAGTTTAAGAATGAAGTAGAGAACCAGCTGGGTAAGAAAGTTAAAGAACTCCGATCTGATCGAGGTGGTGAATACCTAAGTCATGAGTTTTGTGATCATCTAAAGGAGTGTGGTATTGTATCACAGCTAACTCCACCTAGAACACTACAACATAATGGTGTGTCGGAGTGGAGGAATCGTACTCTATTTTTTTTTGGGTTTTTCTCTAAAAACTGCTGCTTTTACACTAAATCATACTCCAACAAAAGCGGTTCTAAAGACACCATATTATATATGGACTGGGAAGCATCCTAGTATGTCGTTCATTAATATTTGAGGATGTGAGGCTTACGTAAGACGTTAAATACCTGACAAGCTGGAACCCAAATTAGATAAGTGTTATCTTGTGGGGTATCCTAAGGAAACCAAAGAGTACTTTTTCTACCTACCATTTGAGGGGAAAGTGTTTGGCACGAGCACTGGTGTCTTTTTTGAGAAAGAGTTCTTAAGTAGAAAGACTACCATGGTAGAACTTGAAGAAGTTCAAGAACCACAAACTATGAATGAACCGGATTTGGAACCTAAGCCAGTACTATAAGTTGTTGTAGTTGGAGAGCCTGCTTAGGAAACACAAGTTCCACGTAGATCTGGTAGACAAAGGTTTGAGCCTGAGAGATATGGATTTCTCGTGTCTCAAATAGGTAATGTGTTGCATATGGATAATAGTGATGAGCATGCAACCTACCAAGAGGCTATGAGTGGACCGAACTCCGAGAAGTGGCTTGAGGCCATGAAATCTGAAATGAACTCCATGTATGAAAACCAAGTTTGGACCTTGTTGGAACCACCTGAAGGGTACGACTCATAGGGTGTAAGTGGGTCTTCAAGAAGAAGATCGACATGGATGGGAATGAACAGACATTCAAAGGGTGAATAGTGGCTAAAGGTTTCAAGCAAATTCATGGTATTGACTATGATGAGACTTTTTCCCCTGTTATCATGGTTAAGTCTATCAGAATTCTGCTTGTTATTGCTGCATATTATGTCAACGAGATCTGACATATGGATGTCAAAATGGCTTTCCTAAATGGAAACCTACTTGAGTAAGTGTATATGACACAACCCGAGGGTTTTGTATCTCCAGATGAAGCCACTAAAATATGCAAGCTGCAGAGATCTATTTATGGATTAAAATAGGCTTCTCGAAGTTGGAATCTTCATTTTTGATGAAAAGATCAAAGAGTTTGGTTTTATCAAGAACGAGGATGAACCGTGCGTTTACAAGAGGATTAGTGGGTGCATTGTTATCTTCCTAATATTGTATGTAGATGACATACTGCTGAACGGGAATGACAAACTGACCCTACAAGTTATTAAGAACAACCTAGGGAACTGCTTTTCTATGAAGAACTTGGGTGAAGTGACTTATATACTTGGTATTAAGATATATAGAGAGATAGATCAAAGAAGTTGCTGGGTTTGACCCGAAGTGAATACATTGATAAGGTTTTGAAGTGGTTCAATATGCTTGAGTCCAAGAAAGGATTCTTACCCATGTTTCATGGTGTGAGTCTCTCAAAGGACCAGTATCCTAAGTCTTATGAAGATAAGCATTGCTTGAAGTTGATTTCATATGTTTCAGCAATTGGGTCAATCATGTATACATTGATATGTACTCGACCCGATGTCTCTTATGCCTTGAGCATGACTAGAAAGTATCAGTCTAATCTCGGTGATGGTCACTATATAGACGTCAAGAACATCCTAAAGTACTTGAGAAGGACTAAGGATATGTTCTTGGTATTTGATAAAGAGGAAGAGCTCATTGTAAGAGGTTACACATATGCTAGCTTTCAAACTGATAGGGACGACTCAAAGTATCAGTCAGGGTTCATATTTTGCCTAAATGGATGTATTGTTAGCTGGAAGAGTTCGAAACAGGAGACAATTGTCGATTATACAACTGAGGCCAAGCATATCGCTGCAGCAAATGCCATGAAGGAGGTTGTATGGATTAGGAAATTAATCGGCGAGTTAGATATAGTTCCTAGCATTGTTTGTCACGTAGTTCTTTACTGTGACAACAATGGTGCAATTATACTTGCTTTGAAACCTAGATCTCATTAGTTCTTCAAGCACATACTTCGGCGGTTCAATCTTATTCAAGAGATTGTCGATCGAGGAGATACGAGCATTTGCAGAGTGCCGATTGAGTAGAATATTGCAGATCCACTAACAAAGCCTCTCGCACAGAGAAAGCATGATGGTCATGTTAGATCTATGGGTATACAATACTTTAATGGTCAGCTCTAGTTGGAGTCTTGTGCATTGTATGTTTGTTGGCTGTAATAATTCATTTGATGAATAGAGTACTCTATACATTTCATTTATATATTTTGGCAAGTTTTTTATTTGTAAATTTATTTCTATTGTGATAGAGTAATTTAACATAATAAATACCCTCAGGGTGTTTGCTTTCCATAGGAGTCAAATAGTGACTTGAATGTGAGAGCCTATGTTATTAGAAGCTTCATTTTAAAATAGTCCCTAGTCGAGTGTCATCTTAGAAGCTAAGGGCGATGATGACGCATTAAGACTAGCATGTGTGTTGACTGATGACTCGTTCTCACAGGTCATGATATTGTGATATCAAGTCATCACATGGGTACTTGTTAGTGAATAAGTTTTACTGGACAGACCCATCATGAGAATACTTTGTGGATTATTATATGAACATGTCACAAGTATGGCTCAAGTGACAATGGTGTTTGTGGTCCTTTGACCTGAAGTCACAGCATTCATAGAGTGAGGAAGAGCATGCTTTGATGTTATCAAAGTCTAGTCTTGAGAAAGTTGGATGATAAATGTGGTTATTAGGTACATTATGATTCTTTTGGGTGTTTGTGTGTGAGCAAAGATGGGATTTGTTCTCCTATATGACCAGAGTTACATCCATAGGCCCCTTGATGGAATAGGACTGAGAAATGCATGGTCATGCTTGGTTGAGTCAATATATGATATTGGGCTCACCAATTTCTGGAAGTCCATTCTAAATCAGGAAACTGAGATTGAACAATTATGAGGGTGACACTGTCTATACCTCTAGTTCTATCCGGATGTAAGGGACGAAGGGACATGATAACACTAATACATTGGGCGCGGTGGCTTTTGAGTTCTAAACTCTTATTACTTGGGGAGCAATGATGTATTGCTAGATGTAGCTCATTATTTTGGAAGCTTTTGTTTGATACTTCACGATCAAGTGGGAGACTATTGGTGTTACCATTGTGATCTGAAAGTGATCAAGTATATAGCCTCACTGCCAAAGCAGTATGAGAAATTGGAGAAATTGGGAGATTGGATTAGTATGGTTTTACTCATATGATGAGTGTAAATGACTTAGTACAACCAGGATTTGAAACAGTCGAGTGCGTTGAGACCACTCAATGCTTTCGTCGAGTCAAGTGTTGACTCGTCGAATGATGGTGTTGAGTGTGTTGAGTTTACTCAACAATTCGTCGAGTCAAAGTATTGATTCGTCGAGTATTACACTTAAGAGCTACGTGCGTTGAGTTCACTCAATGATTCATTGAGTCAAGGTATTCATTCGACAAGTTTGGGTCTCAGGCATTGAGTGCGTTGAGTTCATTCAACGCCTTCGTCGAGTCAAAGGTTGATTCGACGAATCTAGCACTTAGGCGTTAAGTGCGTTGAGTCCACTCAATGCCTTTGTTGAGTCAAATGCTGTTTTGATGGGTTTGGCGCTAAGAGCATTGAGAACGTTGAGTTCACTCAACGCCATTTGTCAAATATCTTATGGATACTCGACAATTCATCGAGTACGGTTTGTATACTCGATGATTCGTCGAATATGTTATGGATACTTGACGAATCGTCAAGACAAGGGTTGTCTAGTTGAAAATGTTGTATTCTAAGTCCTGGGTTTGCGAATAGCGACAGAGTGTTCTATTTATTCCTTGGGTATAAATAGAACATTTTAGGGTTTCTCTTTACGAGATTTTGACAGGTTGTTTTTCCTAAGCACGCGAGCCACACTGTATGAAAGACTTGAGACCTAAAAGGCCGATGGAACTATTCTGCCTTCGTCGATCTCATCGCTGTCACCAAGTCTGATTCCAGCAAGTGTCGCTGCCACCTTTTTTGTAACGGACCTAGCAGTCTATGAAGACGTGTAGTTTCCTCTCCTGACCTACCTCTTGTTCGACAAGTATCGACGGGTTCTCCCGTTCATGTGTATTTCCTGTAGAGGTGTGGATGCTATTCTGCAATAAGGACTATAGTCGCTTTGTGATCGGCAGATCTTCTGGAGCATCTAGGTTGAGTATAGACTCAATCTCGCAGAGGTAAATTTTATATACTACTCTTTACTTCTTAATATATGTACACTGCTAGATCCGAACTTCTTTTGGATTTTCTTGTTCTTTTATGTCCTCTGCATTCACAAGTGTTGTGTCATCCAGTAAAACCCAACAGAGACATGCTTCTTTAGTAGTAGTTTCTTCTTCATTATCTGATGAAGAACTCGATTCAGAATTTGTATCACTCCAGGTTTCAGCAATAAAACATTTCCCCTTTTTCTTACTTTTCTCTTCATGTATTTCTTCTTTTGATCTTTGGTACTTGATCTTTACTTTTGTTGATTGGGACATTCAGGTGTTATATGTCCAGGTTTTCTACATGAAAAATAGATTATCTCCTTATTATGTGTCTTATCAAATTTTGGTTTGCTCAAATTTCTATCTCTTCTCCTAGAGCTTCCTGACTTTATCCAGCTTTTAAATCTCCTTGCCAAAAGATTAAACATCTCGTGTTCCGAAATAGATGGTTCATTTTTAGTAAATTTAAAAGAAATCGATTTATCTCTAGATGCTAAGACATTCTCTTTTGCTTTTGTTTCTGCTCTAATTTTCAATAGTTGTTCATATGATTTCAACTTTCTTAGCAGATCATCTATTGTAATTTTTTGTGACATCTTGCTTTTCTAATGACCCAAATTCTAGAATCTCATGTACTCGGGAAGAACATGATTAATTTATCATTTATCTTGGTAAGAGATGTATCTCTATTCAATCCCTTCAGCTCATTAATTATCATGCTAAATCTATCATACATTTCTGTTATAGATTCATCAGTTTTCTTTTGAAAATTCTCATAATGAGAAATTAAGAGTGATCTTCTATCATTTCTTTCATCAGAACTGCCATTTACAATTCTTTATATTGATTCTCATATCACTTTTGTTAATTGACATTCTGTAACATTTTGAAATACATCATCTGATATAGTTGAGACTAATATGTTCATAGCTTTTGCATCCCAATCTTTTATTCTCTTTTCCATATCTGCCCATTCACTTCTTGGTACAGGTTTTGCAGTTGTATTTCCCTCTACATCCTTCCTATATGGCTTTGGTGGTCCTGTTAAAATTAATTCAAATACACTTTCATCAATAGAGTTCATGTATAATCTAATTCTGGTTTTCAAGAATGTAAATTTTTCAAAATTACACACTGGTGGCCTAGTAGATACAAATCCTTTGAATGTATTTGAAGAGATTTTTGAAAATATATATGAAAATATACTGATGTAACTGAAATTATCTTTTGATCCAGGTGTTAAATTTTTTATTGATTAATCTTATCTAGATTAATCTATTAATAATCAACGTCCCTCCAATACCAATTAAAATAGGAGAATAGTTGTTAAATATCTCAGAGTTTTCTCTAGAGGGGGGCATAGAGAATAAAATTTTGTTTTGAATACTAAGATTAATTCACAGAATTTGCATATACATTAGTTATCAACCAGAAATAAGTGTAGAAAAATAAAATCACAATAAAATAACATGATAACATAGATAAATGCCAAAATCACAGAAGACACAAAATTTATAGTGGTTTCCTAAAATATGGGTACATCCACTCATCTACCCCCTTGGTAGGAATAAACTATCACAGTGCCTGAGTTTTTTGATCAGGAGACTCTTAGAACCAAACACCAGATCTTTTCATAAGGAGATTTTGAACCAATACAATCTCAGTCTTTTCTAAAGTAGATTCTTAGAACCTCTAACTAAATCCTTTGAAGAGGGATTCTCAAAACACTGTTCAAAAACTAAGAATAATAATAAAATCAGAAAATTTTTTGAAGATATGAGGATATAATGATCTTCTTGATAAGTCCTCTCAATTGAATCTTGAGCACTATATGACACTTAATGAATCTAAAATATCTAATCTGATGAATCTTTGAATAAGATAATCTCAAAGATTATAAGCACTTAATACGAATTTCTCTTTTAACTCCACTGAATCTGATGTAATAAATGATTTACTCTTGAGAAGAAGAAGAACTGATTTTGTAACACCCCAGTTTTTAGATCTTTAGTCTCTAGAAGCTATCGCCCGGCGATATAAGTTATCGCCTAGCGGTAGCTTAGCATTGAATCGGCAGGCACTGAAAGTGTTGATTGGTCGGACGCTGAGAGCGTTGAGTGGCCAGGCATTGGGAGCGTTGAATGCTAGCGTGCGGCGTTAGCTAGGTACTGCTTGGAGATAACCCTGTTCCATCGAGTGTCGAAAGCGAGATCCCTTCAACGAGTGCTAGAGGATTATCGCCTGGAGATAGTAGCTATCGCCCAGCGATAGCCCTGTTTCGTCAAGCGTCTAACAAAGGGCCCAGTTCATCGAATGCTGAGCTTTCAAGAAAACGTCGAGTTCTCGAGAAAAACTCTACCACGCGGCGATAGCCTTATCGCCGACGTTAAGGCGACATTATTTTTCTACCTTCGACTCAGGAAGCTATTGCTCGGCGTTAGCATTAATACTCGGCGATAGCGGATGGGACCAGATCCGTCGTTTTGCTTGTTAGCCGTCCGATTTCTTTTAGGATTTGATCCTAAGGCCCAAGACTCTCCTCCAGAGTGCCTATATAGGGCTTAACGGTTGTTTCACCTCAATTTTCTCATTTGGGAAGTGAGAGTTAGGGTTTGGAAGAGAGGTGGGGGAGAAAGAAGAGAGCTTTCTCCCGCCATTGACGGAGCTTTAGACCTCTGATATTCGTTCCGAGGCCAGATCCGTAGAGAGGACTTGGAGGCGCTCGTTTTCATCCGTGCAAAGGAAGTTTTTATGGCTAGGAAGAGGAGTCGAAGGGTAACAACACTTCTCCTCTCGGTCTTCAGGATGCGTGCATGGCATCTACTCTTTTCTTACTTTCTTTCAAGCATTCCAAGCACCAGATCTCTTGAGTGAGAGGGATTCTGGGTGTCATGGTTCAAGAGGAGCCACCGGGTCGATTGTGTTAGTCCACGACATGATTTTGCATTAGAAATCTGCTTCATTAGTGGATTAGGCATTGTGGATGAAGCCGTAGTCGCGACCATTAGTCCTACTCGGTGATGTTGCATTGCGAGCCTAAAGGATTCTGTAGAAATTTGTTAGCGGCAATATGCCATTTGTGATGATGTTTCCCCCTTTTTTTCATGGGAGTATGTGTGGCTAGAATCGGACCGAGTGGAAATTAGAGTACATGCAGGGGTATGGGGATGACACTGTATAAATGTTGGAATATGGTGGGAAAGGTATGGGATTGTGATGCGATAAGGCGTGGGTTGTCTCTGTGGTCGGCTAGCTAGCACGTGACGTTGCAAAGTCATGTGTGGATAGTGTCCCGGCGAGACAAGTCCCCTTTTGTAGAATTGACGAGAACGCCAAGATTTGGACAAGCCCGGATGATCCCAGCTGGGTCCCTCTGGGTCTCCTTCGGTGGAATTGGTTCCAATTTTGGAGTCGGGCCTGGGTCATAGCGAACGGGTGGGGTCTAGTAAGGGTTCTTAGTATCGGTTGGTTTGTGTGGCGGAATCCTGACGTGATAGTCAGAGATTGCAGGCAAGCCCGGGTTTTGAGACCCATAAGCGGGTGGGGCTGAGGAAGGAGTTCTGTGTGGAGGCTTGTATACCATTGGGGGAAATTAGAGTACCCTTGTGTTTGCGGCTTGAACACAGATGGGGAAATTAGAAGTACCCGATGTGATGATGTGTTAGAAGCATACGCTTTAGGGTGTCGTGGGTGAAACCCAGGATTGCATTCATGCTGCATCGTAGGCCCCTTTATATTACTTGCTCAACTTAGAAATGTGTTTGTTGTATGAGACATCCAAACCTATTTTAAAGCTATAAATGTATTTGTATTATATCATATGAAGTGTTGACCTGCAGGGTGGAATGCCCCGGGGTCCGCTAGGGATGACCGAGAGGAGATATGTTGGTTACACAGCTGAGCTCAGCCTTTGCTGACCCATGTTACACCAATTTTTACAGGGCAAAGATCGCAAGCAGGAGCAAGCTCGCCGGCTAAAAAGGCCTAAGCCACATGAAGTGAACTTTCTATTATTTACATGTATTCTTATTGAATGATATGGTCCATGAAATGCAATCCGGCTTGCATGCCGAGGTAGCTTAGGAGTGCATGTGCACGTTACAATTGTTTAATGTTGCTTAAGTCTTAGACTTATGATGTGTAAGGCCCTAAGGCCATTTTGATACTCTTGATTTGGTGGATAACTTCTAGTATTGATTGTATGTTTCCGCTGTTGATGTCTGAGTTTTGAGTTTGGGTAGTTTATATATCATCTTATAATGCTGAAGTTGTGGAGTCTGTATGTTGTGGGTCCCCGGCCGGACCCATATTATACAGTCATTACATGGGAGGTGTTACAGATTCTCTATAGATTCAACAAGAAAATGATCAATTGATTTAAGAAAGAACTTTTATGATGATCTTCTTATCTTTCTCTACCGAAAATCTATCCTACAAAAACACGAGCTGATTGAAGTTAAAATGATCATTCTGTAATCAACCAACTTGTTCATGTGTATCTCTGTATATATGTAGTTGAGAAGCCTTGTCATCCAACGTCTACAAGAATCAGTTATAACAACGGAACAATTTTTTGAAGCAATTCTAATTTGATCCTCAAAATAATTCTTGTTCAGAAGATTAATCGATGTGGTGTTGAGTTCATATAGACGTAGCAGCGAATTCAGACTTCATTTTGTCAATTGAGTTCTATTATCGACGTTGCATCGATTCCATATCAGAGTATGCGTCGACTTATCATATTTAGTTTCTCTGACTTGTTCTTGAAGTAGCGTCGAATTTTAATCAAAGTTGCGTCGACCTCTAGTCGAAGTTGCGTCGAATTTTAGTTGTAGTTGCATCAACTTCTACTCGAAGTTACGTCGTGTTGGGTACATTGGTCAAATGTACCTGATTTGAAGAAGCCTCACCCAACTCAATGATATACATCATAATGTATTTGATGTATGTTGAGTTTACTTGTGCAGCTTAAGTAATCACTGGACTGAAGCAAAAAGTTTCTAAGTCCATGTGTCGACACCCAGAGGGAAAGTGTCGACACTTAAGAAGACTTGTGTCGACACCCAGACAAGCAGTGTCGACACTTGGAGTCATTGTGTCGACACCTGGGATGCAGAGTCGACACCAGACAGAAAGTGTCGACACTTGGAGCTGTGTCGACACTCAGTGAAGAAAAGTGCAGACAGAAAGTGTCGACACAAGGAGCTGTGTCGACACCCATTGAAGCTGAGTCTACACCAGAAAGTGTCGACACTTGGAGCTGTGTTGACACTCAGCAAAAGTCTGCAGAGACTAAGTACAAGTGTCGACACTCAACACAATGTGTCGACACTAAGCAGAAGAGTCAACATAGAAGACTATGTGTCGACACCCAGAACAATATGTCGACACACAGCTGAAGACTCAACACTTGAAGAAAGTGTCGACACAAGGAGCTGTGTCGACACTTAGTAAAGAACAGAATTATCAACAAAATATTCTAAGTACAAGTGTCGACACTAAGGGAATGTGTCGACACTCAGCTGAAGTCTCAACAGAAGAATCAAGTGTCGACACAAGGAGCTGTGTCGACACTTAGCAATAATCAACATAGAAGACTATGTGTCGACACCAAGAAGCAGTGTCGACACTTAACAGATTCAACACAAGAAGATGTGTCGACACAAAGGAGATGTGTCGACACTTAGAAGAATTCAGCTAAAGCTAGAAGAACAAGTACTTGTGTCGACACTCAATTTCAGTATCGACACATGAAGAAGAATCTGTGTCGACACTTGACAAATTCAATACAAGAAGTTGTGTCGACACCTTGTAGACTTGTGTCGACACTTACACAGCATGTGTCGACACTTGGTCTATAAGTGTCGACACTTAAAGACAGAAAGTCTCGACACTTTCAAACAGTTAGAGAATTTCAAGAAATGACTGGATGACTTGACAGCTGCCGTTCCAGTCGGTCTACAGCACCTGTCAGAGATATCAAAAGTCAGTTATGGACCGGACCAGCCGGTTACCATGAAGAAGGCCTATAAATAGGCACCTACAGTTTGCAGAAACAGTGTTGTTGAGTGTTGTTGTTCAGTGGTTCAGATTATTGTTGAACAAGTCATTGAAGTGGTACATAAAGTATCAACACAAGAAGATCTTGCAGTCCAAGTGCAGATCTAAGAAGTTGGAGAGAGAGGGCTCCATCCAAGAAATCAGCCTCTGGAACTAGGCTGAGAAGAAGGATTCAGAATCATTCTGGATCTTAAGTGGCAGAGGTCAAGGAACTACTGCAGGAGGATTCAGTCTTATTCAGTTCTACTCAAGAAGCTTTGAAGAAAGCTAAGTCAGATTGAATCCAGCTGAGTTCTTCCAAGAACTCATCAAGAAACTCTCAACTTCCCTCTCTCATTTTTGAGTTGTTGAGTTATTATTTATGTAATCAATTTTTATCTTGTAGGATCCTTTGGATCTGAGTGAATTGTAAGCCTATAATTATAAAGGCTGAGGGTAGGGCTTGAGAGCCTGAGTGTAGGAGATTGAGATCTCTGAGTGTAGGCCTTGTTGGCTGAGTGTAGGCCTTTGTTGGCTGAGTGTAGGCCTTGGTTGGCTGAGTGTAGGCCTTGATTAGCTGAGTGTAGGCTTTGGGATAAAGCTGAGTTGTAAGGCTTTGGGCCTGAGGTGTAGGAACCAATTTGGGTTCTGAGACAGTGGAGAATTTTGGCCGAATCTAGTACACTGCTAGATAGGCGAAGGGGGAAAGTGGATGTACCCATATCTTGGGGAACCACAATAAACCACTGTGTATGCTGTGCTGTGCTGTGATTATTGCTGTGTTTGCTGTGATAGAATAAGTTAGAAAGCTGTGTTATAAACTGTTGGCTGCCATTAAAGTTTAAAAAGGATTAGGTCAGCTATTCACCCCCCCCCCCCCTCTAGGTGTTTAGGTACCATATCTTTCAAGTGGTATCAAAGCCAGGTTCCTCAAAACAAGGACTAACAGTCTGAGGAGATCCTGAGTGGCAGATTCAGTGTAAGGCAACACAGAGTCAAGAAATTCAAGAAAATCAAGAAACATGGGTTCTTCTGAGAATCACAAGGAATTGGGTTCCATGAAATTACCTATATGCAGAAAAGAGATCTTTGGGATCTGGAAGGAAAGGGTAAGGCTGTTTATGGAGGCCTCAGACCCTAGAATCTACATCACAGTAAAGGAGGGGTCATATGTGCCCATGAAGATATCTGTTCTAGATGCAAATCAGAGAACCCCAAAGGATTTCTCTGAGATGACTAAGGATGAGATTGTCCTAGCTACCATGGACAAGAGGGCACAAAACATAATAGTGAGTGTCATTGATGATGCAACTTTTCAGAATCTTATACATTGTAAGACAGCCAAGGAGATGTGGGACACTCTTATAGTGTATATGGAAGGATCTGAAAAAGTTAGACAAGATAGAAAATCCTTGCTAAATCAGGAGTATTAGAGTTTTAGACAAGGTAAAGGTGATAGCATAACTGAGTGCTACAAAAAGTTCTACAGAATAGTTAATGAACTCATGTCTTATGGAAGAGAGTTCAGTAACTATGAACTAAATGACAAGTTCTTAAGGTCCCTAACCAAAGATTGGGACACCAAGATCTGTGCCATTAGAGAAATGGCTAAGTTGGGGGAAATTCCTCCTCCTACACTGTTTGGCAAGTTATTGTCATATGAGATGCAGTTGACAGTGAGAAAAGAGGAGGAGAAATCAACAAGGACTGAGCACAAGGAAAGATCAGTTGCTTTCAAGACAGATGTCTCCAGGAAGTGCAGGAATAAATCACCAACTCCACCTCCAAAGATTGCTGAATCAGAGTCAGATGAAACAGTCAGCACCAAGTCAGAAAGCAGTGAAAGTGATGAAGACTTTGCTGCTTTCACTAGACACTTTCAGAAGTTTTTGAAAAAGAAACAGTGGAGGTCAAGGCCTTCTACATCACATGGAAAGGAAGACTCTTATCAGAAAAAGAGGTCTTCAAAGAATGACAAGAAAAGAACAAAGTCAAGCAAGGCAACTGGATCTAAGATAGTGTGTTATTGCTGCAATAGACAAAGCCATGTTATTGCAGATTGTCCAGAGAAGAGAAAGGAATCTGGTGATAGGAAAAAGGCTCACTTCAAAGGCAAGAAAGAGAAGTCTTTTGTTACCAAGAAGGAGAAGACTCTATCAGACATTTCTTCTTCAGAAACTGAGTCTGAGGCTGAAGCCTACATAGGGCTGTTTGCTGAAGAAGAAGAGGAAGAATTCATGTAGTTAATGGAGTCTATTTATGAACAAGAAGACAATCATTGCCAAGGGCTAATGGCTTTGACAGAGAGTGCCAAAATCCTGGAGTAGCCAGGACCCAGTCAGGTACAAAGTTCAAGATTAAATTCAGTTTCTTGTTCTAGTTCAGGTTCAGATTCAGATTCTTCTTCATCAAGTGATGAGAATGTATCTGAGTCTGAGTATGATATTCATCAGCTTATAGATGAATATAAGGTGTTGTTGCAGGCTTACAAGAAAAGCAAGACCCTAGCCAAAAGTCAGGCAAAGGAAATTGCTATTCTTAAAGCTGCAGCAACAGATTTTGAGAAGTCTTTTGATCAAAAACTGAATGAGATAGCCAGGTTGAAGCACATAATAGTGATTCAAATGGGTACTATATCATTTAAAAATGATCAAATCAAGAGTCTGGAGAGCAATCTTCAGAAAGAGAGAGAGCTTGTTGCTAGGTTTTCTAAACCTAAGTCAGTGCTACCTTTAATTGATGAATTTGTTCATCATAAAGGCAAGGCTGGACTGTGCTTTATTAGACCTGCAAGGACTGAGCAGTCCAAGTCTAAGTCCAAGGGCAAAGCCCCAACATTCAACAAGCCTGCTGTAGACAAGACAGCCAAGGCAGTACCTAAGCAAAGGTACAACAAGTTTGAATGTTGGTGTTGTGGCAAGATTGGCCATTTTGTAGTGGACTGTTGGCACAATGTCAGTGCCAAAGTGAGTAGCAAGCTACCTGGTGGAAAGCCAGTAGGTAGTTTTGTCAGATTGCAGACTAACATGTACCAAGGACCCAAGACTTTTTGGGTTCTAAGGTTCATTAATCTGTTTTGCAGGTGAGTCCAAGTGGCCATACCCCAACATGGTACTTGGACTGTGGATGTTCCAGACATATGACTGGAACAAGGGGACTACTAAGGGACTATATTCCAATAAAAGATGGTCCAAAAGTAACCTTTGGTGGTTCTGAAAAAGGAATCATCAAAGAGTTTGGTAACATTTCTACAAACTTGGTTACCATTACTCAAGTGGCTTATGTTAAAGGGTTGAAACACAACCTAATAAGTATAAGTCAATTAAGTGATGTAGGGTATGACATCTCATTTGTTAAAAATGGTTGTCATATCAAGAGGTCAAGTGATCAAGAGATCATTTTGACAGGTTATAGGAAGATGAATGTCTACTGCCTAGACATTATGATTGAGAACAATGGTTCTCCAGTTTGTCTTGTAGCTGATGAGACAGTCACTCATTGTGTCAAATGGCACAAGAGGCTAGCCCATCTTAACTACAAGACTATTAGCAAACTCTTTAGCAAAGAGTTAGTGAGGAATGGTCCTCAAGTTAAGTGTGTCAAAGATGGTATTTGCTCAGCTTGTCAAAAGGGCAAGCAGACTAAATCCACCTTTAAAAGCATAGAAAACAAAGATGATGTGAGGTGTTTGTACCTCTTGCATTTGGATCTCTTTGGTCCAATGCCAGTTCACAGCTTAGGTAGGAAGGTCTATACCTTTGTAGTTGTAGATGACTACTCAAGGTTTTCCTGGGTGTTCTTCTTAAGACAGAAATCTGAAACACCTAGTGTCTTCTACAGCTTTGTCAAGCAAATTCAGAATGAACTAAATAATACTGTGGTCAAAATTAGAAGTGACCATGGTACTGAGTTTCAGTCTGAAAGCATGACAAAACTATGTGAAGACTTTGGGATATTTCAAGAATTCTCTTCACCTAGAACACCTCAGCAAAATGGCATTGCTGAGAGGAAGAATAGGACCTTGATAGAGGCTGGTAGAACCCTACTAAGTGATACATCACTGCCTGAGTATTTCTGGGCTGAAGCAGTTAACACTGCATGCCATGTTATAAATAGGGCTACCATCACTAAAGGGCTAAACAAGACCCCCTATGAAGTTGTGAAAGGCAGGAAACCAAACCTATCCTACTTCAGGATCTTTGGTTGCAAATGCTTCATACTTAACAATGGGAATTCTTACTTAACTAAGTTTGCTGCCAAGTCCCAAGAGGGAATTTTTGTTGGGTACAGCAATAATAGTAAGGCTTATAGAGTCTACAACTTGACTACACAAGTTGTAGAAGATTCTGTGCATGTAGTTTTTGATGAGACTAAACTTATTAATAATGAGTTGTCTAGCAGTGTATACAGCCCCACAGGTTTATCAAAGAAAATGGACAAGCTTACTAAAGAAGAAGTGTCTGCTGCAAGACAGCAAGGAGAGGAGAGTAGCTGTTGTCCAGGGGGAGAACTACATGTGCCAATTGCTGAAGAAATACAAGGAGTACAGCATGATGGAGATGCTGAAGAGGTTCAACCAGAAGTAAGGATGCCTCCAGCCAACAGGCATCTAAGAGATCATCCAGTAGAGCAGATCATTGGAGATCCAAGACAAGGCGTACAAACTAGGAGCAGATACATGAATGCAGCAATCTACTCCAGCTTTCTGTCACAAGTTGAACCTAAAAAGTTTGAAGAAGCAATACAAGATCCACAATGGACTGAAGCAATGCAAGAAGAGCTTAATCAGTTCAAGAGGTGCAAGGTTTGGGAACTTGTTCCTAAACCTAAAGACCACAATGTAATAGGAGTTAAGTGGATCTACATGAATAAGATGGATGAACAAGGGGTCATCATTAAGAATAAAGCTAGACTGGTTGCTAAAGGATATAGGCAAGAAGAAGGTATTGATTTTGATCAAACCTTTGCTCCAGTAGCCAGACTGGAAGCCATAAGGATGTTCTTGGCCTATGCAACCTATCAAGGATTCAAGGTTTACCAAATGGATGTCAAGTCGGCATTCCTAAATGGTAATCTTAAGGAAGAAGTCTATGTGGAGCAGCCTGCAGGTTTTGTTGATCCAACTCTACCTCATCATGTATATAGACTTAGGAAAGCTTTATATGGGTTAAAGCAAGCCCCTAGGGCTTGGTATGAAACCCTATCTAGTTTCCTCATTGAGAACAAGTTCTCAAGGGGGAAAATAGATAAGACTCTATTCCTTAGGGAATCTAGAGGCAAAGTCATACTTGTCCAAATATATGTAGATGACATTATATTTGGGTCTACTGAAAGCAGCCTTTGCAAAAAGTTTGCAAAACTTATGCAAGGTCAGTTTGAGATGAGTAGTATGGGAGAGCTGAAGTTTTTCTTGGGTCTCCAAGTTAAACAGACTGAAAGTGGTTTGTCCATTTGTCAGTCCAAGTTCACCCTAGAACTCATAAGGAAGTATGGTATGGATTCATCCAGCACCATGAAGACTCCTATGGGGTCAAGTATGTCTCTTAGCAAGGATGATGCAGGGAAACCTGTAGATGAAACCTTGTATAGAGGGATAGTTGGCTCCCTATTATACTTGACTGCTAGTAGACCAGACATCATGTATGCTACATGTGTTTGTGCCAGGTATCAAGTCTGCCCTAAAGAGTCTCATTTGACAGCAGTCAAAAGAATATTGAGATATCTAAAGGGCACTCCCTATCTAGGCCTCTGGTACCCTAGGAATGGAGATTTTGATCTAACAGGTTATTCAGATGCAGACTTTGCAGGATGCAAAGAGGATAGAAAGAGCACAACTGGAACCTGTCAATTCCTAGGTGGGAGACTAATTTCTTGGAGTAGCAAAAAGCAAACCAGTGTGGCTATCTCCACAGCTGAGTCAGAGTATGTGGCTGCAGGAAGTTGTTGTGCTCAACTTCTGTGGATTCAACATCAGTTAGAGGACTATGGATTTCAGGTAAGTAGAACTCCACTTTTCTGTGATTCTACTAGTGTTATTTCAATAGCTAATAACCCTGTATCACATAGTAGGACAAAACATATTGAAATTAAATATCATTTTCTTAGGGAGCATGTAGAAAGAGAAGATATTTTATTAGAATATGTTAAAACAGATGAACAAGTAGCTGATATGTTTACTAAGACACTAGAAGAAGCTAAGTTCAATAGATTCAAAATTGAACTAGGAATGATAAACTTAGAGTAAGTTTACAGATTTGAAAATGACTAAGTAAAAAGGTGTCGACACATAGACAAGTCTATGTCGACACAGAATAGTGGTGTCGACACTTCAGGAAAAAGGTGTCGACACATCTAGGATGTTGGTGTCGACACTTCAGCATGTTAGTGTCGACACATGCCAAGTAGGTGTCGACACATCCAAAGTGGTGTCGACACTTAGTATTTACTCAGAATTTTCTAAGTAAAGTCTCGACAATATGTCGAGACATGTTGTGTCGACACATAACCAAGTGTCGACACATAAAATCTGTTGACTAAACTTGTGTCGACACATATGTGTCGAGACATTATAAGTCAGTGTCGACACTTCTTGCCAGTGTCGACACATTTTAAGTTAGCTGTCCCGCCTGTTCATCTTCAAAATCAGAAAGGTATAAATAGGGTTCTGTCTTTGTTTGTCGACACGCTTTCAAAGTTTCGAGACCAAAACTACTGTGTCGACACCTCTCTTTTCTAAAGACAAATTCTCCAAACCCTAATGGCACCTAAGCTTGAGGAGAACGTTAACGAAGGCTATGAGCTTGTGTGCGGCGCCTTCGACGATGCTGATCAAGAAATCAGGGCCGTAGTAACCCTGGTCGCCGATTCAGGGTTAGAGTACTTAGTTTCAGAACCAACAAAGATATGGAAGAAGGAGGTGCTTGAATTCCTGAATGGAGCTGCATTAGATGAATCTGGATACAAAATCAAATCCAGAGTTCATGGAGAAAAGGTTAAGGTAACCCCAAAAAGTCTAAGGAAGATTCTTCAATTGCCAAGAACTCAAGATAAAGAAGAGGTGACTGCTTCAAAGACCAGGGAAGCTCTTACCTGGTGTGGACTTGATCCAAAGATGAAGATTGGTTCTGTATTTAACAGAAAAGGCATGAATAATCAAGGAAAGTTCATGTCTGAGATTGTGGGAAAGGTCTTACTCAGCAAACCTGGAGGGCATGACAGAGTGTCTGCCTATATGTTTGGAATTATGACTAAAATTATCTTTGCTCTGAAAACAGACTGGTCAATAGTGGTTTTTGACAAGATCAAGGAGAGCTTGAAGAAGCCCAATCTGGGCAGAATCATCAGTCTCTACCTAGCTGGTACCATACCAGAGGTAATGAATACTGATGCAGGTAGCAAGATAAACCACATGAGGAAGATGGATCTAAGGATCTTCTCAAGATGGGACAGGGTGTTGTCCAAGGAAATGCCAACACCAGAGAAAACAGTTACTGAGAAAGTCACTCCTCCTAAGAAGAAAAGGAAGATAGCTCCTGTGGCACAAGAGTCCTCCAGCAGTTCTGGGAGTGAAGAACAAGTTGTTTTCACTCCTGATGATCATGAGGAAGTGCCTGCAGTGAAGTCTCCTGCTCCTCCAGCTGATGCTGAGATCCAAGGGGAGCTGCCTCCAGCTAGCCCCATCCACAGGGATCAAAGGCAGGGGGAGCCTCCAGTTGTAGAAGCAGCATCTACACTGGACAGTGAGCAAGCCACAACCATCATTCAAGAGGTACTCACTGACCTAAAAACTTTAGAATATCTTATAGAAGATGCTGATTTGTCTGATGTTCCTCAGCAAACACAGCTGGATAGCCAAGTCACAGATGCTGCCAAAGATGACACATTTGCTGTATTAAAAGTAATCCCTGATCAAGTGGTTGAAGAGCAAAGACTGTCTCCAGCTCCTTCACCACCAGAATACACAATGGAAGATTTATTTCTAAATCTAGATCAAGCTGATTTTGACATGGACAAAGAAGCTGCTGGAAGAGATACTGCTGCTGCTGAGGGGGAGCAAGTACAAGATCTGGAAGAGCCTATTAGGCTGGAAATTGAGAAAGCACCTGATGTGCAAACTGAGAAGCCTCAAAGCCCTAAGGATAGGGTTGATATAGCCAGCACTTCTGCCTCTGAAGATGAGGAGAGTGCTAGGGCAAAGAAGAAGAAATTGTATGTCTTTAAAAGAAGAAGTCAAAGTTATAAGAAGGCTCTGCAATCAATTGCACCACAGCCTATAGTTCAGCAAGCTCCAACTGCTGATTATAGTGCTTTAATGGTTGCCCTACAGATAAAATTGGATGAGCAAAGGCAGGCAATAGAGAAGTATGTAGATGAAGGGAAGAAATCACTTCAATTTGATCTGGCCTAGGATATAAAGTCTATAAGGTTTGAAATGAACCTTAACAAAAAGGAAATGACTGATTGCTTCCACAAAGGTGGAAATGCAGTGGTGTATTTGGCAACACACCAGGAGAAGATCAAGGCACAGGTAGATGATATAGCATTAAAACAAGGGTATGTTCTTGAGAATCAATTAAGAATGAATGACAATTTGACTGAATCCCACAATTCTATAATCACTGAATTAAAGAATAAGGCTGATGAACCTTTTATATCTACTGCTGCTGCTAAAGCTGATTTTGATAAAGTATTTCAAGAGGAAATTTCTGCTGTAAAGACTGCAATCCAAGCCTCCCAAAAGGTCATATCTGAACAACTTCAAAAGCTTAAACCTTACTTTAAAGATAGCATCAGGTACTTGGATAGTCAGATCAGATTTCAAAAGGATGATGTCAGAGATCACATGGCCAGAGAAGTCATAAAGGGGGAGAGAGTGTTAGTCAAGGCAAGTTCTGATCATGCAAAATGGATCTCAAATTCAATCAGGGCTACACTTGGATATCCTCCTCTGTGTGATGACCAAGATGTTGCTGAATCAGGCATTAACCCTGCTTATTTTGGAGGAGAGCAACCAGAAGTAGCTCAGGTCATTTATCCACCTACAGACTTTGAAATGATTCATGCTGAGGTACAGACCATGTATAGCCCATCTGGGTGCAAGGACAATGTCCACATTGAAAAGGTTGTTCAACCTATATCTGAAGCCATGCAAGAGGCATTACAGAAAGAAGAAGAGACAAGGTTGTCAAAGAAGAGGTTTAGGGAACAAGCAGAATAAAGGTCAGACTTTGAACAGTGGAGCCCTACCTCTAGAAATATAATTTTAACTGCCTGGAAAGCTGCCAAAGACAATACTCATGAAAGGAACAAGTGGTTCTCTGAAGCAGAATGGAGGAAACATGAAATAAGACAAGAGGCCATTGTTCAATTCAGAAGGAAGGCAAAGATGGGAAAGCTACCTCCTACTGCAGTGGAGCCTAGCAAGTACTTCCCCAAGGCATATCACTATTTTGAGAGGCAGAAGATCAAGGCAGAAGAACTCAAAAAGAAAGATCTAAAAGTCAAGAAGCCTGCTGATGCTGAAACTGTTGAAGCCCCTTTCAAAGCTCAAGTTCAAGCTGGCAAGGGAATAGTTATCAAGGAAAATGATCAGAAATAGATTAAGATTTTACTTGAAGATTATTTTGTAATCTTTTAAATGAAAAGCATTTTTGTAAACTACTGAAAATGTATAAGAAAAATGTTAGAACAATATATGATCAATATATTTCATGATTGTTCTGTGAATGTGTCTATTTCTTACTTGTTCTGAAATGATGATTGTGTATACATGTGTGATTTAATACATGTTATGTTTACCCTGTTATACATTATCCTGCTTTACATCATTCTGTAATTTTTATTTTGAATGGTGTATATCATTGACTAAGGGTTATGACTTCTCCAAATAGGGGGAGATTGTTGGGTACATTGGTCAAATGTACCTGATTTGAAGAAGCCTCACCCAACTCAATGATATACATCATAATGTATTTGATGTATGTTGAGTTTACTTGTGCAGGTTAAGTAATCACTGGACTGAAGCAAAAAGTTTCTAAGTCCATGTGTCGACACCCAGAGGGAAAGTGTCGACACTTAAGAAGACTTGTGTCGACACCCAGACAAGCAGTGTCGACACTTGGAGTCATTGTGTCGACACCTGGGATGCAGAGTCGGCACCAGACAGAAAGTGTCGACACTTGGAGCTGTGTCGACACTCAGTGAAGAAAAGTGCAGACAGAAAGTGTCGACACAAGGAGCTGTGTCGACACCCAGTGAAGCTGAGTCTACACCAGAAAGTGTCGACACTTGGAGCTGTGTCGACACTCAGCAAAAGTCTGCAGAGACTAAGTACAAGTGTTGACACTCAACACAATGTGTCGACACTAAGCAGAAGAGTCAACATAGAAGACTATGTGTCGACACCCAGAACAATGTGTCGACACACAGCTGAAGACTCAACACTTGAATAAAGTGTCGACACAAGGAGCTGTGTCGACACTTAGTAAAGAACAGAATTATCAATAAAATATTCTAAGTACAAGTGTCGACACTAAGGGAATGTGTCGACACTCAGCTGAAGTCTCAACAGAAGAATCAAGTGTCGACACAAGGAGCTGTGTCGACACTTAGCAAGAATCAACATAGAAGACTATGTGTCGACACCAAGAAGCAGTGTCGACACTTAATAGATTCAACACAAGAAGATGTGTCGACACAAAGGAGATGTGTCGACACTTAGAAGAATTCAGCTAAAGCTAGAAGAACAAGTACTTGTGTCGACACTCAATTTCAGTATCGACACATGAAGAAGAATCTGTGTCGACACTTGACAAATTCAATACAAGAAGTTGTGTCGACACCTTGTAGACTTGTGTCGACACTTACACAGCATGTGTCGACACTTGGTCTATAAGTGTCGACACTTAAAGACAGAAAGTCTCGACACTTTCAGACAGTTAGAGAATTTCAAGAAATGACTGGATGACTTGACAGCTGCCGTTCCAGTCGGTCTACAGCACCTGTTAGAGATATCAAAAGTCAGTTATGGACCGGACCAGCTGGTTACCATGAAGAAGGCCTATAAATAGGCACCTACAGTTTACAGAAACAGTGTTGTTGAGTGTTGTTGTTCAGTGGTTCAGATTATTGTTGAACAAGTCATTGAAGTGGTACACAAAGTATCAACACAAGAAGATCTTGCAGTCCAAGTGCAGATCTAAGAAGTTGGAGAGAGAGGGCTCCATCCAAGAAATCAGCCTCTGGAACTAGGCTGAGAAGAAGGATTCAGAATCATTCTGGATCTTAAGTGGCAGAGGTCAAGGAACTACTGCAGGAGGATTCAGTCTTATTCAGTTCTACTCAAGAAGCTTTGAAGAAAGCTAAGTCAGATTGAATCCAGCTGAGTTCTTCCAAGAACTCATCAAGAAACTCTCAACTTCCCTCTCTCATTTTTGAGTTATTGAGTTATTATTTCTGTAATCAATTTTTATCTTGTAGGATCCTTTGGATCTGAGTGAATTGTAAGCCTATAATTATAAAGGCTGAGGGTAGGGCTTGAGAGCCTGAGTGTAGGAGATTGAGATCTCTGAGTGTAGGCCTTGTTGGCTGAGTGTAGGCCTGGTTGGCTGAGTGTAGGCCTTGGTTGGCTGAGTGTAGGCCTTGATTGGCTGAGTGTAGGCTTTGGGATAAAGCTGAGTTGTAAGGCTTTGGGCCTGAGGTGTAGGAACCAATTTGGGTTCTGAGACAGTGGAGGAGTTTGGCCGAATCTAGTACACTGCTAGATAGGCGAAGGGGGAAAGTGGATGTACCCATATCTTGGGGAACCACTATAAACCACTGTGTATGCTGTGCTGTGCTATGATTATTGCTGTGTTTGCTGTGATAGAATAAGTTAGAAAGCTGTGTTATAAACTGTTGGTTGCCATTAAAATTAAAAAGGATTAGGTCACCTATTCACCCCCCCCCCCCTCTAGGTGTTTAGGTACCATATCTTTCACGTCGGCTTCTAATCGATGCATGTTAGTATTTCATAACTTTCCTCCTAAATCCAGTGTGTCTTTCTTATATCCTTTATACCAATGACATCCTAGGACTTCTAAGACCATATTACCCTTACTATAAATCATGGTTAATAAACCTATGGTGTAAAATCACGTAAAGTAATTTGTTAAGGTAAATTATAAGGGGTTTTCCCAAAAATGACACGCATCATATAAATTTGTATGGGCACTTTTATATGATGAGTTATTATTTATTGTACCAGATCCTTAACTTATAAATTTATATGATATTTTTATAAGTTAAGTTCAATTTTGTTCTTTATTACCCTGCTCTTTTATACATATTGCAATAGTATATGCTCTTTATGTTATTTTATTATTATTGCAAGGCATAAATACGGTTTATAGCCATGTATTAACTGCTAACACAACTTAGAATCTAACATACCACCTGTCTTTTATATTACTGTTTATATTGTACCTTTTTTCATATTTTGGCTCGGTGCCTAAGAGCCGCTAGGGGAGAGGATGTGAAACCACTTAGGATCCGTTTGGGGAGACTTATTTTCACCGGTCAAGCGGTTACGACCGCATGAATCGGGCCGTAATTAAGGTCTGGTTCATGCGGTCGTAACCACTTGACTGGTGAAAATAAGCCCCCCCCCCCAACGAAGCCTTTGTCTTTTTGGCTAACAGTCATCATATTATACATTTTAGGAGTGCACCTAATAGGATAAACACCAATTACATACCCTGCATGAGAACAGTCAAGCCGGGGAGATGAAGTCTGATACCACAACATAGCCTTTACTATCGCTTCCTTCTGTTACTAGTGTGAGAATTATAAGCTTATAATATTGTTCTTTTGTTGTATTATATTCTCTGATATATTTCAGGAGCTCTTAGCGCTTTCTATTTTGTTATGTACTTTTGAACTTATATATACTACTGTGGATCATGGAATTTTGTTTATAATTTAATAATAGGTTAGCACGCGATATTGGAAGTAGCAGGCAGGATAGGCATCTTGTGGTGGAGGCTAGACTGAGTGTTGGCACCACCATAAGTCAGTTTTTTTGGGCATAAGACCTCCCTTGGCCATGTTCAATTCATGGGGGGGGGGGTCTTAAACACCACACGATCCATGTTTTGACAAAACAACATTGCATATACTTAGAGGTTTGGACAAAGAAGAGGTCCAAACTCTGGGAAGTGGCAATTCCTGCCACAGAGCTAGATCCTACACTCAGAGAGTATAACTATCCTATAGCTCTGGAAAATTTGCCCAACCTCAGGCTCAAGAGCCATACAACTCAAATCCAAAAGGATCCAACAGAAAAATAGTTGTTTTAATTAATTTGACATAGAGAAATTTCTCTATGTCAACACCTAGAGTTGATTTATCTCAGCTCTATCTTTCTTCACAGCAGCATGACGATATTCTTCAATAGAAGGCTGCCTCTGCTGGAAGTAACTCAGAATGTAGTTTCTGAAATTGTTGTAGAAAACTGAAAATCTGATAGGTCGTGAGTTCTTCAAACAGCTAACTTAACCTGCAGAAGACTAAATGCTCTCGCTTTCTTTATCAGAAGTATTTATGATCTTACTTTTGCAAAAGAGAATGATATAGCTAACTGAACTTTTTGTTCTGTTGGAATACTTCAAGCTTTTTCTTGGTAGCAATGCCGAGGAAGATGAAGTCCAGCCGCTCTTTCTCTTTTTGAATGATTCCCTAAAAGTTGCGTTCAACATCCGGAAGCTATCCCTTTTATCTTTCAACGATTAACGACTCCAGGAAGCGGTGGGGGCCACATGCAACAAATAGCAACATCTTGCTTTCATGGAAGAAGTCGTACAGTAGACCTCCGGCAGTGTTTGTCCTGTTCTGTAGCTTTCCTGCACTTAATTTGAACTCAATTGACTTGTTGATTTTGCTGACATCACCATTTGTGGACTTACCCAAAATCAAACATCTTTAGTATAGGCGTTGAGTGAGTCAGATTCACTCAACACCAAAACACAAACAAATTTTCTATCATTAGGTATTGAGTGAGCAACCGTCACTCAACGTCAAAATACTTAGAAAAATTTCTCTGTCATTAGGCGTTGAGTGAGCAACCTTCACTCAACACCAAAACAGTTAGAAAAGTTTTCTGTCATTATACGTTGAGTGGGCAACCTTCACTTAACGCCAAAACACTTAGAAAAATTTCTCTGTCTCTAGGCATTGAGTGATTGAGCTTCACTCAATGCCAAACTACTTAACAAGAGTTATGTCACTTGGCGTTGAGTGAGTAAGCTTCATTCAACTCCATAACACTTAGATTTTATTTTAGTCACTTGGCGTTGAGTGAGTAAGCTTCACCCAATGCATTAGGACTTAGCCAAATTTCTGTGAAATCACAGTCTCTGACTGACTAAGGTTCAGGCAACGCTTTTTTTCACATGGCATTGAGTGAGTAAGCTTCACTCAACGTCTGTGGATATAATCAAATGTCTATACATTTTTTTTTGGCGTTGATTGTCTAAGCTATACTCAACGATTTATACTGTATGGCGTTGAGTGAGTAGACTTCACTCAACGCCAGTGGACTTAGCCATATTTTTGCCTATTTCATCTTAGGCTTTGACAGGTTCAGCATTACTTAATGCTTTTAGTTGTATGGCGTTGAGTGAGTTGACTTCACTCAATGATTGTGGACTTAGCCACATTTTCAGCTTGCCAATAGCTTAGCATGAGACTATACTCTACATTTTTACTTACCTGGCGTTGAGTTAATAGACTTCACTCAACACCTGTGGACTTGGGTGATTTCCAGCCTATCCAGCATCTTCCCTTGCATCTGGCATTGAGTGAACTGGCTTCACTCAACGCCTGTGGAATTAGACAGATTTATGTCCCTCTACATCTTTACTTTATGACCACCTGTCACATCACTTGGAATACCTATCCTATCAATGTTTCAAGGACTAACCTGCATGCATGAACTTAAGCATACATAAAATACAACTTTTTATATATCATTAACATGATTGACTTCTTCAAATCCAGGACATTGTGGGCAATGGAACCAACAATCTCCCCCTGTTTGAAGAAGTCAAAACCCTCAATCAATTGAGTCAATGATATGCATTAACATATGCAGCAGTAGAATATTAACTTAAAACAAGAGAAGAAGTTTTAGTTACTATACTTCCTTTCATGCATGGCGATCATCATCACACCTGCTCCCCCTGAATTATAGCTTCCTGGTCTTGATCAATTTGATCATATCTTTCTCATAGCTCTGATACAACTTGTATCCTTGTCCTCCTATTATGATCTGATAGATCATATCCTTCTCCCCTCTTTCGACTTCTATAAATAGTCAGGGAGGCACTGATTATCTACTCCACCTTTTTGAGTATAGATAAGCAGTAGTTGAACCAATTGAGAGTGCTGGAGCAGTGTTGTACTTGCTCCCCCTCAACTGAAGCGTCATCTATCCGGCTTTTTGATAAACAATTTAGTCTACACCATCTGGATAGTACTTAAACCAGCATGATACAATTTAAGATATACAACTTGAAAATTTTTCAAATCACCGAAGTACTTATCCACCTGTAAGAAGGAATACAACCTACAATAATATGAGGTGCAACTGAAGCTATACCAGGTTTAACAAACCCAATTCAAACTTGAAGGTTTTCAACTTTGCTTCATCTAGTGGCTTAGTGAAGATGTCAGCCACTTGCTTGTCTGTAGGGACAAACTCAAGGTTGATATCTTCACATTCCACATGCTCCCTAATGAAATGATATCTAATCTCAATGTGCTTAGTCCTGCTGTGAGAGACAGGATTCCTAGCAATTGAGATTGCACTAGTAGAATCATAATATAAGCGACTTCTACTTATCTAGAGGTTATAATCCTGTAGCTGATGTTGGATCCACAGTAATTGAGCACAACAACTACTAGCTGAGATATACTCTGACTCTGCAGTTGTGATTGTAACACTTGTTTGCTTCTTGTTGTTCCAAGATATTCGTCTTCCTCCCAAGAACTGACAGGTACCAGAAGTGTTCTTCCTGTACTCTTTGCATCCTATAAAATCTATATCTGAATAGCTTGTTAGTTCAAACTCTCCATTCCTAAGGTACCATATTCCATGATCTAGTGTGCCCTTAAGATACCTTAAAATCCTCTTTGCAGCAGAGTAATGAGATTCTTTAGGGCAAGCCTGATACCTAGCACAAACACATATAGCATACATGATGTCTGGCCTACTTGCAGTTAAATATAGAAGTCCCTCTACACAAAGTTTCAACAATAGGTTTCCCTGTCTCATCTTTGCCTATAGGCATACTTGACCCCGTAGGAGTTTTCATGGTGGAGGAATTCACCATACCAAACTTCTTGATTAACTCCCGGGTGAACTTAGACTGGGATATGGACAAGTCATCATCAGTATGTATAACTTGGATACCCAAGAAGAACTTGAGTTCACCCAAACTGCTCATCTCAAACTTTTCATGCATAAGTTTGGCAAACTTTCTACAAAGTTTACCATCAGTAGATCCAATGATAATGTCATTTACATATATCTGGACAAGGATGATCTTACCCTTAGATTCCCTTCGGAATAGGGTCTTGTTTATCTTCGCCCTTGAGAATTTGTTCTCAATGAGCAAGCTAGACAAAGTCTCATACCATTCTTTAGGGGTCTGCTTTAACCCATATAGAGCTTTCCTAAGTCTATAAACAGAATCAGGTGAGTTAGGAACAACAAAACCTGGAGGCTGCTCAACATTGACTTCTTCCTTTAAGTCACTATTTAGGAAGGCTGACTTCATATCCATTTGGTAGACCTTTAATCCCTTGTGTGCAGCATATTCAAGGAATAGTCTGATGGACTCCAATCTTGCTAGAGGGATAAAGGTTTGATCAAAATCAATACCTTCCTCTTATATGTACCCCTTAGTTACTATTCTTGCCTTGTTCTTGATTATAATGTCATTTTCATCAAGTTTATTCCTGTAAATCCACTTGACTCCAATGATATTATGTCCTTGTTGTCTGGGAACGAGCTTCCAGACCTTACATCTCTTAAACTGGTTGAGTTCTTCTTGCAACAATTCAGAACAGATCTATGTTGGCCTCTTCAAATTTGTTTGGCTCAACTTGTGATAGGAGTTTGAGTAGAGTGTTGTATTGATACTTCTGCTCCTGGTCACTACTCCTTGGCTGTTATCACCAATGTTTTGGTTTCTTGGATGATCCCTCAGATGCCTAATTGTTGGAGGCAATCTAGCTTCAGCTTTAGCTGCAATGGCAGCTTCTTGCGGATGTTCATCCACCTCATTTATGTCTTGCACTCCCTCTACAGGTATATCCAATTTATCTTGGATAACTGGAGCTGCTTCCTTGATGGTTAGCTGATCCATCATCTGGTCTGTACCTGCAGTACTATAAGAGGAGCTAGGCAGCTCACTGTTAATCATAGTATACACATCAAAGACAACATGTACAGATTCTTCTACAACTTGCTTTTTCAAGTTGTAGATCCTATAAGCTTTACTATGATTGTTATACCCAAAAAAATCCCATCAAAGAACTTGGAAGCAAACTTAGTCACATAGAATTTCCCATTGTGAAGTGCATAACACTTACTATCAAAAATTCTGAGATAGCCCAGGTTTGGATTTCTGCCCTTCAAGATCTCATAAAGAGTCTTCTTGTGGCACTTGGTGGTAGAGGCCATGTTGAGGACATGACATGTTGTATTCACTTCCTTAGCCTAGAAATATTCTGGGAGAGATATATCACTCAACAAAGTTCTTCCAGCCTCTATGAGAGTCCTATTTTTCCTCTCGACAATCTCATTTTTCTAGGGAGTTCCTAGAGAAGAAAAATCTTGATGAATCCCTTGCTCTTCACAGAACATTGTCATGCTTTCAGACTAAAATTCAGTTCCATGGTCACTTCTAATTTTGACCACTGAACTGTTAAACTCATTCTGAATTTGCTTAACAAACTTGATGAAGATGTCAAGGGTTTCATTCTTTTTCTTGAGAAAGAACACCCAAGAAAATCTGGAATAGTCATCAACCACCACAAGGGTGTAGACGTTCCTACCAAGACTATGAACTGACATAGGACCAAATATATCCATATCCAAGAGGTACAAACACCTCACAGAGTCTTTGGTCCCAATGCCCTTGATGGAGGATTTAGTCTACTTGCCCTTTTGGCATGCTGACCAAATGTCCTCCTTGGTGCACTTTATCTAAGGATCATTCCTAACTAGATCTTGACTAAAGAGCATGCCAATAGTCTTGTAATTCAAATGAGCTAGCCTTTGATGTCATTGGACATAATATGAGACTTTCTCATTTGCCACTAGACAAACATGGGAGTTTGTATCTAGACAAAGAAAGTTTAAACAATAAATATTTCCACTCCTAGTGTCTGTCAAGATGACCTCTTGGTCACTTGACCTCTTAATTTGGCACTCATCTTTGTGGACATCAATAACATAGCCACGATCAGAGAGTTGGCTTATACTTATGAGGTAGTGTTGCAACCCTTCAACATAAGCCGCTTTTTTGATGGTGACTAGTCCATTGGTTATCTTACCATAGCCTCTAGTCACCCCTCTATCTGAACCACCAAAGATAACCTTGGGTCTATGTTTCACTGGAGTGTACTCCTTTAAGTTGCTCGTTGTCACAGGCATGTGCCTAGAATAACCACTGTCCAAGTACTATATAGTGGTATGGTCACTTGGACTAACCTGCATCATACAATTTATTTTACCTTGGCACCACAATATCTATTGGGTCCTAGGTGCATGTTAGTCTGAAAATGATCTTGTATACCAGTAGCATTTCTGACTGGTGGACTATGTAACACCCCCTATCCGTCACATAGCAAATAGCAGTAGGTCCGGCCAGGGCCCGACGCCATATACCATAGACCGGGCGGTTACTCAATGGAAACCATCCAACTAATATCAACGCCTTACACAGAGCATTCTAACGAAAGCAATTTTAATGGTTACAATAATAAAGAACCTAACACTAGCATGAATGTCCACTAACAAGCCAGGGAATGAACGTACAAATACACAAGTACAATGGCCTTAAGGCCTTACAATTGTTTACTCAAATAGAAATGTTTTCCAAACCTCAGCACGCAGGCCGGCCATACATGAGTAAAAGAGAACACTAAGCAGTAGGCCTTCGAGGGCCGGCACTGCAACTTAGGCTTTAGCCCGCTATTTACCGCTCGGGTCCGCAGCACATGCAAGCACAATCCACCGCAATGATGGCAAACCAAAGCAACGGTCAGCAATGCTGACCAAATTATAACAATTCCACCCCCAACTCGGGGCGGCGATGCTCCTTCCCTGCACTTTATTAGCATAACCAAGCAGTATAAAAATTACACTATATCACAGGAGTGGGCATGCACGGCCACACACCTTATGCACTAAGGGCACATTCTCGATGAACCGGTCAATGTTGCGTCAATTTAAGCCATAGACACCCTGGTCTCACCACCGCCACTTTGACGGTCAAACTATGAGCATTTTGTCTTCCCGACATGGGTCATGTCAATTTAAGCCATAAACCGCCGAAGACCCTCATCTATGCCAATGGCTCACACCGAATGACATGGAATGGGTACGGTTCCGCCTAACCCGTGCTCACATCACAACGACAATTTAAGTCATATGCGCGGGTCAAACTTCTCCGAGTCTCGTTTCCGTCACACAGTTCACATAACTCGGTTATGTTCATGTTGGCTCCCAGGCCACCATGTTAGCAGAATCATGCATCCGCCTAGTTTCTTCGGTGCACCTTGGAGTTAATCCCCAAGGCTCCCTGTTGCAATCTACCGCGTAGAAAACCCGAAAAACAAACATTCGCACATAGTCTTCTCCAGCCATTTATGCAATGCAACATCACCGATCCAGACCAACTTGTCCGGATAGGCTTCACACAACATGCCTATATCCGTTCTCGATTACGAACTCAACATGTACACAACGGGGACTATTCATGTCTACCCGAAGGAATGCCTCAAACTCACCGCAAACTCGCGAGAGCGGGCTTCCCTATGCAAAAGAAGTAGAGCTTCACATGCTCAAGTAGATAATCTTTACCCTAGCATTCTTCCTTAGTGCCATGAAAATGTACGCGGATGAAAAGCACCGCAATCTCCTTGCCTTCGTAGATCCGAAGTCGGCTCACGATTTGGAGCTCCGAAGCTCCGTCGGTGACCGGATCTATGCTTCTTCTTCATCCTTTGCTCTCCCCTCTCTCTAAACTTAGAAAGAGAACCACTCAAGTGAAATGAGGGTTTCAAAGTCCCAATCCCGGGTAAATCCAAGCACTAGCAGCTCCCAGTCATCGGATCCCAAATTAAAGAAACGAACGGCCACGATTCGGGCCTGAAATGCAAAATCTGGACCGAACACGTCCTGTGACACGCCCATGTCCAGGGTCGTGTCCCCCCATTCGCCGTCGAAATCAATGCATCTCGAAAATTACACGGGCACCCGACACGCCCGTGTTTGACCTGACACACCCGTGTCATCCAGTACACGGTCGTGTTCCCGATCGTGTTCCTCCATCGACATAGGCCAGCAGCGACCCGAGACACACACGGGTATTGGACACGCCCGTGTCCCATTTGACATGGCCGTGTCACCACTGAACACGCCTGGGCTTCCAGGCCGTGTTTCACCTGTGAATATGATCTGCCAACCACCTGATACACACACGGCCTATGACACGCCCGTGTCCCAGGCCGTGTTCGCTGCTCAACGATCTTCGACTCCGAATTTCATCGTCCACACGGCCAGGTCGTTGACCCAAGCTCGACACGCCCTGGGATAAGCCCATATCCCAGGCCGTGTGCCCCCTGCCAAATACCAAACGTGGCTCAAAATGCCTCCCGTCGTTATTTTGAGTTTCAGGGCGTTGCAACACTCTCCCTCTTAAAATATTTTCGTCCACGAAATTACATAAAGGAAAGATAAGCATAAAACTTAAACGGTACCTGAGCAAAACAACTCGGGGTACTCCTCAAGCATAGTCTGTTCTCGCTCCCAAGAGAGCTCCTCCCGACCGCAATTGTCCCAACGGACCTTGACCATCCTGATCTCTTTATTGCGTAGCCACATGACTTTCGAGTCCTCAATACGTACGGGCTTGACCTTCGTCGTCAACCCACTATCGACCGGCACTTGATCGACCGCGATCACTTGCGTAGGCTCTTGCACCGCCTTCTGTAGCACCGATATATGGAATACATCATGTATACCACTAAGCTCCACTGAGAGCTTCAACTGGTATGCTGCTTCACCAATCTGCTCCAGAACCTCAAACGGTACAAGGTACCTTAGGCTTAGCTTCTTCAAGCGCCGCACCCGTGAGACACCCTTGAACAGCTTGATTTTCAAGTACACCCAATCACCCACAGCGAACTCCACGTTCCTCTGCTTGGCATTATAGTACTTCGCCTGCCAGTCCTGAGCGATAAGCAACCTCTCTCGAATCGTTCGAACCAAAGACGTAGCATCATCCAACTTTTGGCGCTTGTACAACTTTGACTCACCCGTTTCCAACCAAGACAACGGCGTGCGACATCTTCTACCATAAAGGGCCTCGAAGGGCGCCATTTGTATGCTCGCCTGGTAGCTATTGTTGTACGTGAACTCCACCAAGTATAGATGATCTTTCCACTGCTTTCCAAAGTCCAGGATACACATGCGAAGCATGTCTTCCATTGTCCTATTGACCCTCCCGGTCTACCCATCCGTCTGCGGATGGAAGGCTGTGTTAAAACTCTGCTTCGTTCCCAACACCTGCTGCACCAACCTCCAATCGTTGGACGTGAACCGCCCATACCGGTCACTCACAATGCTGCGGGGCACACCATGAAGCCGTACTATGTTATCCACATACAACTTTGCCAATTTCTTAACCGGATCGTCCTTCCTATGCGGAATGAAGTGCGACACCTTTGTTAGACGATCTACGACCACCCAAATGGCGTCGTTCCCCTTTTACGACCTTGGCAACCCGTGCACAAAGTCCATAGTAATGTCGTCGAACTTCCACTCCGAAATAGGCAAGGATTTCAAGAATCCTCCCGGCTTTTGGCACTCCGCTTTTACCAAGGCGCAAGTTTGACACTTCGCCATGTAGAGCGCCACATCCTTTTTCAGTCCTGGCCACCAGAACAATTTCTTAACATCGCGGTACATCTTCGTGCTCCCCTGGTTAATTGAGTACTTGGTATGATGCGCCTCGTACAACAATTTCATCCGCAAATTGCCCACGTTTGGGATGCACAGACGACCGTCCTTCCAAAGCAATCCATCCTCAACGATGAATTGGGAATTTGACCCATCCAGAGCTTCAACCATGATCTGCTTCATGTGGCCATCCAAATCCAAAGTCTGTCAAATCCGATCAGCTAGGTCATACTGGACTTCAGTCCAATTCAGTAGTGCTTCAGCACTTGACTGCTTATCCACGCAAGAGATCTCCAATGCCTCCAACTCCCGAACCAACCGCTCGTCATGGATCGACAGCCAATTGGCTTGAGCGGGGTCCCGGCGACTCAATGTGTCCACAACCGCATTGCTTTTACCAGGAACATAGTGGATCTTAAATGTATAGTCCCCCAGGTACTCCATCCACCTACGCTGCCGCATGTTCAGATTTTTCTGATCCAGCAAATATTTCAGGCTCTTGTGATTGGTGTAGATATCAATCTTCACACCGTACAAATAATGTCTCCACAGCTTCAAGGCAAAAATCATGGCCGCTAACTTCAAGTCATGGACCGGATAGTTCCTCTCGTGTACCTTCAGCTGTCTCGAGCCATACACTACCACACTTCCATGTTGCAGTAGCACACAACCCAAACCACTGCCTGACGTATTGCTATAAATCTCAAAGCCTTTGGTCCCACTTGGTGAACTCAGCATAGGCGTCGTGGTCAACCGACATTTCAACTCCTCAAAAGCACACGCGCACTTCGACATCCAAATGAACTTCTACTCTTTCCTCGTCAAAGTAGTGAGAGGTAACGCTATCCGCGAGAAGTTCTCCATGAAGCGCCTATAATAGCCGGCAAGCCCCAGAAAGCTCCGGACTTCAGCTACCGTAGAAAGCACAGGCCACTCTCATATCGCAACAATCTTCGTCGGATCCACTATAATACCCTCTCCACTCACTATATGACCGAGGAATGCCACTGAGGACAACCAAAACTCACATTTAGAGAATTTGGCGTACAACTGATTCCTCCTCAGCGTCTCCAAAACCAAATGTAGATGCTTAAAGTGATCTTCCTCACTCTGCGAGTACACCAAAATGTCGTCGATGAAGACGATAAGCGGTCCAAGTACTCCCTGAAAGTCCTGTTCATCAAATCCATGAACACCGACAGCGCATTCGTCAGCCCAAACAGTATGACTGTACACTCGTAATGCCCGTATCTCATACTAAAAGCTGTTTTAGGGATATCACTCTCCCTTATCCTCAGTTGATAATATCCAGACTTGAGATCCAACTTTGAGTACACCGTTGACCCGACTAACTGATCGAACAGATCATCTATCCCCGGGATCAAGAACTTGTTCTTCTCCGTGAGCTTGTTCAGCTCTCGATAATCAATACAAAGTCTCAAGCTTCCATCCTTCTTCTTAGGCGCTAACCAATACGAAGAGTGTATGACCGGTTTGGCATCACACCGAACCGCCTTAACTATCTGAAGAGCAGACACCAACATCATGCTTGACCCCTTTCAAGCCCACAAATGTCGTCTCACGACCAGTTCCAAACTTTACTTTCTTACGATTTCGATCAATGTATGCTTGTTTCTCCGAGAGCCAGTTCATACCAAATATTACGTCGAGCTCCCCTAGCGGTAGTAACGACGCTTGTAAGTCAAAGTCTTGACTCCCAATCCATACCTAAACGCAATAGATTCTACTCGCGCGCAATGAGCATCATTAGACAACAACGTATCCAATTTGTCTTTTGCCATCGAACGAGGTACTCCAACGCGCAATACAAATCCTTTGGTCAAAAGGGAACGCGAAGCTCCCTAAACAAATGGTGCTCTTGCCAAATTAATCAAAAATCGGAACAAAGCTTAGCGCAAACAGTTCTAAGTTAACATGCACAAGAGCAACAAGTATTTAAAGGTAAACTGCTATAACTTTAAGCAGTACCTATCATCACGACAGTGTGCTTCTTCTCATACTTGGGGCATCCGTTCCAGCAGTCTCGGGCAAAGTGTCTCGGCTTTCCACAATCAAAGCATGCTCCCGGGGCTCGACCCGTAGTCGTCCCAGAAGCACCAAGAGAAGGAGCTGGACCCAAAGTCCTAGCCTTCTTATACCATATACGGTACGCAGACTTTGAGGAGTTCGGCATTTTGAACTCCGTCTTCTGCATATCCAAGTCTTTGCTTCCTTGGATTTGAATCAGATCTCTTGCACTTTGTCCTATACCTGCTCCTGACATAGCTTTCTTTAACTTTTGAGCACCATTCCGACAATCTCGGGAAAAGTGCCCTTCCTTGCCACACTTAAAACAACCATATGGAGCCTGACCAGTAGACATTTTAGACTCCTTGTTCCTCCTCCTTCGGTATGCAAACTTTGTAGAATCGGGAGAGTCTAGTACCCTAAACTCTGACGTCCGTTTGACTTTTGTCAAATCTACTTCCAAAGATCTAGCCGATTCCACCAAGGCTCGGAAGCCCAATAGTTTTGGTCCTAGCAGTAAAACTCGTAATTCGCTGCGCAGGCCATCATAAAACCTATCGACCATTGACTGCTCGCTCTCCACTTCAGAGCCCGGGTAGCATCTTATCATCAGAAATGCTTGCAAATATTCCTCAACTGAGTGCGTACCCTGCACTAAAAGCATGTTCAACTGCTGACCCAACGGTCCTATAAATGTCGTTTGATCCATCACACCACCTGACATTGGAATTACCTCAAAAATAGGGGACTGCACACGTCTTTCATTTTGTGCACCAATTGCAGCGAACACTGCTTTCACCATCATTCTTATGGTGTCAGCGGAGGGAAGGGTTGCAGGCACGTCACCAGGTGCACTATAATCCTCAGAAACAGGATGTTCTGACGGCCCAGCACCGCTTCTGGTCACCTATAGTTATACAAAACACCGTTAAGCGACCATACAAAATTGCAAAACATAATTATAGGAACACGCAGGTTCCTCAAACACGTGTATTTTCATTCCTAAGTGGACATTTATGGGTTCTTTTGATGTTATAACAATGACGCACATACATGTGCCCACCACCCTTAAAAATAATTCATCCACGAATTCATTTAAGCCTGACCGAAACCAGTAGTCTGATACCAAATTGTAACACCCCCTATCTGTCACATAGCATATAACAGTAGGTCCGACCGGGGCCCGACGCCATATACCACAGACAGACTGTGCGGTTACTCAATGGAAACCATCCAACTAATATCAACGTCATACACAGAGCATTCTAGCGGAAGCAATTTTAATGGTTACAATAATAAAGAATCCAACACTAGCATGAATGTCCACTAACAAGCCACGGAATGAACGTACAAATACGCAAGTACAATGGCCTTAAGTCCTTACAATTGTTTACTCAAATAGAAATGTTTTCCAAACCTCAGCACGCAGGCCGGCCATACATGAGTAAAAGAAAACACTAAGCATTAGGCCTTCGAGGGTCGGCACTGCAACTTGGGCTTTAGCCCTCTATTTATTGCTCGGCTCCGCAGCACCTACAAGCACAATCCACCGCAACGGTGGCAAACCAAAGCAACGGTCAGCAATGCTGACCAAATTATAACGATTCCGCCTCCAACTTGGGGCGGCGATACTCCTTCCCTGCACTTTATTAGCATAACCAAGCAGTATAAAAATTACACTATATCACAGGCGTGGGCACGCACGGCCACACACCTCGTGCAATCAGGGCACATTCTCGATGAATCGGTCAATGTCATGTCAATTTAAGCCATAGACACCCCGGTCTCACAACCGCCACTTTGACGGCCAAACTATGAGCATTTTGTCTTCCCGGCATGGGTCACGTCAATTTAAGCCATAGACCGCCGAAGACCCTCATCTATGCCAATGGCTCACACCGAACGACATAGAACGGGTACGGTTTCGCCTAACCCGTGCTCACATCGTAACGACAATTTAAGTCATATGCGCGGGTCAAACTTCTCTGAGTCCCATTTCCGTCACACAGTTCACATAACCTGGTTATATTCAAGTTTGCTCCCAGGCCGCCATGTTAGCAGAATCACGCATCCACCCAGTTTTTCGGGTGTATCTTGGAGTTAATCCCCAAGGCTCCCTGTTACAATCTACCGTGTAGAATACCCAAAAAACAAACATTCGCACTGAGTCTTCTCCGGCCATTTATGCAATGCAACATCACCGATCCAGACCAGCTTGTCCGGGTAGGCTTCACACAACATGCTTATATCCATTCTCGATTACGGACTCTACATGTACACAACGGGGACTATTCATGTCTACCCGAAGGAACGCCTCAAACTCACCGCAAACTCACGAGAGCGGGCTTCCCTATGCAAAAGAAGTAGAGCTTCACATGCTCAAGTAGAGAATCGTTACCCTAGCATTCTTCCTTGGCGCCATGGAAATGTACGCAGATGAAAAGCACCACAATCACCTTGCCTCTGTATATCCGAAGTCGGCTCGCGATTTGGAGCTCCGAAGCTCCGTCGGTGACCGGATCTATGCTTCTTCTTCCTCCTTTGCTCTCCGCTCTCTCTAAACTTAGAAAGAGAACCACTGAAGTAAAATGAGGTTTTCAAAGGCCTAGTCCTGGGTATATCCAAGCACTAGCAGCCCCCAGCCATCGGATCCCAAATTAAAGAAACGAACGGCCACGATTCGGGCCTGAAATGCAAAATCTGGGCCGAACACAGCCTGTGACACGCCCGTGTCCAGGGCCATGTCCCCCCATTCGCCGTTGAAATCAACGCGTCTCAAAAATTACACGGGCACCCAACACCCCCGTGTTTGACCTGACACGCTCGTGTCATCCAGTACACGGCCGTGTTCCCGGCCGTGTTCCTCCATCGCATAGGCCAGCAGTGACCCGAGACACACACGGGTATTGGACACGCCCATGTCCCATTTGACACGGCCGTGTCACCACTGAACACTCCTGGGCTTCCAGGCTGTGTTTCACATGTGAATAAAATCGGTCAACCACCCGAGACACGCACGGCCTATGACACGCCCGTGTCCCAGGCCGTGTTCGCTGCTCAACGATCGTCGACTCCAAATTTCGTCGTCCACATGTCCAGGTCATCGACCCAAGCTCGACACGCCCTGGGACATACCCGTGTCCCAGGTCGTGTGCCACCTACCAAATACCAAATTTGGCTCAAAACGCCTCCCGTCGTTCTTTTGAGTTTCGGGGCGTTACAGACTAACAGTTGCTCTTAACACACTTGGATTGTGCCAGCAGTCTACATCAAAGTTGCCTACATTGCCACAGCACCAACATTCATGAATGTTGTGTCTTCTTTTCTGTGTGGGCCTAGTTGTTTGGTTAATGGCTGGATGAACAGTAAGAAGAGGAGCAGCAGCCTTCTTTAGATTCCTTTTAACAAGGATTTGACTGGATGTAAGTCTTCTAGCTGGCTTGTTTGGCCTGTTCTAAGTGCCAGCAACAGTAAGTTTCTTCTCAAAAAGCATGCTCTTGATGTCATCAAACATAGTCAAACCCGGCTTGCAGGATGACTGACCCTTGGTCTAAGTCTTTGTTGAATGATTCCGAACCTTTGATGCAGCCACATTCTTGAGAGTGGGGGCTGGAGCACCAAAGACAAGTAGCCCAGGATGGGCCAACTGAATTTCTTCATGGGAAGCCTTAAAGGCACTCACCATGCTATACCTTCTACTATGGCTGTGAACATTTTTATTCACAACAGTGGATCTGTCATTCATCCAGTGACCAAAGATGTTTTCTTGGTCATACCTATTTGAAGGCAACTGAACTTTCCTAAAAGGATTAGGAGATATTGAAGCAAGAGGCTGAGTTGGAGCTGGAGCTTTGCCCTTCCCTTTGGAAAGAGCAACTCTTATGCTTCCCTTGAATCCTAACTCCTTCTTACCCTTCTGAGAGGAGAAGGAGTGTATCAAGGGCAACACCGTATTGGGCTTATAATAGCTAGCCACTATTCTTTTCTCCCTCTGGATCTTCTCTTCAAGGTCCCTTATGAGATTATCCTTGAACTTGATGGTGCCAATCTGAATGATAGTGATGTTTCTCAGTTGGCTAACTTACCTTGCATTCTGATCTAGTAGAGTTGTTGTTTCAGTCAGCTGGGCAGCAACTAGCTAAAGAGAGGCAATCTCCATAGCTTGCTTTTTAGTCAACTTCTTGAACCTCTTAAATACATACAAAAGTTCACCATATCTGTAAATCAATTGATTGACATCTCCTTCTGATTCAGAGTCATCTTCACCACTGGATGAAGTTGCTTCTATACAGGGAATAATCTCATATCCATACACAGAAGAAGAGCTTGATAGAGATTTTACATTTCTTTGACTAGGCTGATCCTGGCTGGATTCCTCATCAGTTATTGTCATCAGCCCATAGCAGCTGTAGGCATCTTCCTCATCCACCTCTGAATCACTATTTGAATGTGATAGAGGGGCCCCGATACCTATCCTGGCAGCAGGATAGTCTTCATCTGCTGCTATAGCTTCTTGTTCAGTGGCAGCAATAACTAGTCCAATATATGCTTCTTCTTCAGACTCATATGAAGATGAGTCTGTCCAGCTCTTCTCTTTCTTAGCCATAAAGGACTTCTCCTTATTTCCCTTGTGCTGCTGTTGTTTCTTCTCAATAGATTATTTCCTCTTCACTGGGCAGTCAGTTAACACATGCCCTGATTTGCTGCAACAATAGCAGACAACTTTAGAGGAATTGTATTTACTGGATTTAGAATCATGCATGTCAGCCTTGTAATGATTCCTCCTGTGATTAGAAGAGGTGTAAGGTCTGCTCTTCCACTGTTTCTTCTTCATCAGCTTCTGAAAGTGCTTGAAGAAGATAGTAAAGTCCTCATCTGACATGTTGCATTCTGATGCATCTGACTCTGAGCTGTCTTAATCAGCTGGTCTTCTTGGAGGAGAGGGAATCCTCTCCTTACTCTTCTTGATGTTGTCTGTCTTGAATTCCAAGGACTTCTCCTTGGCTTGGGATCTGTTGGTGGCCTCCTCCTCTTTTCTGGCAGCTAGATGCATCTCATAGGAGAGCAGCTTTCTAAATAATGTTTGTGGAGGAGTCTCAACAAGCTTGGCCACCTCTCTTATGGCACAAATCTTAGTATCCCAGTCTCTTGTGAGAGATCTTAGGAACTTGTCATTTATTTCATAATGATTGACCCTCCCATATTTTTTCAGTTCATTAATTATCCTGAAAAATCTTTCATAACAAGTAACTATGTTCTCTTTCAGGGATTGCATGAAAGCCTCATACTCCTGGTTGAGCATGGACTTCCTATCATCTCTTACCTCTTCAGTACCCTCCATGTAGACCACAAGGGTGCCCCACGTCTCTTTGGAGGTCTGGCAGTGGACCAAGTTCTGAAAGGTTGAATCATCAATAACACTGACTATGATGTTCTGGGCTTTCTTGTCTAAGGCAGCCAACATGACCTCATCCTTGGTCATTTTTGAATAAGTCTTGGGTGTCTGGACATTTGTATCCAGAACAGAGATCTTCATAGGGATGAAGGGTCCCTCCTTTACTGTCACAAAGATCATAGGGTCATAGGCTTCCATAAACAGTTTGATCCTCTCTTTCCATATTCCAAAATTCTCCTTTTTGCAGATGGAGATTTTCATGGAACCTAGCACCTTATGGCTCTCTCTAGAACCCATAAGTACAGTGTTGTAGCTACCCTTGGATATCACTCAGATTGTTAAATCCTTTTTGAGCAACCTCCCTCTGAGACCACTTGAAAGTCTTTATTTTCAAGGTAGCTTACAACCTAGAGAGGGGGGGTGAATAGGTTTGTTGGTATCTTGTGACTTTCTTTAAGTTTCTTCCTTAAGTGTTTGGTGTGTTAGCAGTTATCAGCTTTCAAGAACTTGCAATAAATAAACAACACAAAAAAGCACACACAGAATATATAGTGGTTCCCCAAATTATGGGTACATTCACTCTCATCCCACCTTTCTAACTTTCAGTTAGACAAGGCACTTCTCCAAAACTTAGCTCAAAGAGCTTACACCTCAGATCCCTCAGGATCTCTCAGTCTCCTCTAAGACTTACAGCTCAGACACTAAGACCTACAACTCAGTGATCAACTGATAACATACCTCAGGCCAAAGGCCCTACCACTTAGGCTGGGAGGACAGAACTACCTCAGAGAAAACTTGTTCCTACCTCAGAGAGAATGACTCTCCTACAGCTCAGGCCCAAAGGCCTACCTCAGATCCAAATGATCCTACAGCTCATGCATAAGTGCCCTACAACTCAAAGAGAATAACTCTCCTACCTCAAGCTCAAAAGCCCTACGACTCAGTGATCAAATGATCACTTACCTCAAATCCAAGCTAGATTGTTGGGTACATTGGAATAAATGTACCTGATTTGAAGAAGCCTCACCCTACTCAATGATATACATCAAAATGTATTTGATGTGTTTTGAGTTTAGTTGTGTAGGTTAAGTATTTGCAGGGAAAGCTGAAAAGTTTCTAAGTCCATGTGTCGACACCCAGAAGAAATGTGTCGACACTTAAGAAGACTTGTGTCGACACCTAGAGAAGCAGTGTCGACACTTGGAGTAATTGTGTCGACACCAGGAATGCAGAGTCGACACCAGAAGGAAAGTGTCGACACATACAGGTTGTGTCGACACTCAATGAAGAAATGTCCAGAGAAGCTGTGTCGACACTTAGAAGCAGTGTCGACACCCAGAGGAACTTTGTCGACATGAAGAAAGTGTCGACACTTGGAGGCTGTGTCGACACTCAGCAAATGTTCAACAAATTCTAAGTACAAGTGTCGACACAAAGGAGAAGTGTCGACACTCAGCCAAAGTCTCAACTCAATGAAGAATGTGTCGACACAAAGGATCAGTGTCGACACACAGCAAAAGTTTCAACACATGAAGAAAGTGTCGACACTAGGAGGCTGTGTCGACACTCAGCAAATTCCTATGAAGACTAAGTATGTGTGTCGATACAAAGGAGAAGTGTCGACACTCAGCAAGTATCAACACAGAAGGCAGGTGTCGACACTAAGAAAATGTGTCGACACTCAGCAAGTATCAACACAAGAAGATGTGTCGACACAAAGGAGTTGTGTCGACACTTACAAGAATTCAACTAAGTAGTAAAGAACAAGGAGTTGTGTCGACACACAATATCAGTGTCGACACATTCTGAAGAAGCTGTGTCGAAAAGTAAATTCTACAATACAAGGAGTTGTGTCGACACCACGAAGGCTAGTGTCGACACTTAGTCAACTTGTGTCGACACTTAGTCTATCAGTGTCGACACTTAAAGACTGACTGTCTCGACACTTTCAGACAGTTATAGAAAATTCAAGAAGTGACTGGATGACATGACAGATGTCATTCCAACCGGTCCACTGCAACTATCAGAGTTGTCAAAAAGCTGTTAGGAACCAGATCAGCCAGTCACCATGAAGAAGGCCTATATATAGGCTTATTCTGTTAACAGAAGAAGATGATTAAGAAGATCAAGCAATTCATTGAAGAATCAATTCAAGTGAAGATTTCAGAAGTTGGAGAGAGAGAGCTCCTTCCAAGAAGACAGCTGTTGGAACCAGGCTGTGAAGAAGGGTTCAAATTGAGATCTGAATCTTAAGTTGCAGTGATTGAAGATCAGATGCATAGAGAATCAACCCTATTGTGTTCTACATTCAAGAAGCTTTGAAGAAAGCCAAGTGAGGTTGATCTCAGCAGAGTTCTTCCAAGAACTCATCAAGAAACCTGTCAACTCTTCTCTCTTATTCTGAGTTGAGGTTATATACATTATATTTTTAATTTCTTGTAGGATCCTTAGGGATCTGAGTTGTAAGCCTGAAATTATAAAGGCTGAGTGGTAGGGCCTGTGTGCCTGAGTGTAGGAGATTCATTTCTCTGAGTGTAGGCCTGTTGTAGGCTGAGTGTAGTCCTTGTTGGCTGAGTGTAGGTCTTTGTGAAGACTGAGTGGTAGGGCTGTTGAGCCTGAGTTATAGGAGTGGGATCACTCTGAGCTGTAGGAACCTGTTTGGGGTTCTGAGTGTAAGATCTGAGGATCTGAGGAATAGTGGAGGAGTTTGGCTGAATCTAGTACACTACTAGATAGGCGAAGGGGGAAAGTGGATGTACCCAAACCTTGGGGAACCACTATAAAACTGTGTGTACTCTGTGTGTGTGACTGATTCTGTGTATGCTGTGTAAAGATCTGTGAATGTTGTGATTAATTCAGTCTGCTGTGATTAAATCTGCCTAAAAGTTTAAAAATATTAAAGTCACCTATTCACCCCCCCCCCTAGGTGATTAGGTACAATTTCTTTCAAGTGGTATCAGAGGGAGGTTACTCAAAAAGGACATAATTGTCTGAGTACAAGATCTTGTTGGCAGATTCAGTATAATCAAGTGCAGAATCAAGAAAATCAAGAAAATGGGTTTGTTGGGTATTGTATCCACAATGTACCTGATTTGAAGAAGCCCCTGGACAAGCTAACGTCAATAGACAATGTATTTGATAAACTCTTTTAAGTTGTGCTTGCAGTTCTTCCATGCTAAGTGCACACCAATGTCAGGGTGCAGTAGGTCAATATACACGGGTCTGCACGACGTAATCCCTCGTTGAGCAGATCAGTGTGTTGGCCTACGTGTACTCTCTCTATTGGAGTGCACTTACTTTCAAGTACAGGGCCGTATTTATGCAAGAGAAGATCAGTGTGTTGGCACGACGTAATCCCTCGTTGAGCAGATCAGTGTGTTGGCCTACGTGTACTCTCTCTATTGGAGTGCACTTACTTTCAAGTACAGGGCCGTATTTATGCAAGAGAAGACAAGGAGCACGGATGGGTCAAGGAGCAGCTCATGGGTGGAAAGACGAAAATTCGTCTAAGTGTAAATCGACGAGAATCATCAAGTGATTCTCGCCGATTCGGCGAGAATCACAAGGGATTCTCGCTGATTCGTCGAGAATCAGTGGTTGATTCTCGCCGAACTAGTTCCAGCCACTTCTAAGCAAGCACCTCTGCTTCCAAGTAAGAATCGACGAGAATCACTTAGTGATTCTCGCCGATTCGGCGAGAATCACTAGTGATTCTCGTCGAATCGACGAGAATCACTGGTTGATTCTCGCCGTCTCGACCTGGCCTAAAGCAGTGCGTGCAACCAAGGCAAATTCGACGAGAATCATCTTTGATTCTCGCCGAATCGTCGAGAATCACCTTTGATTCTCGGCGACTCGGCGAGAATCACTTTCGATTCTCACCGATTTTGACTTGGGCGTTTTTCTGGAACTTCCTGAACCGGATTCTGCCGCTGTTAAGATTCTGGATCGGGACTTAGGGATTCAGCTTGTGGGTCCCACAACGGTCATTTTGGAAAGCATCTACAATATTTATATACGGGTATTTTGAACGGAATACACAGACAGAAAAAAGCCGAGCAAGAAAGAAACCCTAAAATCGCGAAATAGCTCCGCCGCATCCGTCGCCGCTCGCACTAGTCCGTCGCCGCTGCTGATCGCTTTTCTTCCCGATCTCCGGCGATAGAAGCTTAGCCAGGCTCAGAGTCTCACGCGTCTATCAAGAGATCTCTTGTCTCTCGATTTGTTGATCGGGAAAAACTTCCCCGTCCGAATCGATCGAGACGACCGATCCTCGTATGACCGTTAGAAGACCAAGCTAGCTTCGCTATGAAGTTTGGATCTCCAAGTTCAGCAGCCGCTCATCGTCGTCGCCGCCGATCCCGAACTTAGCCGCCGCTTGTCTAGCCGCCGCCGGTTCCGGGGAGATCCTCTCCAAGGGAGACCAAGGTTGTAGACTCTTCGTTGACTTCACGAACACGTCGTCGAACGAAGAGGAACACCGTAGTCTTCAAAAGAAGTTTGTATCTCGTGTACATTCTATATTTACTTTTGTTGTAAAGGAATGATTGTTCCGTGTTGTAAGGGTTGGGTGCAACCCGTTTTGTGGGAGTGTTGACTCTCACGTGTGGAAGGGTTCCTTCCGATAGTGCAGGGATTGGATTTCAATCCTGTTGGAGAAGAGACCGAGTCGTCCCTTGTTGGGAGATAGGTCGAAGGGGGAAAGTGGATGTACCCAAGTCGGGGAACCACTATAAATTGCCTGTGTATTCTGTATGTTGTGCTTTTTATTTTTATTGTGCAGGTACATTCGTAAATTCCGCAAAAGTGCTACACGTCACCTATTCCCCCCCCCCCATAGGTGCACATAGCTGACACTAGGTGGACTTTCAAGTGGTATCAGAGCGAGGTTACTCATCAAAAAGGTTAACACCTTGAGTTGAATCCTGCCACTAGTGTCAAGAAGGAGGCAAACATCTACTATGGACGGGCTCAAGTACTCCGGCAAGATCCCAGTGTGCAACAAGCTCAACTTTCCTATTTGGAAGGAAAGGATCAGGTTCTACATGGAAGCAGTGGATCCTCGACTTTTCATGATCGTGCTGGAGGGACCTTATGTCCCCACTAAGGCCTCCACCATTGATCCCACCAAGAAAGTGCCGAAGACACTTTCTGAAATGGACAAGGACGAGATGGTGCTAGTGGGCCTTGACATGAAGGCACAGAACATCCTGGTCAGCGCAGTTGATGACTCTATGATGCAAAACTTCAGCAACTGCAGGACAGCACAGGAGATCTGGCAGTGCCTGATCATCCTAATGGAGGGCACGGATGAAGTGAGGGATGATCGGAGATCCCTCCTGAACCAGAAATATGAGGCCTTCAGACAAGGGCCTAAGGAAGAGATCGGAGTCACCTACGAGAACTTCCTAAAGATTGTCAACGCCCTCAAGGGCTACGGAAGAGTGTTCACTAATGGTGAACTCAATGATAAGTTCCTTAGGTCCCTTACTAAGGAATGGGACACAAAGATCTGCGCCATCAGAGAGTTTGGCAGACTAGCTGAAACTGATCCACAAATTCTGTTTGGAAAGCTGATGTCCTATGAGCTTCAGCTGAACACCAGAAAAGTAGAAGAAGAAGCTGAGAAGGCGGCTGCCAAAGAAAAGACGGTGGCTCTAAAAGCCAGTCACTCCAGAAAAGGCAAGGGTGCGGTGTCGTACCGTGCCAGGAAAAAGGATGAGGAGGAGGACTCTGAGCCATGCTCCTCCAGCTCAGAGCTGTCGGAGGAGGATTTCTCCCTCATCACTCGAGAGTTCAAGAAGTTCCTCAAGATGAGGAATCAAAGAAAGAGAGATGGCTCCTCCTCCAGGCATCAGAAGAAAAACTATTCTTCTGACAGGTATGCATCTAGACCGAACAAACATCACTCCTCTGACATTATTTGCTTTGGATGCAATAAGCCAGGACACGTCGTGGCCGACTGCTATCAAGGCAAGAGGGAAAAAGGGAAAGAAGAGGAGCACAAGTCCTCTATAGACAAGAAGAAGGAGCGGAGCTACATCGCCAAACGGCCAAAGACACTGAGTGAGTCTGACTCCTCAGACTCAAGTGGTGATGAGGAAGCCTACTTCGGGCTGGTGGGTCGCTCGGACTCAGAAGGAGAATGCCCCCCCCCCCATTTACTGGGAAGGTAAAAGCTCACACCCCTCTCTCCGACTCCGACTCTGATCCTGAGTCTCAGGATGATGAACCTGAGTATGGCCCTTCGGCCCGTGAAGCTGAGCTCCTCGAGAAGTATGAGTTTCTGCTCAACACTTTCGATGAGTGCCGTAAGAGACTGAGGGCTGAGAAGAAGGAAGTAAAATTCCTTAAGGGTGAGTGTGTATCCCTAAGGGAAGAGGTCACTAGCTTGATTTCTCTCCGACAGGAGCACCTTGACCTGACTTCAAAGCATTCAGAGTCTTTGAAGCTCCTTGATCTTAAGCAGGAGGAAGTCGACAAGTTGGAAGAACTACTTGCGGCAGAAAGGAAGATCGTCAAGAGCTTCTCTATGCCAAAAACAGTTCTTCCAGTCGTTGATACCTTCTCTGCTCAGGACAAAGGACCTGGCTTGGCGCATATAGGGGTATCTGGTTCTTCATCTAGGAGAAATAAGAACCAGAGGAAGAATAAGGCCGCCAAGAAGGCCTCTGCTGATGAAAAGGGTAAGGCTCCTCTTAGTCCTGTTGCGTTCAGAAAGCCTGGCTTTCCTTGCAGCCAACATGACTTTGAGTCAACATTTGGGCATCATTTCCGGCCCTCGGTTGCAAAGTCAAAGAGCCGGTATGACGGTTGGAACTTTCCCCTGAACTTCGGTGAGAGTGCCTTCAAGGCACCTTATGAGGAAATCCACATGGGAAATTATGGTCCGTTCTCTAGCGGCCATAATGGAAAGCAGGCACCAAAATCCAAGCCTGTTATACAGAAGGTGACAAAGTCATGTGACTGTTGTCACCATGAGGCCTCCACCTCCAGATCCAAGGCCCCAGCAGTACACACCGTTCCCAGGGTAAGGCAGGAGCCTAGGAAGAGGTACAACAGATTCGACTGTTGGTGCTGTGGCAAAGTCGGTCACTTTGCCGTGGATTGTTGGTTTAAACCAAGGAATTACGAGACTCCCTATGTTAGCAATGCGAGACCGACCACTCGTAGGGTTAACCAACCGAGGGGGAGTGTGCTAACCAGGAATCTAGGACCCAAGTTTGATTGTGTTCCTAAGGCAAATTAATTTTGTTTTGCGGGAATGTCCAAAGGCCACCAAAACGCCGATCTGGTATTTGGACAGTGGATGCTCCCGGCATATGACCGGGACAAGAAGCCTGCTGCGTGATTACACTCCAGTCGAGAATGGACCCAAAGTCATCTTTGGAGGGTCAGATCGAGGAGTCACCAGAGGTTACGGTATGATTTCCAACGGTATAATCTCTATCACCGACGTGGCTTATGTTGAAGGGTTAAACCATAACCTGATCAGTGTAAGTCAGTTATGTGATAAAGGTTATGACGTTAAGTTCTGCAAGGATAAATGTCTGATAATTTCACGTACCTCTTCTGAAACGGTATTATCAGGCATTAGGAGTAGAAATATCTACTGTTTAGATTTTCTCAGTTTAGATTCATCTACCCCCGTATGCCTTGTGGCAACAGGCAGTGCATCTCTTTGTGAATAATGGCACAAGAGATTGGCACATATTAATTTCAAGACAATTAGTATGCTGTTTTCTAAGAACTTGGTAAGGGATGCTCCCAGTATCAAGTGCATCAAAGATAGCCCCTGTCCTGCATGCCAGATGTGCAAACAGACTCGGGCTACCTTTAAGAGCGTCGCAGACAAAGACTCTTCCCGATGTCTTTACCTTTTACATATGGACTTGTTTGGTCCAATGCAAGTTCATAGCTTGGGAGGCAAGTCCTATACGCTAGTGATAGTTGATGATCATTCTCGGTTTACATGGGTGTTCTTTTTGAAACGAAAGTCAGATACGTTTGACATCTTCACTAATTTTGTCAAGCAGGTTCAGAACGAATTTAACTGCTCCGTGGTCAAAATCAGAAGTGACCATGGAACAGAATTCGAATCTGGTGCTATGACAGAATTTTGTGAAGAACAAGGTATCTTTCATGAGTTTTCCTCCCCGCGCACTCCTCAGCAAAATGGAGTTGTGGAGAGGAGAAATAGAACTCTCATTGAAACCTGCACGATAATGTTGAAAGACGCTTCTCTCCCGGAATACTTCTGGGCAGAGGCTGTCAAATACAGCTTGTCATGTACAAAACCGAGCATTGATCAACAAGCATCATCGTAAGACGCCCTACGAGCTACTGAAAGGCAGGAAACCAACCATGTCCTACTTGAGGATTTTTGGTTGCAGATGCTATGTACTGAATAATGGGAAGTACCCGCGTACTAAATTCGGTGAAAAATGCTTCGAAGGCATCTTCATGGGCTATAGTTCCCATAGTCGGGCATATAGGGTCTTCAATAAGAAAACCCTAGTGGTAGAAGAATCAATAAATGTTGTATTTGATGAAGGAAGTTTGCTTAACAGCAATTCTTCCAGTAGTATTCTTGAAGATGCAGGTGCTCGATTTGAACAGCTGAGTCTGGATGAGACCGCTAAAGATGACGCTCCTAAGTACGTCAAAGTTTCCACCTCTACGTCATCTGAAAATGTTGAAGATCAAAATGGAACAAATATCTTAGAAGAAGGAGAAGCCCAAGAAGTAGTCGAAGCTCCAGACGCCAGACTTCTTGAGCTCCGACGCGTGAGGGATCATCCTAGAGATCAGATCATCGGAGATCCTCGTGTCGGTGTCAGAACTCGAAGAGGTACTATTAACGAAGTATTGCATCTTAGCTTTCTGTCACAGGTAGAGCCAAAGAAGTTCGACGAGGCGAATAAGGATGCGGCATGGATTCTGGCCATGCAAGATGAACTACATCAATTCGAACGTTGCAACGTTTGGACGCTTGTTCCCAGACCATACAAGCAAAATGTGATTGACACCAAGTGGATCTTCAGAAATAAGCTAGATGAACATGGTGTCATCATAAAGAACAAGGCAAGGCTGGTGGCTCAAGGTTACAGACAGGAGGAGGGGATTGACTTCGACCAGACCTTCGCACCAGTAGCAAGGCTCGAAGCAATCAGATTGTTCCTGGCGTATGCTTCACACAAAGGATTCACAGTCTATCAAATGGATGTGAAATCAGCATTCTTGAACGGAGACCTGAAAGAGGAAGTATACGTCGCTCAACCCCCAGGTTTTGTCAATCCTACCTATCCTAATCATGTTTATTTTCTTAATAAAGCCTTATATGGGTTGAAACAAGCTCTACGAGCTTGGTATGAGACTTTATCTAGTTTTCTTCTTGAGAACAAGTTCTCTAGAGGTAAAATAGATAAAATATTATTTCTCAGGGAAGTCAAAGGCAAGATTTTGCTGGTGCAAATCTATGTCGATGACATAATATTCGGCTCAACGGACAACAATCTTTGCAAAAAGTTTTCTAAACTTATGCAAGGAAAGTTTGAAATGAGCAGTATGGGAGAGCTCAAGTATTTCTTAGGACTTCAAGTGAAACAGTCTGAGGATGGAATCTTCATCTCTCAGACGAAGTTCACAAATGAACTCCTTAAGAAATTCGGTATGGAGAGTGCAACCTCTATGAGGACTCCAATGGGATCCACCATGTCTCTAGATAAGGATGAGAAAGGTAAACCTTTCGATGAAACCAAATACAGAAGCATCATTGGATCCCTGCTCTACCTTACTGCCAGTAGACCGGATATCATGTTCTCCACATGTGTCTGTGCCCAATATCAGGTGAACACTAAGGAATCTCACTATGTCGCTGCAAAGCGAATTCTAAGATACCTTAAAGGTACTCCTAATCTTGGATTGTGGTACCCGAGAAACAATGATGTCGAGCTAATAGGCTTTTCAGATGCTGATTTTGTAGGGAGCAGGGATGACAGGAAAAGCACCTCCGGGACGTGTCAATTCCTCGGCAGGAGGCTTATCTCATGGAACAGCAAGAAACAGAATTGTGTTGCAACCTCCACAGCAGAGTCAGAGTACATCTCGGCAGGAAGCTGTTGCGCACAACTTCTATGGATCAGAAACCAGTTAGCCGACTACGACCTTCAGTTCAAGGAAGTACCCATGTACTGCGACTCCTCCAGTGCAATTGCCATTGCCAACAATCCTGTATCGCACAGCAGAACGAAGAATATTGAAGTGCGCTACCACTTCATTCGGGAGTACGTGGAAAACAAGGACATCTCTCTCTGTTATGTCCCCACGGACAAGCAGATTGCTGATATATTCACAAAGCCCTTAGACGAGGCCAAGTTCAATCTTTTCAAGACTGAATTGGGGATGCTCAATTATGAGGAATGAAGACTACAGAAGCTCCAGGCACGTGCACGATCTGAGGGGGAGCAAGGAACTCCAGCGTGAGTACAGATGCAAGAACTGAGGGGGAGCAAAGGGACAAACGCTACAGACCCCGATTTGTAGAAGCCGAAAAGGGGGAGATTACCCTCTCGGCTAAGGCTAAGGTGGCTCCAAGCTTGCTCCCAAGAAATTGGTATTGGTAATGGATAACTCACTCAACTCACTTTTCAGTTTATGGTTTTCATTCTCATTTGCTCTATTCACCTTAGCTTGTAGGGTTTAGGCTTCTTCAAATAGGGGGAGATTGTTGGGTATTGTATCCACAATGTACCTGATTTGAAGAAGCCCCTGGACAAGCTAAGGTCAATAGACAATGTATTTGATAAACTCTTTTAAGTTGTGCTTGCAGTTCTTCCATGCTAAGTGCACACCAATGTCAGGGTGCAGTAGGTCAATATACACGGGTCTGCACGACGTAATCCCTCGTTGAGCAGATCAGTGTGTTGGCCTACGTGTACTCTCTCTATTGGAGTGCACTTACTTTCAAGTACAGGGTTGTATTTATGCAAGAGAAGATCAGTGTGTTGGCACGACGTAATCCCTCGTTGAGCAGATCAGTGTGTTGGCCTACGTGTACTCTCTCTATTGGAGTGCACTTACTTTCAAGTACAGGGCCGTATTTATGCAAGAGAAGACAAGGAGCACAGATGGGTCAAGGAGCAGCTCATGGGTGGAAAGACGAAAATTCGTCTAAGTGTAAATCGACGAGAATCACCAAGTGATTCTCGCCGATTCGGCGAGAATCACAAGGGATTCTCGCCGATTTATCGAGAATCAGTGGTTGATTCTCGCCGAACTAGTTCCAGCCACTTCTAAGCAAGCACCTCTGCTTCCAAGTAAGAATCGACGAGAATCACTTAGTGATTCTCGCCGATTCGGCGAGAATCACTAGTGATTCTCGTCGAATCGACGAGAATCACTGGTTGATTCTCGCCGTCTCGACCTGGCCTAAAGCAGTGCGTGCAACCAAGGCAAATTCGACGAGAATCATCTTTGATTCTCGCCGAATCGTCGAGAATCACCTTTGATTCTCGGCGACTCGGCGAGAATCACTTTCGATTCTCACCGATTTTGACTTGGGCGTTTTTCTGGAATTTCCTGAACCGGATTCTGCCGCTGTTAAGATTCTGGACCGGGACTTAGGGATTCAGCTTGTGGGTCCCACAACGGTCATTTTGAAAAGCATCTACAGTATTTATATACGGGTATTTTGAACGGAATACACAGACAGAAAAAAGCCGAGCAAGAAAGAAACCCTAAAATCGCGAAATAGCTCCGCCGCATCCGTCGCCGCTCGCGCTAGTCCGTCGCCGCTGCTGATCGCTTTTCTTCCCGATCTCCGGCGACAGAAGCTTAGCCAGGCTCAGAGTCTCACGCGTCTATCAAGAGATCTCTTGTCTCTCGATTTGTTGATCGGGAAAAACTTCCCCGTCCGAAACGATCGAGACGACTGATCCTCGTGTGACCGTTGGAAGACCAAGCTAGCTTCGCTACGAAGTTTGGATCTCCAAGTTCAGCAGCCGCTCATTGTCGTCGCCGCCGATCCCGAACCTAGCCGCCGCTTGTCTAGCCGCCGCCGGTTCCGGGGAGATCCTCTCCAAGGGAGACCAAGGTTGTAGACTCTTCATTGACTTCACGAACACGTCGTCGAACGAAGAGGAACACCGTAGTCTTCAAAAGAAGTTTGTATCTCGTGTACATTCTATATTTACTTTTGTTGTAAAGGAACGATTGTTCCGTGTTATAAGGGTTGGGTGTAACCCGTTTTGTGGGAGTGTTGACTCTCACGTGTGGAAGGGTTCCTTCCGATAGTGCAGGGATTGGATTTCAATCCTGTTGGAGAAGAGACCGAGTCGTCCCTTGTTGGGAGATAGGTCGAAGGGGGAAAGTGGATGTACCCAAGTCGGGGAACCACTATAAATTGCATGTGTATTCTGTGTGCTGTGCTTTTTATTTTTATTGTGCAGGTACATTCGTAAATTCCGCAAAAGCGCTACACGTCACCTATTCCCCCCCCCCCCATAGGTGCACATAGCTGACACTAGGTGGACTTTCAGGGTTCAACAGAGAATCACAAAGAACTTGGATCCATGAAGTTGCCAATTTGCAGAAAAGAGATCTTTGGCATCTGAAAGGAAAGGGTTAGACTATTCATGGAAGCCTCTGACCCTAGAATCTATATCACAGTCAAAGAAGGGCCATATATGCCTATGAAAGTATTTGTGTTAGATGCAAATCAAAGAACTCCAAAAGACTATTCTGAAATGACCAAGGATGAGATTATTCTGGCCACAATGGACAAGAGGGCCCAGAATATTATAGTAAGTGCAATAGATGATGCCACATTCCAGAACTTGATTCACTGTAAAACATCAAAGGAAATGTGGGACACACTGATAGTGTACATGGAGGGCTCTGAAGAAGTTAGACATGACAGAAAGTCTTTGTTAAACCAAGAATATGAGAGCTTCAGACAAGGAAGGTCTGATAGCATAACTGAGTGCTACAAGAAATTCTATAGGATTGTCAATGAGTTAATGTCCTATGGAAGAGAATTCAGCAATTATGAGCTGAATGATAAGTTCTTGAGATCCCTAACTAAAGACTGGGATACTAAGATTTGTGTCATAAGGGAAATGGCCAAGTTAGCAGACATTCCTCCTCCAACATTGTTTGGAAAGTTGTTATCCTATGAAATACAGCTAATGGTTAGGAAAGAGGAGGAGAAGACTACAAGGATTGAGCACAAAGAAAGAGCAGTGGCATTCAAGACAGAAGCCACTAAGAAATATAAAAGTAAGTCTTCATCCCCTCCTCCAAAAGTTGCTGAGACTGAGACAGATGAGTCAGTAAGTAAGAATTCTGAAAGCAGTGAGAGTGATGAGGACTTTGCAGCTTTCACAAGACATTTTCAGAAGTTCCTAAAGAAGAAACAGTGGAGGTCTAAGCCTTCCACTTCACAGAAGTCATCAAAGTATGACAGGAGAAAGCACAAGACAAGTAAAACAACAACTTCAAAGATAGCCTGTTATTGTTGTAACAAATAGGGACATGTTGTTGTTGACTGTCCAGAGAAAAGGAAAGAGTCTACAGATAAGAAGAAGACTCAAATCAAGGGCAAGAAGGAAAGGTCCTTTGTTGCAAAGAAGGACAAAAGTCTGTCAGATATGTCTTCTTCAGAAACTGATTCAGAAGTTGAAGCTTACATTGGACTGTTTGTTGAAGAAGAAGAAGAGGAGTTCATCCAGTTAATGAATTCTATATATGAGCAAGAGGACAATCAGTGTCAGGGACTGATGGCCTTATCTGAAGGTGATAAAATCCAGGATCAGTCTGGACCTAGTCAGGTACAAAATTATTCTTCAAGTTCAGTTTCTTGTACTGATTCAGAATCAGATTCATCAACATCAAGTGATGAGAGTGAATTTGAATCTGAAGGAGATATTCATCAATTGATTGATGAATATAGAGTAGTGTTGCAAGCTTTGAAGAAAAGCAAATCCTTGGCCAAAAGTCAGGCTAAGGAAATTGCCAGTCTTAAAGTTGCTGCAACAGATTTTGATAAGTTGATTGATCAAAAACTAAATGAAATAGCTAGGCTGAAGAACATAACTGTTATTCAGATGGGGACTATAACATTCAAGAATGATCAAATCAGAAATCTGGAGATTAGTCTTCAGAAGGAGAGAGATATAGTTGCAAGGTTTTCTAAACCAAAATCTATTTTACCTTTGATAGATGAATTTGTACATCAAAAGGGTAAAACTGGATTAGGGTTTACACAACCTGTTAGGACTGTAAAGTCCAAGTCTAAGGGCAAAGCCCCAGTACTCAACAAGCCTGCTGTAGATAGAACAACTAGGGTTGTACCTAAGCAAAGGTACAACAGATTTGAGTGCTGGTGTTGTGGCAAGTTAGGTCACTTTGCCATGGACTGTTGGCACAATTCTAGTGCCAAGGTGAGTAGCAATCTGCCTACTAGAAAAGCTACAAGTAGTTTTGTTAAGAGGCAAACTAACCAGCACCAAGGACCCAAGAATTCTTTGGGTTCTAAGGTTAACTAATCTGTTTTGCAGGTGAGTCCAAGTGACCATGCCCCAATATGGTACTTGGACAGTGGATGTTCCAAGCACATGACTGGAACTAGGGGATTGCTAAAGGACTACACACCAATCAAGGATGGTCCTAAAGTCACCTTTGGTGGTTCTGAAAAAGGAATCATCAAAGGTGTTGGTAACATCTCTAGCAACCTTATAACAATTACTCAAGTGGCTTATGTTAAAGGTTTGAAACATAACCTTATTAGTATAAGTCAGTTGAGTGATTTAGGATATGACATCTCATTTGTCAAAGATGGTTGTCATATCAGGAGATCAAATGATCAAGAGATCATTCTGACTGGTTACAGAAAGAGAAATGTCTATTGTCTAGACATTATGTGTGAGAACAATATTTCTCCAGTGTGTCTTATAGCTGATGAGAAAGTCTCTCATTGTGTCAAATGGCACAAGAGACTAGCCCATCTTAACTACAAGACAATTGGCCAACTCTATAGCAAAGAGTTAGTGAGGAATGGTCCTCAGGTTAAGTGTATTAAAGATGGGATATGCTCAGCTTGTCAAAAGGGCAAGCAGACTAGATCCACCTTTAATAGCATTGAGAACAAAGATGCTGTGAGGTGCTTATACCTCTTGCATATGGATCTCTTTGGTCTTATGTCAGTTCACAGCCTAGGTAGGAAGGTCTATACATTTGTGGTTGTAGATGACTACTCAAGGTTTTCCTGGGTGTTCTTCCTTAGATAGAAATCTGAAACACCTAGTATCTTTTATAGTTTTGTCAAACAAATTTAGAATGAGTTAGACAGTACAGTGGTCAAAATAAGAAGTGACCATGGTACTGAATTCCAGTCTGATAGTATGACAAAGCTATGTGAAGAGTTTGGGATATTTCAGGAATTTTCTTCACCAAGAACACCTCAGCAAAATGGCATTGCTGAAAGGAAAAATATAACCTTGATTGAGGTTGGTAGAACCCTATTAAGTGACACATCTCTCCCAGAATATTTCTGGGCTGAGGCAGTAAACACTGCATGCCATGTAATTAATAGGGCTACTATTACCAAAAGTCACAACAAGACCCCCTATGAGATTGTGAAAGGCAGAAAACCAAACCTATCCTATTTCAGGATCTTTGGTTGTAAATGATATATACTTAACAATGGTAAGTCTTACTTAACCAAGTTTGCTGCCAAATCCCAAGAGGGGATCTTTGTTGGGTACAGCAATAATAGTAAGTCTTATAGAGTCTACAATTTGACTACTCAAGTTATAGAAGAGTCAGTCCATGTAGTCTTTGATGAAGCTAGACTCATTAACAATGAATTGTCTAGAAGTATTTGCATCTCCACAGGTGTGACTGAGAAGATAAACAAGCTCACTATTGAAGAAGGATCTACTGCAAGTCAGCATGTGGATGATAGTGGCTGTTGTCCAGGGGGAGTACTAGGTACACCTGATGTAGAAGAATACCAAGGGGTACAGCAAGTTGAAGAAGCTGAAGGAGTTCAACCTGAAGACAGGCTGCCTCCAGCAAATAGACATCTAAAAGATCATCCAGCAAATCAAATTATTGGTGATCTAAGACAAGGGGTACAAACAAGGAGCAGAAATCTGAGTTCAGTACTCTACTCCAGTTTTCTATCCCAAGTAGAGCCAAAGAAATTTGAAGAAGCCATCCTAGACCCTCATTGGATTGAGGCAATGCAAGAGGAGTTGAACCAGTTCAAAAGATGCCAAGTCTGGGAGCTTGTTCCTAAACCAAAAGACCACAACATAATTGGAACTAAGTGGATCTTCAGGAACAAGATGGATGAACATGGAGTTATTGTGAAGAACAAAGCTAGACTGGTTGCTAAGGGATATAGGCAGGAAGAAGGTATTGACTTTGATCAAACCTTTGCTCCAGTAGCCAGACTAGAGGCAATAAGAATGTTCTTGGCCTATTTAACCTGTCAAGGGTTTAAAGTATACCAAATGGATGTTAAGTCAGCCTTTCTGAATGGTAATCTAAAGGAAGAAGTCTATGTAGAACAACCATCAGGTTTTGTTGATTCTACTAAACCTAATTATGTCTATAGACTCAGGAAGGCTTTGTATGGGTTAAAACAAGCCCCTAGGGCTTGGTATGAAACCCTGTCTAGTTTCCTCATTGAGAATAAATTCATAAGGGGGAAAATAGACAAGACTCTATTCCTTAGGGAATCCAGAGGCAAGATCATTCTAGTCCAAATATATGTAGATGACATTATATTTGGGTCTACTGAAAGTGGTCTTTGCAGAAAGTTTGCAAAACTAATGCAAGGACAATTTGAGATGAGCAGTATGGGGGAACTTAAGTTCTTCTTGGGTCTCCAAGTTAGACAGACTGAGAATGGTTTATCCATATGCCAGTCTAAGTTCACTCTAGAATTGATAAGGAAGTATGGTATTGAATCATCCAGTACTATGAAAACTCCTATGGGGTCAAGTATGTCTCTTAGCAAAGATGATGCAGGGAAACCTGTAGATGAGACCTTGTATAGAGGGATAGTTGGCTCCCTACTATATTTGACTGCAAGTAGACCAGATATCATGTATGCTACATGTGTCTGTGCTAGGTACCAAGCTTGCCCTAAAGAGTCTCATTTGACAACAGTCAAAAGGATTCTGAGATATCTTAAGGGCACTCCTTATCTAGGCCTTTGGTACCCTAGGAATGGAGACTTTGAACTGACAGGTTATTCAGATGTAGATTTTGCAGGCTGCAAGGAAGATAGGAAAAGTACAACTAGAACCTGTCAATTCCTAGGTGGAAGACTGATATCATGGAGTAGCAAGAAACAAACAAGTGTGGCTATCTCCATAGCAGAATCAGAGTATGTTGCTGCAGGAAGTTGCTGTGCTCAACTTCTATGGATTCAACATCAGTTAGAAGACTATGGTATACAAGTAAGTAGAACACCTCTATTTTGTGATTCTACTAGTACTATTTCTATTGCTAACAATCCTGTCTCCCATAGTAGGACTAATCACATAGAAATAAAATACCATTTTCTAAGAGAACATGTAGAAAAGGAAGATATTTCCCTAGAGTATATTAGTACAGATAATCAGTTAGCTGACATGTATACTAAGCCTTTAGATGAAACCAAATTCAATAGGTTTAAAATTGAATTAGGTATGATAAACTTAGAATAAGTTTTCAAAAATTGGCTAAGTAAAATGGTGTCGACACACAGAGTTATTTGTGTCGACACAGAAAAGTGGTGTCGACATTTCAGAGAAATGGTGTCGACACATCTAGACAGTAAGTGTCGACACTTCAGAGAATTTGTGTCGACACATGCAGGGTAGGTGTCGACACATCCAAGGTGGTGTCGACACGTAAGATTTATACAGATTTAGTCTAGTAAAGTCTCGACTAAGTTTCGAGCTAAGCGGTGTCGACACATAAACAAGTGTCGACACATATATTCTGTCGACTATACTTGTGTCAACACATGGTTGTCGAGACATTATAAGTCTGTGTCGACACTTATCAACAGTGTCGACACAATTTAAGTATTTTGACGCGCTCTTTCATCTTCGATTCTAGAAAGGTATAAATAGGGTTTCACCATTGTTTGTCGACACGCTCACCAAAGTTTCGAGACCAAACTTGTGTGTCGACACATCTTTTCTCTAGATTCAAATTTCTTCAAACCCTAATGGCGCCCAGCTCGAAGAGAATGTGAATGAAGGTTATGAACTCGTGCGACATGCTTTTGATGACGCGGAACCTGAGATCAAAAGCGTGATAACCCTAATAGAAGAGAGGATTAGAATTTCTTGTTTTAGAGCCGACCAAGATATGGAAGAAAGAAGTCCTGGAATTTCTCAACGGAGCAACAATAGATGAATCTGGACTCAAGATAAAGTTTAGAGTTCATGGGGCAAAAGTGAAAGTTTCTCCCAAAAGTCTGAGAAAGGTACTACAACTACCTAAAACTAAGGAAGAAGAAGATGTTTCAGCTTCTATGACTAGGGAAGCATTGACATGGTGTGGTTTGGACTCAAATCTGAAAATAGGATCTGTTTTTAATAGGAAAGGAATGAACAGCCAAGGAAAATTTCTATCTGAAATTGTTGGGAAAGTTATCTTAAGCAAGCCTGGAGGGCATGATAGAATATCTGCTTATATGTTCAGTCTAATGACAAGAATTATCTTCAAACTAGAAACTGATTGGACTGCAGTTGTGTTTGAGAAGATAAAGGAGAGTATGAAGAAGCCCAATTTGGGTAGGATTCTAAGTCTATACCTGGCTGGTAGTATACCAGAGGTCATGAGTCAAGGAGCTGGAACTAAGATTAACCACATGGGAGAATGGACTTGAGGATCTTCTCTAGGTGGGATAGAGTATTGACCAAGGAAATGTCAACTCCTGAGAAGGAAACACCCCTGAAGAAGAAGAAGAAGACAGCCCTTGTGGCTCAAGTATCATCAAGCAGCTCTGAAGAGCATGTAGTGTTCACTCCTGATGAAGAAGAAACTGGAAATGCTGGACAATCTCCAGCTAGACAAGAAGATGCAGAGAGGCAGGGGGAGCTACCACAAGCAAGCCCAATTCACCAGGATTCCATCCAGGGGAGCCCTTACTTGTGGAAGAACCAACACCTCTAGAAAGTGAACAAGCTACCCACACAATACTTGAGGTAATAACTGAAATCAACCAATTAGATTTCTCTATTGAAAATGAAGATATGACTGACAGATTGTCTGATGTTAATAAGCAACCTCAGATTCATAGTCAACCCCAAGATGTTATCATGGAGGACACATCTGTTGTAGATAAAGTGGTTGATGAGATTAGAGAGTCTCCACCCCATCATCAACAGGAATTTACCTTAGAAGAATTGTTCCGTGACCTTCTCCAAACTGATTTTGAGAAAGAAAGTGCTGCTGCTGAGGGGGAGAAAGTCATTGTTGAGGGGGAGCAAGTGGAGAATATAGAGAAAACTACAGGCACAGAGACTGAGAAGCCAAAGGATTCTGAGCAGGTTCCTAGAACTGACAAGGATTTACCTCCAAGCCCAAAAGACAGGGTTGATATTGCTAGCACATCTGCTTCTAAAGATGAAGAGGTTGCAAGAGCCAAGAAGAGAAAATTTCAAGTTTTCAAGAGGAGAAGCCAGACATATAAGAAAGCTTTACAAACAATAGCATCACAGCCTGCACCACAGCCAGCCCCATCTACAGATTACAGTTCATTGATGGTGGCTTTACAAATTAAGCTTGATGAGCAAAGTCAAGCTCTCGAAAAGTATGTAGATGAAGGGAATAAATCTCTGCAGTTTGATCTTGCACAAGATATTAAGTCAATCAGATTTGAAATGAATCTGAACAAGAAAGAGATGACTGACTGCTTCCATAAAGGAGGGAATGTAGTAGTTTATCTGGCTACTCATCAAGAAAATATCAAGAAACAAATTGAAGAGCTAGAAGTAAAGCAAGGCTATGTCCTAGAAAACCAGATAAGAATGAATGACAATTTGACTAAATCCCACAATGTGATAGTCACTGAGATGCAGAATCTGGCTGCTGCTCAAACTACAGCAAGGACTACTGCCCAAGAAGAGTTTGATAAGAAGTTCCAAGAGCACATCACTGATGTTAAAACTGCTATAGAAGACTCTCAAAAAGCTATAACTGACAAACTCCAAAGGTTGAAACCCTTCTATAAGGATGGAGTTAATTATCTGAATCATCAAATAAGATTCCAGAAAGATGATCTAAGAGATCATATTGAAAGAGAAGTCATAAAGGGGGAGAGGGTGTTAGTCAAAGCCAGCTCTGATCATGCAAAATAGATTTCAAATTCCATCAGAGCCACCCTTGGATATCCTCCATTGTGTGATGATGACAATGTTGCAGAGTCTAGCATTAATCCTGCATATCTTGGAGGGGAGCAAGCTAAAGTGGCTCAAGTAATATACCCTCCACCAGACTTTGATATGGTACATCAAGACATACAATCAATGTATAACCCTCCTGAGGGAATTCAGAAGGTCATCATAGAGAAAGTGGTTCAGCCAGTATCTGAGGCTATACTGAAAGAACAAGAGGCTTTACAGAAAGAACAAGAAGCCCAATTGTCTAAGAAGAGATTCAGGGAGCAAGCTGAATTGAGGCCTGATTTTGAACAGTGGAGCCCCACCTCCAGGAATATCATTTTGACTGCTTGGAAAGCTTCTAAAGACAATATTGTGGATAGAGGCAAATGGTATTCTGATGTGGAGTGGAGGAAGCATGAGAACAGGCAAGATGCAATTGTGCAATATAGAAGAAAGGCTAAGATGGGAAAGCTACCTCCAACTGCCCAGGAGCCTAGCAAGTACTTTCCTAAGCCTTATCATTACTTTGAAAGGCAGAAGATCAAGGCTGAAGAGCAGAAAAAAAAGGATCTTAAAGGAAAGAAGCCTGCTGCTGCTGAAGATGTTGAAGCTCATGTCCATGCAAAGATACAGTCTGGAAAGGGCATAGTAAGGAGCCTGAGCAGCAATAGGATAGAATTTTTCTTTAGTTTACAGTTGTAATCATTTGATTTTAAACTTTCTGTAAACTTTTGAATAATGAATATGATAAAGTTGTTAGAACAATGTGATATGTGTTAAATTTATTACATTATTGTTATGAGATGATATTTGTGTATACATGTTTGTTTATACATGTTTATGTACTTACCTTGTTATATAATCCTGTTTTACATCATACTGTGAATTTGTTATATATGGTGTATATCATTGACTAAGGGTTATGACTTCTCCAAATAGGGGGAGATTGTTGAGTACATTGGAATAAATGTACCTGATTTGAAGAAGTCTCACCCTACTCAATGATATACATCAAAATGTATTTGATGTGTTTTGAGTTTAGTTGTGCATGTTAAGTATTTGCAGGGAAAGCTGAAAAGTTTCTAAGTCCATGTGTCGACACCCAGAAGAAATGTGTCGACACTTAAGAAGACTTGTGTCGACACCTAGAGAAGCAGTGTCGATACTTGGAGTAATTGTGTCGACACCAGGAATACAGAGTCGACACCAGAAGGAAAGTGTCGACACATACAAGTTGTGTCGACACTCAATGAAGAAATGTCCAGAGAAGCTGTGTCGACACTTAGAAGCAGTGTCGACACCCAGAGGAACTTTGTCGACATGAAGAAAGTGTCGACACTTGGAGGCTGTGTCGACACTCAGCAAATGTTCAACAAATTCTAAGTACAAGTGTCGACACAAAGGAGAAGTGTCGACACTCAGCCAAAGTCTCAACTCAATGAAGAATGTGTCGACACAAAGGATCGGTGTCGACACACAGTAAAAGTTTCAACACATGAAGAAAGTGTCGACACTAGGAGGCTGTGTCGACACTCAGTAAATTTCTATGAAGACTAAGTACGTGTGTCGATACAAAGGAGAAGTGTCGACACTCAGCAAGTATCAACACAGAAGGCAGGTGTCGACACTAAGAAAATATGTCGACACTCAGCAAGTATCAACATAAGAAGATGTGTCAACACAAAGGAGTTGTGTCGACACTTACAAGAATTCAACTAAGTACTAAAGAACAGGGAGTTGTGTCGACACACAATATCAGTGTCGACACATTCTGAAGAAGTTGTGTCGAGAAGTAAATTCTACAACACAAGGAGTTGTGTCGACACCATGAAGGGTAGTGTCGACACTTAGGTGGCATTTGGTTCAGCTGATCAGCTGCGGTGCGGTTGAAACGCACCACTATTTTGACAATAAGCGGCGTTTGTTTCGACTTTTTTCCAAACCTCCATTTTTTTAATTCTGCTATTCTCTTTATTACCCAAACCGCAGCTTTTTCCTGCGGTGAACCGCAAAAGCCGCGCAACTTTTTTGCTCTTCCGTTTCTTTCGTCTTTCTCGCTCTTCCGTTCAGAGGCCGGAAGAGGGAAGGCGATCAGAGCCGGTGCTTCGAAGAAGTCGACTCCGGCACGACGACGGGAAGCCTTCCCTCCCCCGCCTCCTCTTCTTCTTCGTTTAGCCCTTCTCTTCCTTCCTGCGCACACCGATCACGCAGGCCTCCATTTCCGCCCGCTCCCTCTCGGTCCAAGCCTGCAACCCGCACAGTCTGCCTCCACTTTCGTAAGCCCCAATTCTGCCCCCTCCTCATCTATGGCAGGCCACCGCACTTCTACAGCAAGTTAACCAGCCCCGCCCCATCGACATACTCTCCTTCCAGTTCATCCTAAGCCATAGACTACCCCCTATTCTACTCCGCCATACCAGTGCCCAGCCAGCTTCCAACATTTTTCCTGTGAACCCTGTCCCATAACTCCTATAGCACAAATTTCCCTCCCCTCATCTCATAGCCTCCCCTGCCCAATCAATTCCTACCGCCAGTACGTTGCCCCACCCCTACAGTGCAGAATTGTGCAAGGCATAGACGTTAACGTTTTATGGTTTGATTACAAAGAATTTCAAATGGGTAGTTTTGTGTTATATTTGAAAAAAAAATTATTCAAAACTCTGTTTTGTATCCAAACAACTTTTTGAAAACTCTGTTTTGTAAACTCTGTTTCACTCAAACAGTTTTTTTAAAAAAACTCTGATTTTCAGAATCAGCACTTTTTCTATCAGCAACAGTTCATCAGCAGCTTTCCATCAGCAACAGCCCAACCAAACAGAGCCTTAGTCTATCAGTGTCGACACTTAAAGACTGACTGTCTCGACACTTTCAGACAGTTACATAAAATTCAAGAAGTGACTGGATGATATGAGAGCTGCCATTCCAGCCGGTCCACTGCAACTGTCAGAGTTGTCAGAAAGCTGTTAGGAACCGGATCAGCCAGTCACCATGAAGAAGGCCTATATATAGGCTTATTCTGTCAACAGAAGAAGATGATTAAGAAGATCAAGAAATTTATTTAAGAATCAATTCAAGTGAAGATCTAAGAAGTTGGAGAGAGAGATCTCCTTCCAAGAAGACAGTTGTTGGAACCAGGCTGTGAAGAAGGGTTCAGATTGAGATCTGAATCTTAAGTTACAGTGATTGAAAATCACCTGCATAGAGAATCAACCATATTGTGTTCTACATTCAAGAAGCTTTGAAGAAAGCCAAGTGAGGTTGATCTCAGCAGAGTTCTTCCAAGAACTCATCAAGAAACCTATCAACTCTTCTCTCTTATTCTGAGTTGAGGTTATATACATTGTATTTTTAATTTCTTGTAGGATCCTTAGGGATCTGAGTTGTAAGCCTGAAATTATAAAGGCTGAGTGGTAGGGCATGTGTGCCTGAGTGTAGGAGATTCATTTCTCTGAGTGTAGGCCTGTTGTAGGCTGAGTGTAGGCCTTGTTGGCTGAGTGTAGGTCTTTGTGAAGACTGAGTGGTAGGGCTGTTGAGCCTGAGTTGTAGGAGTGTGATCACTCTGAGCTGTAGGAACCTGTTTGGGGTTCTGAGTGTAAGATCTGAGGATCTGAGGAATAGTGGAGGAGTTTGGCCGAATCAAGTACACTACTAGATAGGCGAAGGGGGAAAGTGGATGTACCCAAACCTTGGGGAACCACTATAAAACTGTTCTGTGTGTGTGACTGATTTTGTGTATGCTGTGTAAAGATCTGTGAATGCTGTGATTAATTCAGTCTGCTGTGATTAAATCTGCCTAAAAGTTTAAAAAGATTAAAGTCACCTATTCACCCCCCCCCTCTAGGTGATTAGGTACAATTTCTTTCATAGATCATACACTCAGAGAGTATAACTCTCCTACAACTCAGGAAAATTTGGCCTACCTCAGGCTCAAGAGCCCTACAGCTCAGATCCAAAAGGATCCTATAAAAAACAGTTGTTTTAATTAATTTAACACAAAGAAATTTATGTGTCAACACCTAGAGCTGAATAACTCAGAATGTAGTTTCTGAACTTGCTGTAGAAGACTGAAGATCTGCTAGGTCTTGATTTTTTCAAATAGCTAACTGAACCTGCAGAAGAGTGAAGGCTCTCCTCGCTTTCTTTATTAGAAGTATTTCTGATCTTGTTGTAGCAAAAGAGAATGTTACAGCTAACTGAACTTTTTGTTCTGCTGGAAGACTTCAAGCTTTTTTCACGGCAGCAATGGCGAGGAAGATGAAGTCCAGCCACTCTTTCTCTTTTTGAATGATGCCCTAGAAGTTGCATTCAACATCTAGAAGCTGCCCCTTTTATCTTCCGTCTATTAACGGCTCCAGGAAGCTATGGGGACCACCTGCAGCAGGCAGCTGTATCTTGCTTTAACGGTGAAGTCAAACAGTAGACCTCCGTCAATGTTTGTCGTGTTTTGTACCTTTCCCACACTTAATTTGAACTTATTTGACTTGTTGACTTTGCTGACGTCACCATTTGTGAACTTAGCCAAAATAAAACATCTTTAGTATAAGTGTTGAGTGAGTAAGCTTCACTCAACGCCAAAATACTTAGACAGATTTTTTGTCACTAGGCATTGAGTGAGCAACCTTAACTCAACGCCAAAACACTTAAAAAAATTTCTCTGTCATTAGGCGTTAAGTGAGCAACCTTCACTCAATGTCAAAACACTTAGAAAATTTTTTCTGTCATTAGGCATTGAGTGAGCAACCTTCACTCATTGCCAAAACACTTAGAAAAATTTCATGACTCTAGGCGTTGAGTGATTAAGCTTCACCTAACGCCAAACTGCTTAACTGGAGTTCTGTCACTTGGCATTGAGTGAGTAAGCTTCACGCAACACCATAACACTTAGATTTTATTTTAGTCATTTAGCGTTGAGTGAGTAAGCTTCACTCAACGCATTTGGACTTAGCCAAATTTCTGTGAAATCACAGTCTCTGACTGACTAAGGTTCAGTCAACGTTTTTTATCACATGGCGTTAAGTGAGTAAGCTTAACTCAATGCCTGTGGACTTAGTCAAATATCTACACAGATTTTATGTGGCGTTGACTGTCTAAGCTATACTCAACAATTTATGTTGTATAGCATTGAGTGAGTAGACTTCACTCAATGCATGTGGACTTAGCCACATTTCTGTCTGTTTCTTCTTAGGCTTTGACAGATTCAGCATTACTCAACGCTTATAGCTGTATGGCGTTGAGTGAGTTGACTTAACTCAATGCATGTAGACTTAGCCACATTTTCAGCTTGGCAATAGCTTAGCTTGAGACTATACTCAACGCTTTTACTCACCTAGCGTTGAATGAATAGACTTCACTCATCGACTGTGGACTTAGGCGATTTCCAGCCTACCCAGCATCTTCCATTGCATCTAGCGTTGAGTGAACTGGCTTCACTCAACGCATGTGGACTTAGATAGATTTATGTCCCTCCACATCTTTACTTTGTGACCACCTATCACATCACTTGGAATACTTGTCCTATCAATGTTTCAAGGACTAACATGCATGCATGAACTTAAGCATACATCAAATACAACTTTATGTATATCATTGACATGATTGACTTCGTCAAATCTGGGACATTGTGGACAATGGACCTAATAAATCTCATATGCATAAATCTAAAACTAAACGCAATACTTGAATCAGACATGTACAATAGAACAAATGATTGAAAAAAACACAAGCAAATAAAATGTCAAACTAAAAGAAAATGTGATATCTAAATGAGAATGAATTTTATCTCTAACATTTCTTTTAAGAAAAATCACACTTGTCATGTTCCCCAACAACGACGAGAAAACTTGGTCAACTATGACAAGAGTACAAATGAGATACAAGTAATAATAAATGAGGAGTTACCTCTGAGTATAAATCACATGTAGACATGGAGGGGTGGAGTTTTCTTTCGAGAAAGACTTTAGAATGAAGTCTTTAGTCAGAGTTTTACGTGGGGTTTTGATTTTGACTAACACTACTGCAATAAAAGGAAAACTAGATTAACAATGCAGGTCACCTTCATCTCTTGGTGCCACTGCAGATAGTCTTCCTCCACTTCGTACCTCTATCGGTTGTAGGCCTCTGCATTGCACCTCTGTGGGTCGCAGGCCTTTGCTTTACACCTCTGTGGATCGCAGGTCATCACTTTGCTACTCCACGGGTCAAAGGACTTCGCGTCACACACAAGCAAAAGAACAACAACAATACACTGTCACAATATCATCACAATGAGAACACCACTATCTAATCCAAACCATCCATAACTAATAGGAAACTTATGAATGCCTATGCCTGATGGTCATGATGTATAGACACTTTAAAGAACACTTCAACAAAAAATACAAATACATGAAATGAGAGGGGCAAAATAAAATTTATCAATCCCTAACATAGAGGTAGTGGAAGGGTAGTCTCCTTGAAATCATAAGAAAACCCAGTTTGGTACACCATATCTTCGTCTTCCTCCTTGGCCTCATCCACAATACGGGAGAAGCTGTTACCTCCTCCTAACGTGTCTTCTTAAAGGTTTTGCTCGTCACGACACTAGGTGCTCCGGCTTGGAGCTCCGATGGCATATTGGAAATCACCTCCTACACCCTAAAAATGCTTGGGAAGGTTGAAGAAGACAATAGGGTCAATTCCCAAAGATTTTGACCTAAAACATCACTGACCGGATCCGTCACCCTGCTGAAATTGTGAGCTCCAACAATAAAGGAAAATAGGGTGAACATGCATGCGACGCAAAACACACAAACGAGCGTGAGTTAAATACATAGGAAAATCTGTGTGCCCAAGTCGCATACATGCATTGCAAGCACACACACCAGTGTAAATAATGCACGCACAAACTTAGATCAACTCAAACTGGAAGAAAAACAACAAAATGTGCGTGCATGCACAAATGCAGGGCGTGCATGCACGTTAAATAATATTGCACGTGCAAATTCGATTTGACATGAAACTGCTATATTAGGGAGAGAGAAGCGTACATGTGTGCAAAAATATTACACGGGCGAGCATGAGTCAAATTAAACAAAACCTCTCTTAAACTTGAACAATGACTCACATCCTCACAACAAATCATCCAAGCAATTTCAAATAAACTCAAAATTGTTGAGGTATATTGGAATAGGTGTGACGAGTGCTTAATGGGTTGGGTTTAGGATCCAATAGGAATCCAACAACCCGTAGTCGGGTATTTAGGGTTTGCCTATAAATACTCAAGCTAGGGGCAACTAGGAGACCGTTTCAAACTTGACGGTCACGTGGATGCTTCGAGCGCTCCATCAAAAATAAGAACTAAACGAACATATCAAGCATAAGAATGGATGATTATGATCTGAAAAACAAGGTGAAATCACAATATGAAATGCACTTATTGTGAGTCAATCGATTTTTTCACGGTCCAGAGAATCAGACTGCCATACTCTGAGTTGGATCGGGCGCGCAAACAGTTAATGAAAATCCAGCAACAATGACAAAAGCTTTTTTTATCGTGGAAAACCCGGAAATGGTGAATAACCACGTGGTCGGATCTATGTCGGGCCAGAATCCATTATTTTTTGTATAAGTTTACAAGTTTTGGGAGTTTTCTTGGAGGGTTATAGGCCACCTCTACGTTACAATCTTTGAATACAAAAATAGCAGGAAAATAAACTAAGTCCCTGGTGCCTTGATGAGAGTGCTACAATGAGGAAAAATGTTAAGTTCTCGGATCCTTGATGATAGTGCTTTCATAGAATCAGTTCTTTGATGAGAGCGCTCCCACGTAGAAGAATGTTAAGTCTATGAAGCCATGTAGTGTCGTCATATGAGCATCCATGGAAGCGAATTCCAGTGCCTTCTCCAGGGCTCACAAAAGCGTTCATGTGAGTGTCGGGAGTTGTGCACGCTAGAGAGGGAGCAGAGTGCATTCCAAGTGGAGAAATAATCTAAGTCTCAAGTTTTCACTAGAAAACCTCAGAGCTCTCTCTAGTCTCTGAAGTTGATTGTCTTTAAATGAATGCTTGTGGACCTATTTATAGCTTTTTGGAGGGACATGCTAGTAATCACATCCGGGCAAATTTTTAGCTGGCGAATGATGTCGCTCCGTTATGATCACCTGAATCGACAATTTTCATAAAATAATGTAAGTGGCCCTCGGGCGGCTCCGACGGCCTTGATGGCTTACCCGCTGGAGGCGGTGACCGGTGAAGGGCAGAGGCGGGAAGGTGGCCGGAGGCGGTGGCTCTCCTCCCTGTCCTTGGCCAAAATTTTTCTGATTTGACTCGGAAAATTCAGAGGAATCACGGCAACATTTATCAATCATCCTTTATGTCAAAGAAGCACCATATTTTGGAGCTCGGGAGGGCCAATTTATACCGTGCCACATATAGAAACGGCGTATAGATAATTCAAGACCATAGTTAAGTTCTGGGCAATGTTTTTATATACCTATACTTTTTTTACGTTTTGAGTCGGTTGGGCAACCCATTTTGTTCATGGCGAACGAGCCATCCATGGAAAATTTGTTGGTGTGTGACGCACCTATTTGAGTGTAACCCCAATAATGTCTTATATTCCCTTCAGCACTAATTTCGTGCATGATTGATTTAAAATACAATCATTTTTCAATACGATCATATTACATGGATATTATTGCAAGCAATCTACATTATTGAATCATGAATCATACGACTGTATTTGCTCTCGAACAATAATCTATTTTGATCACGGTACCCGGGACGTGAATACCGAGGACACAGCTCAACTGCCCAAAGTCTAACTATCAACTCCCGTCGGTGTGACGATCGGCGATCCCGTAGACCTGCCACACTATCCTTAATCCATGATTACGACACCGCGTGTCGACTCACACTGCATGCAAATTCCACATCACAGTGGCGTGGAAGGGCCTCGGATGTAAGCACGAGGACACAGCCCAACCATCCATCTATACCTCATCTCAACACCAACCCAACTAGTGACGGTCAACACCACACTTACATCCTTCCACAATACTACTCGTAGGGACACTACGCTCTAAGTATTGGACTACTAAATTTCATTCCAACCATCAAACATACTCATGGCCATAGTTTATACTTCTATATGTCATTTCAAATGATTTCAACATTGTATAACATAATGCGCATATATAATAGTCTACCAATTTCTAACAAGTCATTTCGTTTAAGTAAGCTTGTTTCACAATTCAGTTATATGAAAACCAATTAATAATCTTCATCATTCATAGCACTACGGTGGTTAATATAAAATATTTCACCAAAATCTTGAGTTAGTTTGCAACATCGATTCCACCGAATCCAAATCCATATTATATAAAAACCCAGAATTTAAGTGCAGAATAAATCTGGACAGCAACTTCAACCGGCGATTTCCGAAGCTACAGACGGTACCGACAACACCGTCACTTCAGACTTTGTTGTCCTGTCCTGGCTGTCCTGCTGCATGGTCTGCGGCTGCTCTACCTGCGGGGTGACCTCCTAAAAAGGAAGCCGTAGCAACCGTTAGTCGAAAAGACTAAGTGGCTTCACACCCGCTCCACCGGCGAATCCTCGGCACCGGACGGAGAAAGGAACAAAGGTACAAGTATAATAAATAGTATAACAGGTACCGTCAGGTGGTGATGGTACAATAAGATTAATAGCATTATATTCTAGCAGTTCTACTTAAGCAATAGTAATTCAACAAGTACAAGTAATTACAGCAGGTAAGTAACTTAACTTATAAGGATGCTCATACAAACTTATAAGTTAAGGATCAGTTTGTATAAAGTAACTCATCGTATAGCAGCGCCCATACAAACTTATACAATGAGGATCTTGTTGTGCAATGTTATGAAATTGTATGTATGTTATGCAATGACTCACCCATGATCACACACATGCAATTATCATGTCGACACAGACTATAGTTCCCACTATTCGAGCAGGTAGCTAACCTCTCAGGCATCAACCGTCGTGGCCAGACGGTGACAGTAGAGCAGGCATCTCTACTACTGGGCGGGTATCCACACTACTTCACCTAGGCCTTTGTACGCCTCAACGCTAAGAACACAACAGCGGAGCCCATGCGTACTATGGCCCAGCGGGGTCTCGGGTAGATGTGCACCGAGAACACAGCCCGAACTGGCCTGGTGTGACTCAGAAGGGGCCTCAGAAGAAAGCACGAGGACACAGCCCAACCGTTCACTTGACACGGTTAGAACCGGGCTATGATTTCAAATCTAGGTCTAAGTGAAATTAGAGCTCGACACGCGTCAAAAGTTATACTTCCCGTAAGTGTGCGTACATGATCATTGTTGATCTCGCAGAAGATAAATTTTTTTTTTCAAAAATTTCTCAAAAATTTCAAGATCAAAATGATCTGTTTTGATCTCCTGGGAGATAAAAAAAAGATCTTATCAAAATGATCTCCTCATGTAAACTAGGCTTTGAGAATTTTTTTGATCTCCTGGGAGATCAAAAATGATCTCTCGGGCCTTGGAGATATGCGCGAGCTTTAGAGAAGAAAATTAAAAAACAATTTATCAGTTTTATAAGATTTTGATGTGTTGCACTCTGTTTGGACCGGAATCTAAATTTGGAAATGGAGTATAGTACCAAAAAATTCACATGTTTTAGTATAAAAGTCTCATTGTTGGTCCTCACGGTGTGAAACCACTCTCTCTTTAAGTGTGTTTTTTTTGTGAGCCCAACGTTCACTCCTCTATGTGCGTCAAGGTACTTTTTATGTATTAAATCACATTTTTTGACTTCAAATTTTTTTTCTTAAAAAATCACAAAATATTAATGTTCAAATTTTTACGCTCATTTCAACTATCATATTACTCATTATATTTGAAGAAAATGATGGCCATAAAATCATGCATTACGCTCATATTTTCATTTTCCGATACTAGTGTTATTTTACGTCTATAATACATGATTTTGCAGTCGTAAATTTTTATGTTATAATCAGAATATGGTCACTATGTTAATGTACAACTTTAAAACAAGGTGATTGTTATTAGCACTACAATTTTTGGCAAGTCGCACAACATTTTTTTCCTAATTTCTCGTGTCTTTTGAAAATACGTATTGTACATGCATTTTCAGGAAAAAGTGATCGACACGAGATCTACAACTTTCGTGTTGATCACTTTTCCTAAAAATGCATGTACAAGGCGCATTTCTAAAAGACGTGAAATATGAGTGTATTTTCAAAGTACGCCTTGTATATGCATTTTGACGAGATCTACAACTTTCGTGTTGAAATTTTTTCCTAAAAATGCATGTACATAATATATTTATAAAAGACACAAAAAATTATCAGAAAATGTGATATCACTAATCAAAACTGTAATGATAATAACAATCACCTAAAATAAGAACATTCATATTTTATGAATTTTTTATAAAATTATTTTGTTATAAGTCGAAAAATATGATTTAGAAATTAAAATTATATTTTATTCCCCTTAAGTCGCCCCTCCCCCGCATGATTTCTTCCCTTGCGGCCGCCCCTTCACCCTGCAACCGTGCCGAAGCTCTCCAGCACGCCCTGCCGTAGCCTCCACCCAACCCTAACGTCCCGCGCCATCCATCACCAGCTCTAACCCCCCGCGTCTTCCTCCACACAAGTCGGGACTGCCTTTGGTACATGTTTTTGTTTGTGTTTGGATTACCTTTGTTATTAGATGACTATTTACTTGTTCTCTTCCACTCCGTCTGAATTGATACTGTCACGGCTGATTCGCCTTTCATTTTTGTTTCTGCGTTTTCATTAGCATTCAACTAGAACCATATTCATTCTACGGAAAATCTCTGTAATTTGAATCTTATGAATTAATAACTTTAGCAGCTTAATCAATTGAAACCCTAACGACCCGTGTTACCGCCTCCTGCAGGGATCTCCGGTGGCCCTGCTCCGGTGGAAGCTGTAACCCTGTATATTTACTTTAATTCTAACAAACTACCAAATTTCTTCATTAAAAACTTTAATTATGATTACAACAGTATTTATTCACTCCTAAAGTAGCCATTACATTAAAGAGCCGTTATCCCTAAATGTCACCGTTGGATATTTCTGGAAGAGCATTAGCACATGCCGTTGGATTGGCGACATTTTTCATCTTAGGCTTCTGTCCGTTGGATTGGCGACATTTTTCATATTAGGCTTCTGTCTGTTGGATCCATCACCGCCTTATGCCGTCTTCATCTTAGCCGTCCGATGATTTGTGAATGAGATCCTGACCTTTGAATCAGTGTAGCGGAATAGTACCGCTACACTTCCTGTCCTCCTTGAGAAGTGTGCCTATCCTTTAATAACCCTTTTTTCCACCACCATCTTTATTTAGGGTTATTAAAGGATGGGCAGAAGCGTTGAGTATGGATGCTTCACTCAACGCCTTCATGCAGAGAAATTTCAACCAAATACAGAAGCGTTGAGTGTTGAAGGGTCACTCCACGCCTTGTTAGACTATAAAAGCCAGAAAGCGTGGAGTGATGAATGCTCACTCAACGCCTAAAAATGCAGAATTCCGCTAAGTGTTTCTGCGTTGAGTGACAAAGCTTCACTCAACGCCTATGCAGATTGTCTGAAATTTGCTAAGTCCAGAAACACTTAGTCATAGTGACGTTATCAAGATTCAAATGTCGCCGGTTTTGCTCGATAGATGACAAAATGCGCCGCTTGCTTTTAGTACAATATTTAATGCAAAAGAAGTGTTGCAGTTACCAACTTCAGTGGTCCATACTGCACAAAGAGTCGTTGGACGGCGGGATACTAAAGCAGAGTCCCGAGAAATTACAAACAGCTTTTTGGTCATCTTCTTCCTGGGGTGAAAAGTCAAAGAAGCGTTCAAGTAACTGATTCTGATAGCAAGTCTGTGAACCACAGATAAGGTTGGCTGTTGAAAAGATAAAGAACATAAATCTCATTCAGTCTTCAACGACAAGTTCAAAAACACTATTTTCTGAGTAAGAAGGAGAAGCAGAGCAAGCTTAAAGCTGACGTTCATCTTCAAGGCCTCTGCTCAAAACTCTACTACAATCAAGGCTTGAAGAAGTAGTGATCTGCAAATATTTCTCAGCACAAGCAGAACAATCTTGAAGATCAATTCTTGGTGATGTGAAGAAGATAGGGCTGAGTTTACTCAGTTCAGCAGGCAGGCTCAGAGGACACTTTCTCTGGAGTCAATCAACAACAACAATCTTACTCATTCTGTGGGATCAGTCTTGAACTGAGTTGTAAGCCTGAATTATAAAGGATAAGTTGTAGGATCCTGGGGTGGATCTGAGGTAGAGCATGTGTTCCTGAGGTAGGATCATTCTTGATCTGAGCTGTTGAAGAGTTAGTCTCTCTGACTGTAGGGCTATCTTCCTAGTCTGAGGTGTAGGACTTTTGATTATGTCTGAGGTAGGTGATCTGTGGATCACTGAGTTGTAGGAGTAATATTTACTCTGAGTTGTAGGGCTTTGGCCTGAGGTAGGACTTGGAGGAAGTCTGAGAGATCCTGAGGGATCTGTGTTGTAAGATCTTGGAGCTGAGATTGGAGAAGATTGTCTTGTCTAACACACTGTTAGAAAGGTGGGAGAGATAGTGGATGTAGTCATACCTTGGGGAACTACTATAAATTCTAGTGTGTTGTGTCTCATTCTTGAAAGCTAACTTAATAATTGAACACTCATCCCACATAAATCAAAAAGTAGTTAAAAAGACTAAGAAACCTATTAACCCCCTCTAGGTGTATAGCTATTCTTGAAACAAAGAATTTCAAATGGTATCAGAAGGAGGTTGTTCAATAAGGACTTAACAGTTTGAATAGATCTTCAAGAGTAGCTTAAGATTATCCTTATGGGTTCAGGAGAGAACCATAAGGAGTTGAGCTCAATGAAGCTTCCAGTCTACAAAAAGGAAAACCTTGAGATTTGGAAAGAGATGGTCAGACTATTCATGGAAGCCTCAGATCCTAGGATTTTCATTACAGTCCAAGAAGGACCTTTCGTTCCCATGAAGATCTCAGTCTTGGATGTCAATGTTCAGACTCCAAAGAAGTATGCTGAAATGACTAAGGATGAAATCATCTTGACAACCATGGATAAGAGGACACAAAACATCATTGTTAATGTCATAGATGACTTCAACTTCCAGAACTTGGTTCACTGTAAGACTGCTAAAGAGATGTGAGATTCTCTCATTGTATACATAGATGGAACAGAAGAAATGAGGGATGATAGGAAATCTCTCCTAAATAAATAATATGAGGCCTTCAAACAAGACAAAAAGGACTCCATGGCAAAATGTTATGAAAAGTTATTCATGATAGTGAACAGTCTGATCACCTATGACAGACAGTTCACTAATTATGAGCTGAATAACAAGTTCTTGAGAGCCTTAAACAAGTAATGGGATATCAAGATCTTTGTCATTAGAGAAGTTGACAACATGGCCAACACTCTGTCTCAGAACTTGTTTGGGAAGTTGCCATCCCATGAGATGTAGTTGAACTCCAGGGAGGCTAAAGAGGATGCAACCAGATATCTCAGTAAGTAGAAGTCAGTGGTCTTCAGAGCTGAAGTCACAAGAAGAAGCAGGGAAAAGACTCCTTTTCCAAGGAGAGTTGCCGAGTCAGAATGCTCAGAACCCAACTCCTCTGGAAATGAACTATCAGATGGAGAATTTGCAATGTTCTCCAGACAGTTCAAGAAGTTGTTGAGCAGGAGCAGATAATGGAAGAACAAAGGCTCTTTTAGCTCCACCTCAAAGAAGCCCTACTCCATCAAGGACAAATCCAGAAATGACCTATCTGGGGAAAGGTATGGCTCCAAACAAAGCAAATATGTTAAGACTAATGTTGTTTGTTGCTGTTGCAATAGGAGTGGACATGTCATTGTTGACTGTTCAGTTAAGAGGAAGGAACAGATGAAGTCTGAAGGCAAAAAGCATTACAGGAACAAGAAGACTGAAAAGAGCTTATTAGCTTAGAAGAAAGTATGTCTATCAGACAGTGATTCTGAGTCTTCAGTATCAAAGCAAGAGGAGGCCTACATTGGTCTCATGTCCATTGAAGAAGAGGCTGAACATCCTGCTAGCCCATCTGGCATAAGGGACCCACTGTCCTCAGTTAACAGTGATTGTGAAGAGGATGAGGAATGCAGTCTCATGGCTCTATCAGAAGAAACTCAGGATAATGTTGTTCCTGATGAGGTACATTATATCCCTAGCTCTCATTCTATCTATAAGTCTGGCTCAGACTCTAATGCATCCACTTCCTCCAGTGACTCAGTGAGGATGAGGGATCAGATTGTGAAGATGATGTCAATCAATTGATTGACAAGTATGATGCAATTCTGGATGCTCTGAAGAAAAGCATGAGACTTGTTAAGAAACAAGCTGAGGATATTGTCTCTTTACAGCAAGCTGCTTCCCTGCAGTCTGAGTCTGCACCCTTGCTTGCTCAGATGAGGAGGGAAGTTAGTCAACTGAAGACAATCTCAATTATCCAAATTGGGATCATTAGCCAGAAGAACAAGATCATCTTGGATCTTGAAAAGAAGCTTCTCAAGGAGAAGAAGATTGTGACTGAATTCTCCAAGCCCAAAACAATGCTGCCACTGATTGACTCATTTACTTCTCAAAGGGATAAGTGAAGTTTGGGGTTTAAGTGAAACTCTGGAGTTTCCCATTCCAAAGGTAAAGACAAAGCTCTTGTGGTGGCTCAGACCACCTTTCACAAGATAATTCTCTCCTCCAACAAGTATGACCAGGATAACATGTATGGTCACTGGAAGAATGAGAATTCTTCTTATAAGAATGCAATGGTATCTTATAATGGAAGGCAAAAGGACATGAGTTTGAGTGCACTGAAGGCTCCCCATGAGGAAATCCAGATGGCCCATCATGGACCATTTGTGTTTGGTGCTCCAGCCCCCACACTCAAGGATAAGGCAGTGGCCTATTCTCATGCTCCTCCAGCAAAAACCTTGACCAAGGGGAAGTCAATCAGTAAGGATCACTTGCCTGTCTCTGATGCATTCAACATCATGTCAACTGCAAAGAAGACTACTGTTGATGAAACTCAGAGTAAGCCATGTGCATCCTCTGACAGGCTCACATTCAGTCAGATTCTTGCTGAGAGAAATAAGAAGAAAGCTACTGCTCTCCCTTCTGAACAGACAGCCACTGACGGTCTGTACTCCACTATGACTGTTCAGAAGAGGAGATACAACATTCATGAATCTTGGTGTTGTGACAAGGTGAGATGCTTTGTCATAGATTATTGACACAACCCTAGTGTGCCAAGGGCAAGTGAGTCTTTCTGTCAAAAAAGATGCAGTAGACATGTTCATTTTCAGGCTAACAAGAATCAAAGACCCAATCCCTTTTGGGGTCCTATGGTAAACTAAACTGTGTTTGCAGGATGGTCTAAGTACCCATGCAATGCCAATATGGTACTTGGACAATGAATGTTCCAGACATATGACTGGAACAAGGAGCCATCTGAAGGATTTTACTCCTATGAAGAATGGACCTAAGGTGATATTTGGAGGTTCAGACAGATGAGTCTCCAAGGGTTATGGTATGATCACCAATGACATAGTCTCCATCACAAAAGTAGCTTTTGTGGAAGGATTGCAACACAATCTGAACTGCATAAGTAAACTGTGTGACATGGGCTATGTCATTGTCTTTCACAAGGATGAATGTCTGATTAAAAGGCCAAGTGACCAACAGGTCATTTTGACAGACACTAGGAGTGAAAATATATATTGTTTAAACTTTCTATGTTCAAGTACAGACTCACCAGTATGTCTGGTAGCAAATGAGAAAGTCTCTTATTGTGTGCAATGACACAAGAGGTTTGCTCACTTGAACTACAAGACAATTGACAAGCTCTTCAGTGAAGGGCTAGACAGAAATGCATCCAATATAAGATGCACGAAGAAGGGCATTTGCTCTGCATGTTAAAAGGGCAAGCAGACCAAAAATCCTTTAAGAGCATTTAGGCTAAGAATTCTGAGAAGTGTTTGTACCTCTTGCATATGAACTTTTTTGGTCCTATGTCAGTTCACGGTGTAGGTAGGAAAGTTTATACACTTGTGATAGTTGATGACTATTCCAGATTTGCTTGGCTTTGCTTTCTAAAAAAAGTTAGAAATCTTTGACATCTTTGTGACCTTTGTTAGGCATGTTCAGAATGAAAACGACAGTTCTGTAGTCAAAATCAAAAGTGACAATGATACTGAATTTCAGTCTGAAGGCATGACAAAGTTCTGTGAAGAACAAGAGATTCATCAGGAGTTTTTTTCTCAAAGAACACCCCAGCAAAATGAGATTGCTGAGAGGAAAAATAGAACTCTCATAGAAGTTGGCAGGACACTATTCAGTGACGCCTCTCTCCCTGAATACTTCTGGGTAGAGATAGTGAACACTGCATGTCATGTCTTGAATAGAACTTCTATCAACAAGTATCATGAGAAGACAACTTATGAGATTATGAAAGACGGAAAACCAAATCTTATCTATCTTAGGATCTTTGGAAGCAAGTACTTTGTGCTCAATAATGGAAAGTCATACTTGACTAAGTTTGATGACAAATCCTATGAAGGAATCTTTGTTGGATACAACAACCATAGCAAAACATATAGAGTCTACAACTTGAAAAATCAAGTTGTACAAGAGTCTGTAAATGTTGTGTTCGATGAATTATTAATGATTAACAATGAGCTGTCTAGCTCCTCTAGATCTGCAGGTATAGAGTTGAAGATGGAAAATCTGACAATCAAGAACCCTCCTACCGCCAAAGAGGAAGAGGATGTTGTGTGTATCCCTGAAGAAGAACAATACACACAGGACTTTGATAAAGACCAGCAAGATCCAGACATTGAAGGTCAAGATGCTGAGAATAAAATGCTAGCAGCTGTTAGGCATTTGAGGGATCATCCAAGAGATCAAATCATTGGTGATGCTAGCTTGGGGTTACAACAATGAGCAGAAGCCTCAACATTACTATGTACTCCAACTTCCTGTCTCTAGTTGAACCTAAAAGGTTTGAAGATGATAACATAGACCCATTTTGGATTGTGACTATGTAAGAAGAACTGAATCAGTTCGAGAGATGCAAGGTCTGGAAGCTGGTTCCCAGACCATAAGGACATAACCTCATTGAAACCAAGTGGATCTACATGAATAAACTTGATGAGAATGATGTTATAACCAAGAATAAAGCTAGAATGGTTGTCAAATGATACATGCAAGAGGAAGATATTGATTTTGATCTAACTTTGCACCAGTAGCTAGATTGGAAGGTATAAGACTATTCCTTGCATATGCTGCACATAAAAGATTCAAGCTCTACTAAATGAATGTTAAGTCAGCTTTACTAAATGATAACTTAAAAGAGCAGGTCTATGTTGAGCAACCCTCATGTTTTGTTAACTCTAACTTTGCTGATTATGTTTTTAAGCTTAGAAAGGTTTTATCTGGTTTGAAGCAAGCCCCCGAGACATGGTATGAAACTCTGTCTAGCTTTCTCATTGAAAACAAATTCTCAAGGGGAAATATAGACAAAACATTATTTTTAAGAAAAGTCTAGGATAAGATTATCCTAGTCCAAATTTATGTATATGACATAATTTTGAGTCTACTGATGATGGCCTCTGCAAAAAGTATGCTAAACTTATGCAAGAGAAATTTGAGATGAGCAGTATGTGTGAACTCAAGTACTTATTGAGGCACCAAGTAAAACAGTCTGAGAATGAATTATTCATCTCTCAATCTAAGTTCACTAAGAAGTTAATTAGAAAATTTGGAATAGAGTGTCTCCATAATGAAAATTCCTATGAGGTCAAATGTGTCATTAGACAAGGATGAGACTGAGAAACCTGTTGATGAAACCTTGTATAGAGACATAATTGGCTCCCTCCTCTACCTATATGCTAGTAGGTCAAACATTATGTATGTTATATATATTTGTGCTAGGTACCAGGCTAGCCATAAGGAGTCTCATTATTCTGCAGCAAAAAGAATTCTGAGATATCTTAAGGGCACACTTGATCTTGGCCTGTGGTACCCTATGAATAATGATTTTGAACTAACAAGGTATTCAGAAGCAGACTTTGCAGGTTGCAGAGAAGACAAGAAAAGCACCTCTGGCTCCTATTAATTTCTAGGAAGAAGGCTTATATCTTGGAGCAGCAAGAAGCAAACAAGTGTTGCAATATCAACAGCTGAATCAGAGTATATCTCAGCTGGAAGTTATTATGTACAGTTACTGTGGATCCAGCATCAGCTTCATGACTACAATCTCAAACTAAGTAGAACTCCTATGTTTTGTGATTCTACTAGTGCATTCTCTATTGCTAGGAATCCTGTATCTCATAGCAGGACTAAACACATAGAGATTAAATATCATTTTATCAAAGAGCATGTTGAAAGTGAAGACATCAGTCTTGAGTTTGTCCCCACAGACAAACAAGTGGCTGATATCTTCACCAAGTGACTAAATAAAGTCAAGTTCAACACCTTCAAATTTGAATTGAGTATGTTGAACTTAGTATATCTTCAGTAGCTCTCTATGCATTTTAGTTGCAGATAGTATTAATCCCTGTAGGATAACAAAGAAGATATGAGTCTAAGTGCTCAGGCGTCGAGTGCGCTGAGACAACATCAGGCTTCGAGTGTGCTGATTCCAAGTGTCTAGGCGTCGAGTGCGCTGAGACAACTTCAGGCGTCGAGTGCGTCGAGTCCACTCAATGCATACTGTCAGGGATTTCTGATTGCGGCTATCTCACGGGGTTAATCTCAGTCGTTGATCTCTTTGTGATTATCACAACAGGTACGTGCGTTTCTACATCTCAAATATGAGGCAAGTATAAATAGTTGTGTGTGCGCTTAGAATAAAAACACTATTCCTAGCCCTTGCGACCTGCTGTCTCCCTGCAACGAAAGCTCGATAAACCTTCAGAAACTCAGAAAATTCATGGCGCTAAAAGGAATGGATTTCCTTTTCGAGGGATCTGAACTAGCGCGAAATGGTTTCAAAGATGCTCCAGAGGAAGTTCATCTGGTTATGCACTTGCTACAGGTCACTGACGTAGAGTTCGTTCTGTCCGAGCCATGCTCGATATGGAAGAGAGAAGTACTTGAACTGTACTCGACTGCCACTGTAGACTCCTCAACCAAAATCAAGTCATCCATCAGTGGGCACAAGATCAAGATCTCCCCTAGACGACTAAGCAAGGTGTTGTATCTTCCTAAGTTCAAGCCGTCTGATGAAGAAGAAGAACTTTATCAGAATGATGTGAAGTCTGTTCTCAAATGGTTTGGGCTTTCAAAGCACACCTTTGGATCAGTGTTAAGAAAGGAGATGAATCTCAAAGGCAAATTTATGGCTGATGTGATTGGGAATGTACTAATCTGCAAGACAAGGTCTCATGATAAAATCTCCAGAAAAATGTTTGAGCTCATGTCAAGAGTCATTCTTTCCAAAAGGACTGACTGGGGCAAAGTAATCTTTCATACAATAGTGGAATACATTGCTGAACCAAACTTGGAAAGGATTTTATCTCTATATCTGCATAGTACTGTTCCAGGGATCCTCAACATGAGGCTGGAAACAAAGATCCATCACACGAGGAAGATAAATTCAAAGATGTTTGACAGATGAGACAGTGTATTGCTGCCACATCTACAAACAAAGGAGGGCAAGAAAAAGAAAGCAGTACTGGTCACTGCAGAGAGCACATAAAGCAGTTCTTCTAAATGCAGTGAGGAGGAGCCACATGATCCTCAACTGACTGAATCCTCTGAGGAAACAAGGAGAGACATGAGTGCTCAAGTTTCAATTTCCTCTGAACCTGCAGCAAGAAATCAAGTGGGTGGATATCAGTCTGAAGAGATTCCAGCTGAAGCCCTAAAACTTCTGACTGGGCAAGTAGTGGAAAACATATGTGCCGACATTGAGTGGGAGACTGACAAGGAAGATGCTCCTGTTGAGGGGGAGCAAGTTCAGTCTGATATGCAGGACAAGCTGGACTCTTTTCCAGAGAATCGTCAGGACAGAATAGATTAGATTCCTGATGAGCCAGTGTGGCAGGATTCAAATACTCTTGTTGAGGATGAACAAGCTCCTACAATGCAACATTGGAAGAAGTTGTTCATAACATTACTGCAGAAGACCAGAATGTCCCTAAGGACAATGCTGAGGTTGAGGGGGAGATTCACTCTGAAATCTCTGCTCCAGAGACGGTGTATAACATAGACTCCTCGGAGTCTGAAAAGGATACTGCTGCTGCAGATGCAAATGATGATGCTCATTCCTCTGAGTATATGCTGGGTGACTCAGAAGGAAGAGAAGTGGCCAGGGAACGGGATGAAGATGTCTGTGAATAAGGTACATCTCATCAAGCTGAACAGATGTCACCTACATTCCTAGCCCAACTGAAGGGTCTGCTTGATGATCAAAAAGACAGTTGGAACACTACATTGATAATTCCATCAAGGAAGTAAGGCGAGATCTTTCCACTGAAATCAAGTCCATCAGGTTTGAAGTCAACCTGCTGAGAGCCAACACAGTAGCATTCTTCACAAGGGTTGCTTCTGCTGTAACATTCACTGAAAGCAAGCTTCAAGAAATCAGACTTACACAGGATGATATCATCCAAAACCAGAACATTACTTCTAGTAATATGGAAATGGTCCACAATGCTTAAAAGAAACTGATGGAAGCCCACAAGATTACAACTGAAAGGAGAATGGATGCATTTATTCAAATTCTTGATGATCACATGTTGGAGTGCAAGAATCATGTTACTAAGGGAGTAAATTTTTTGGATGAAAGACTCTCTATAGCCAAAAACTCTCTGACTGCATCTGTATCTGAAGAAGTCTTAAAGGGGGAGAAGACAATGATAAAGGCTAATACTGAGAATGTTGTTTGGGTAATCAATGTTATCAGAGGTTCATTGAGGCTTCAGTAGTATTCATATGAAAATATTCCTGTCCGGCTGTCCCTATTCCAGAAGGTCAGTATGATGAACAGTATGATGATCAATATGATGATCAAGGAGGTGCTCAGTTAGCTGAACCTTCTACTACTGCTATAATTCCTACATTCAGCCCCACTATTGACCAAATAGCAAGAGCCAGAGGCAAGTCAGTTGCTGAAGAAGAGTAAGAGATCAGTCTCAGCAAGAAAAGATACAAAGAAGAGATGGAGACCAAACCAGACTTTGAGAAGTGGTGTCCTCAATCAAGGACCATCATCTTGTCTGTCTGGGATCAGATCAAAGATAAGAAATCTGACATGGGAAAGTTTTATAGCTCCCTAGAATGGGTCAAGCTAGAAAGAAATGACGAGGCCAGGAGGAAGTTCAGAAGAGAAAAAAAGTCAAGTGTTGTGCCACTAGATGTTGATGAGCCAAGCAAGTACTTTCCTAAGCCTTACAAATATTTTAAGAGACAAAGGGAGAAGAAGAATGAAAATCAGGAAAAGGCTGCAAAGAAACCTAGCTGGGGGGTAGTGATCAAGGAACCAGAAACATGACATGTTTTTTTGTGTTTTCCTTAAAGGCTGTAAGAAAGTGAACTTTATTTTAAGCACACTAAACATTTATGACTATTGCCTTTAATAATAATCATGTTTTTATGTGTATGTATCATTTTCTGCTCTTAAATTCTGTGAATGCTTATCTTCTATATATGCTAGTGTATATCATTGATTACGGTTTAGACTTCTTCAAATATGGGAAGATTGTTGAGTTTATTGATCACAATGTTCTATATTTGAAGAAGGCCCACAAGTCAATAACTTATACACGGATGCATCTAATATATGCTCAAAGTTCATATTATGCAGGTTGTACTCTGTTACATTGATTAGACAGGTTGTCAGGGTCATAATGACTGTTATACCCAAGACAAGTTGCTGAACAAGAAGAAAACTGGCTAAGTTCAGAAGCGTTGAGTGGACTCACTTCACTCAGTGCCAGAAGAGCAAAAGCGTTGACAAAACTACATACAGTCAAAGACGCAGTGTTGCTGACAAGAAATCTGTCTAAGGACAAAAGCGTTGAGTGAAGACAGTTCACTCAACGCCTACTCATCAAGAAATCTGTCCAAGTACAGAAGCGTTGAGTGAAGACAGGTTACTCAACGCCTGAAAGTCTTTAATTCAAGGATAGCTAAATCACCTAGGGGGGTGAATAGGTTATTTGTATCTTAGAGACTATCTTTTGCTTTCTTTAAAATGCTTTGTTGTTTTCTTTTATCTTTGAGCTTAGGACGATCTAGAGCTTGTCCTTAGCACCTGTAAATAAGAAAAGAAAAACAACCACAGAAAAGCACACGGTGATTTATAGTGGTTCCCCAATTGGGTACATTCACTTTCCCTCACACCTATCCAACTAACTTGTTGGACTAGGCACAAACTCCTCCAATATGCTCCTCAGAGCTTACACCTCAGGCCCTCAGCCTTACACACAGGTTCACTTCTGAACCCAAACTCAGAACCACAAGGGTTCCGACCTCAGAGCTCTGCAGAGCTCCTACAGCTCAGTGATCCACTGATCGTCTACCTCAGCCTTATTTTTAAGGCCTACAACTCAGGCTTTTCAGCCCTACAGATTCAGGCACTCAGCCCTACTCTCAGAGTGCTGCAGCACTCCTACACTCAGTACCCTTCCAGGTACCTACAGCTCAGCCTTCTCCAAGGTCTACAACTCAGTGACACACTTGTCACATACAGCTCAGTGACTCTTTAGTCACCTACCTCAGGCACAATGCCCTACACTCAGGCTGGGAGGACATCCCTACATCAGATCCACACTTGGATCCTACCTCAGAGAGCAACACTCTCCTACCTCAGTGACTAATTAGTCACCTACCTCAGGCACAAAGTGCCCTACACTCGGATTCAGATAAACTGAATCTTACAGGATGAAGGTGGGTTGGTGGTAGTGCTTGACACAAGAGATGTTTCTCAGTGTCAAGCTTCCTGACTGAGGTAAACTCAGTCTAACTAATGCCTACAGAAAATTAATTCCTGAGTCTACCTTCACTGAACTAAGATATACTTAGTCCTAACTACTTCCACAGCAACAAGTAATTACTTGTGTTGGAAGTTACTTTCAGAGTTATGTTCTGTCACTTCCTGAACTGAGGCTGAAGCTCAGTCCTAACTACTTCTTCACAGCACCAGGAATTTTCCTTCTGGTCAGTGAAGTAACTGCAGCTAACTGTTGCTACCTGAGCTGTGAAAATCACAGCTCAACCTTGCAGACTGGAATAGCTCTGTCTCTTGCTCCTTTCCTGGGCTGAGGTGATTCAACCCTAGCTTTGACTCCTGAGGAATAGTCCCTTGAGTCTTCTTCAGCTTCTTCAAGCTTTCTTCTCTTCACAGCTTCCAGATTAAGATATTCAGGTGCTTGAGTTGCTGGAACTGTGAAGAACCTGCAGCAATGGTCGGCCCTTGGCTGCTACCTTTTCCCTCAGAGAAAATACTCTGAACTTGCTTGCTGGTGTGGGTGAGAATGACACCAGCTATCTTGCTGTTGAAGGTCTTGATTAACAACTAACTTGCTCTCTGTCTTCTAGACTCGAGCTTCCTGTTCTTCAGCTCCACAACAATGGCGGAGAAGAAGAACTAACTTTCTTTCTCTTGCTGCAGAAGTCTGAACTCTGAACGTTACTTTCCTCTGTACGCCTCTTTCCTTTTGTTGATTCTTGACCCAACGGCTCTTTAGCAGTGGACCCCACGTAATTAATGGCCTGCAACAATCTTGCTTTAACGCCAACTGTCGTACAGTAAGTCTGTGACAACATTTGTCGCGTACTGTAGCCATCCCGCCACTAATTTGAATTTTGTTGACTTCTTGACTTGCTGACGTCATCAGCTATGCACTTAGCCAAAAATCAAACATCATTAGCACAGGCGTTGAGTGAGTAAGCATCACTCAATGCCAAAATACTTAGACAGATTTTTTGTCTCATAGCGTTGACAGCGTTAAGTGAGCAACCTCCACTCAACGCTTTTTTCTTTAACCATTTTTCTGCTTAACTTGTCTCTGCGCTTCCTTGTTCTCAGCTGAGACAAACACTTGTCTCAGTGATTTTGCTGAGACCAACTCCTGTCTCAGCGGTTTTGCTGAGACCAACTCCTATCTCAGCGGTTCTGTCTCATCGGTCTCAGCGGTTTCTTATTAACAGCTGAGACCAACATTTCTCTCAGCGCTTTTGCCTTGAGCTTCTCAGCTGTCTTAGCTGCCTCAACGCTTTTGTCTCAGCGCTTTCTTCTCAGCTATCTCACCGTTTTTTGCCTTAGTCAATTTTTCTGACTTTAGCTCGATAAGTGTTGAGCTGAGCTCGACGATCTGTAAGCTGAGCTCGACGAACTGCAAACTGAGCTCGACGAATTTCAAGCTGAGCTCGACGAACTTATCCCAAGGAAAGTTGAGCTGAGCTTGACGAACGCTGAACTCAGTTCGACGAATTCTCTGAACTGAGTTCGACGAACTCTCTGAACTTAGATCGACGAAAATTGAAGTTCGACTGAGTTTAACTCACAGCCTTTTTGCTGTGATCTTAGCTCGATGAATTGTGAGCTTAGTTCGACGATCTTGAACTGAGTTCTACTCACGGCCTTTTTGCTGTGATCTTAGCTCGACGAATGATGAGCTTAGTTCGACGATCTTTTATCTCAGTTCGACGATTTCTCTGAACTGAGTACGACGAACTCAGAGTCTCAAACTCTGAACTCAGCTCGACGAACTCTGAACTCAGTTCGACGAATTCCTGAACTGAGTTCTTCTTTCAGCCTTTTGATGTATGGCGTTGAGTGTGTCTTCATCACTCAACGCCTGTGGACTTAGACAAATTTCTGTCAGCCCACAACATAGGTAAGAATTTACCTGTCTTCGCCACTTAGGCTACTTGCCTTTCCAGCAACTTCACTTTGTGATCACTTGTCACATCACTTAGACCACCTGTCTAGACTTGTTCCCTGGAACATCCTGTATTGGCCACTTAGGCTACTTCTTTCCTTTCCAGCAACTTCACTTTGTGACCACTTGTCACATCACTTAGGCCACCTGTCTAGACTTGTTCCCTGGAACATCCTGCACATGATGAGCTAAAACAACATCAAATACAACTATGCTCTTAGTGTTGATGGAGATGCCTCTTCAAATCCAATCTAGGGAACATTGTGAGCAATGGACCCAACAACGCCTCATCAAGAAATCTGTTTAAAAGACAAAAGCGTTGAGTGAAGACAGTTCACTCAACGTCTACCCAACAAAAATTCTGTGTAAGTATAGAAGCGCTGAGTGAAGACGGATCACTCAACGCCTCATCAAGAAGTCAGGCTAAGTCAGAAAGCGTTGAGTATGGAAGTTTCACTCAACGCTTTCATGCAAAAAAATTTCAACCAAGTCCAGAAGCGTTGAGTGATGAAGGGTCACTCAACGCCTTAACAGTTAGACTATAAAAGTCAGAAAGCGTTGAGTGATGAAGGCTCACTCAATGCCTGAAGATGCAGAATTCTGCTAAGTGTTTCCGCGTTGAGTGACAAGGCTTCACTCAACGCCTATGCAGATTGTCTAAAATTTGCTAAATTCAGAAGCGCTAAGTCATGCTGACGTTATCAAGAATTCAAATGTGGCAGAGTTTGCTTGAAAGATGATAAAAGGCGCCGCTTGCATTTAGTACAACATTTAATGCAAAAGAAGTGTTGCAGTTACTAACTCCGGTGGTCCATACCGCACAGAGAGTCGTTGGACGGCGGGATACAAAAGCGGAGTCCAGAGAAATTACAAACAACGTTTTGATCATCTTCTTCCTGGGGTGAAAAGTCGAAGAAGTGTTCAAGGAACTGATTCTGAAAGTAAGTCTGTAAACCACATATAATGTTGGCTGTTGAAGAGATAAAGAACATAAATCTTATTCAGTCTTCAACGAGAAGTTTAGAAACATTATTTTCTGAGTAAGAAGGAGAAGCAGAGTAAGCTTAAAGTTGCTGCTCATCTTCAAGGCCTCTGCTCAAAACTCTACTACAATCAAGGCTTGAAGAAGCAGTGCTCTGCAGATACTTCTCAGCACATGCAAAACAACCTTGAAGATCTATTCTTGTTGCTATGAAGAAGATATGATTGAGTTTACTAAGTTCAGCAGGCAGGCTTAGATGACACTTTCTCCGGAGTCAATTAACAACAACAAACTTACTCATTCTGTAGGATCAGACTTGATTTGAGTTGTAAGATTGAATTATAAAGGCTAAGTTGTAGGATCCTTGGGTGGATCTGAGGTAGGACTTGTGTGTCTGAGGTAGATCATTCTTGATTTGATCTGTAGGAGAGTTATTCTCTCTGAGTATAGGGCTATCCTCCTAGACTGAAGTGTAGGACTTTTGATTAAGTCTGAGGTAGGTGATCTGTGGATCACTGAGCTGTAGAAGTAATATTTACTCTGAGTTATAGGGCTTTGGCCTGAGGTAGGACTTGGAGGAAGTCTGAGAGATCCTGATGGATTTGTGTTGTAAGCTCTTGGAGCTGAGATTGGAGAAGATTGTCTTGTCTAACACACTGTTAGAAAGGTGAGAGGGACAGTGGATATACTCATACCTTGGGGAACCACTATAAATCCTAGTGTGTTGTGTCTCATTCTTGAAAGCGAACTTAATAACTGAACACTCATCACACATAAATCAAAAAGTAGTCAAAAAGACTAAGAAACCTATTCACCCCTGCCCCTCTAGGTGTATAGCTACTCTTGAAACAAAGACTTTCAATCAGTTTCATAGATAATTAATTGTCGAATCGGACTCGAGGAATGTAGAGTCTATTTTGATAAAACAAAATTGTATTTCTTAATGTCCATTTCGGTATGTCAGTGGGTTGTTTTTGTAATTGGGTCATAATTTGTTGCGCTTGTGGGTCTGAAGGGTAATATTTATCAAGTTGTCTAAAAATAAGAATATTAGGGCGTGAAATGCAGGAGCAAAAGGAAGTGGTTGATGGTTCATATACGCGAGATAGTGCATCAGCTATCTTATTCTGATGTCCCGGTTTATACTGTATTTTAAAGTCGAAGCCCATAATTTTCGTAAGAAATTTTTGTTGGGTTGTTGTGTTGAGTAATTGAGTGGTTAAATTGTGTAGTGTGTTGTGGTTTGTTCTTGTTATAAAGGGAGTTCCTAGTAACTAGTGTCGCCATTTATGAAAGGCTGCGGTTATAGCTAATAATTCTCGGTCATAGGTAGATTTATTTTGATCTCGGGGTGATAACGTTTTACTAAAACATTCAATTGGTTGGTCATTTTGATACGAAACCGCTCCTATTCCTGTTGCTGATGCATCTGTGTGGACTGTGAAATGTATACTAAAATTTGGTAATGTTAGTAACGGTTTAGAGGATAGTAAAGATTTGATTGTATCGAAAACCTGTGTAGCTGTAGGATTCCACTGAAATTTATTTTTTACTAACAAGTCAGTCATGGGTGCTAAAATTGTTGCATAATTTGGTATAAACCGTCGATAGTACCCTGTCAACCCTAGAAAAGAACATAATTGTTTAACTGTAGATGGTATGGGTCAGTCCTGTATGGCTTTTATTTTGTCCGGTGTTGGTTGCACTTGATTACTAGAAATAATATGCCCTAGGAATTCAATGGAAGGAATGCCAAAGCTGCATTTACTCTTTTTAACGAGCAAGTCGTTTTCTTTTAAAAGTTGGAAAACTATTGTCAAATGGTTCACATGGGAAGTGATATCTGGGTTGTAGACTAGGATGTCGTCAAAAAAAATCACAATGAATTTTCGTAAGTAATCCTTAAAAATGGAATTCATTAATGATTGAAAAGTTTTTGGTGCGTTAGCTAATCCGAAGGGCGTAACGATGTATTCATAAAAACCATGATGAGTTCGAAAAGCCATTTTTAATGTCATCTGGGTGCATCCGCACCTGATGATATCTAGATTGTAAGTCTAATTTGGAGAATATTGTGACACTATGATGAGAATATTGTGGCACTATTAATGGAATTCATTAATGATTGTCAAATGGGTTCATCTAACAGTTCATCGATGGTCGGCATTGGGTAAGGAATCTTTTTAAGTGATGGAGTTTAATGCTTTATAATCCACACAAAAGTCTCCAAGTACCATCCTTTTTTTGACTAAGAGAATTGGTGAACTATAAAGGTGAGCAACTAGTTCTAATAAGTCCATTTTGAATTAATTCTGCTATTAATTTTTCTATTTCATTTTTTTGGACATGAGGGTACCTATAGGATGGAGCTTTTGAAATTAGTCCGGGTGTCATCAGATTAATTTTATGATCCAGGGGTCGTTGAGGTGGTAGGTTCTTAGGTGTTGAGAAAATTGATTCATATTGGTTTAATAATATATTATTCTTTGTATGGGTACTATTGAGTTGTGTGGCGACTTCTGTTTGAATAAAACACAAGGCTAGTGCTGAAATTGAATTTTGTTTCAGGGTTTTGTTAAGTTTGGTATGTGTGAGGACATCCGTATCAAAGTGTGTAAGTCCGTGTAAAGTAATGTTGGTGGATCCCCTTTTAAATGACATCTCTTTAGTGCGGAAATTAATTGTAATTGGGACTAGAGTCTCCATCCAGCCGTAACCTAACACTAGGTCCTCCCCCTTAAGGTCAATGATGAAAAAAGTAATCTGGAAATGATGGCCCTGAATTTTTACTTAAGTGGTGCATTTTGCTGGACATGCAAGTTTAGCTCCATTTCCAACTGATACCGAAAAAGTCTTAATGACACGTATTTGAAGGTTGGAGAACTTGGCAGTCGTAGGTGAAATAAAGTTATTCGTGCTACCCCCATCAATTAAAATGTGAACTTTAAATTTGTTATTAATCGTTCTCATAATACGAAAAGATTTGGAGCAATAGGAGCATATAAATGCATTAAAAGTAATGGTGGAAGACAGTTGGCCAGGGGGAGTGTCCGAATCGTCAAATGAATCAGTTTCATTTTGTTGTTCTTCCATTATATAGAGGCTTGCCCGATTTTTACACTTATGTCCTCGAAATAATTTGTCGTGGCAAGTATAACATAGTCCTTTATCCCTTTTAAGTTGCAGTTCTTCTGGGGATAGTCGTTTATACTGAGTTCGTGGCGGTGTTTTGTTATTAGAAATAGTAATTTGTCAGTTAATGTTAGTACGAACGTATGTTTTCTAGGGGTGAATATTGTCCGCATCTTGTTCTTCGTAAAGTCGGGCTAATTTAAATGCATGGTGAGGAGTAAGTGGGTTCTGCGCAATTACTTGTCGTTTAATGTGTGGTTGTAGCCCTGACACAAAGGTATTTATCAAAAAAGGTGGGCCATAATCAGGTATTTGGGAGGATAAATCCTCGAATCGATTTTGGTAGTCTTCTACCGAACCTGTTTGAGTAAGTTTGATGATCCTTCCCATGGGTTCTTCGTAGTCAGAAGGTCCAAAATGACCGTGAATTGCTTTTTTAAACATATTCCAATCATAGGAAAATTAGTTCTTATAAGACCTTGAAACCATCTAGAAGCTGGTTTGTCCAAATGTAATGATGCAATAAAAACAAATTCAGTTGGAGGCGTCAGATTATACCTGAAGTAGGATTCAGCTTGGTATAGCCAATTAGTAGGATCTCCTTTAGAAAAACATGGAAAATTAAGACCTACGTGCTTCTGGGATGGCTGTGTTGTAGATTGACAATACTGTTTGTGGTGGTAGTTGGTTCTGTAGTCTTCTTATTGACCATATGGATTGTAAATCGGTGGAGGATACACTGTTGATGGAAACTGAAATCCTGGTCTAGGATATTGAGATCCCGATGGTGGATAAACTGGATGTCCATATGGAAATTGGCCCTGCTGGATTTGTCGTCCAAATGGTATTTGTTCCAGCCGTTCTTCGTGTTGAAAACAAGCATTATTGTATGTGCGTGGATACACTGATTCTTGCCCTTGTATATTTCTTCCGGATGAAATGATATTTTGTTGATCATATGAGGGAAAATTTTGCTGGAAATCTGATTCTTGAAACTGACCCATCGATGAATGCATCGATTGTCGTAAATGATCCAGACCCGGTGGTGGATTGCTCGATGATGAAACGCCCGGAGATCCAAGCACTTCTTGGAGGCCTGGCTGGGAATATGGACCTGGGTCAAAATTCTGAGCCGGGAACCGTTGTGCTCGATTCCCTATTCTGGTCAGATCTGAGGGTATGGCAAGAAGAGCGATGGAACGTTGGATTTTTGTGAGCCTTTGATCGATGTTCTGTTGAACACCTAAAAGATCGCGTTTGAGATTTTCCCGTACTGATGAAATGTTGGCGTCGATAGCCTCTTTGGCGTGATTCCAGTTCCGTGAAGATTTCGTCCCACAAATCCTAGTGACTGGACCCTTTGTCAGCCTTCTCCTTACTCTTAGAAGCTCCTCCGGCCATCTTCTTGTATGAAGTTGACGGAGACTCAACGAAGAGCACCAATTGTTACCGACTCTTGTAGGGATCGCCGGTGGCCCTGCTCCGGTGGAAGCTGTAACCCTGTATATTTACTTTAATTCTAACAAACTACCAAATTTCTTCATTAAAAACTTTAATTATGATTACATTGGTATTTATTCACTCCTAAAGTATCCGTTACATTAAAGAGCCGTTATCCCTAAATGCCACCGTTGGATATGTATGGAAGAGCATTATCAGCCATTGGATTGGCGACATTTTTCATCATAGGCTTCTATCCATTGGATCCTTCACCGCCTTATGCCGTCTTCATCTTAGCCGTCCGCTGGTTTGTGAATGAGATCCTGGCCTTTGAATCAGTGTAGCAGAATAGTACCGCTACAGCCCGTTCGTTTGCATCGTTTACATATTAGGTTTTCGTTTTGCTTCAATACCAAAAAATAAGTGTTTTCGTATTGGGGCAAAACGAAAACTTATGTTGGTTTACAACATTGTTTTCAGTTTCGTTTTGGGCCAAAAAAACAAAAACTTATGTTCGTTTGTGCAGCTACATCCTCCTTCCTCGTTTCCGGCAATGGCAGGATTCCTCCAGTGGTGGAGGAAGAAGAGGAAAAGCAGGAAATTCGTTCCTTGTTGTTCTTTTCGATGAATAGGTTGGGAAAAGTTAATTTCGTTTTGCACCTTATGAATAGGCTGTGAAAACGGTGCAAACGAACGGGGCCTAATAGCTCCCCAATAGTTTATGCCCCTGAGTTTCCTCCTAGAAATTCTACCACACATCGTGTTCTTCATATTCAGTAGCATGGGAGGACCGTATACCCTTTAGAGAGAAACGTAAGAGAAATTTACATTTGGTTAACTAATAAATATTTCTGGATATTACCCTGTGAATATTGAAGCATTTCCTAGATTTTGTTTTCATTTTCTTTCAACTTTTTATTGAAATTTTCTTGCTCTTGTGCGATTTCCAGTGAACATTGCATTTTTAACAGTTCAGTTTTGTGATCATTTCACCCGTAGATCTTGAATAAGATTATTAGAATTTATAAATTTGAATTATTTTTCTTTCATATGCAATGAATTATTTTCTTGCATTATGTTAAACAAGGAGATGAAAATGGGAGTTGCGGAGATGAAAATGCTTAGGTGGATGTGTGGACCATGAGATTGGATAAAATTAGGAATGAAAGTATCAGGGATAAGACAGGAGTAGAAGCAATTGTAGAGATGATGCGAGAAGCTCGTCTAAGATTGTTTGGACACGTACAAAGGAGACCATTAGAGGCACCTGTTAGGTGTTGTGAGAGTCTAGTCATTAGACATGTTAAACGAGGGAGGGAGGGACCAATAAAGACTTTGAATGAAACTGTAAGGAAAGACATGATGTACTTACACATTAGTGAGATTATGAGAAAAGATAGGGCACAATGGCGACAAATGATCCATATAGCTGACCCCACTATAGTGGGATAAAGGCTTGAGTGTCTTTGTTGTATGCAATGAATTATTTTCTTACATTACGCAATGAATTATTTTCTTTCATTATACAATGACCACTTTAAGGTCTTGCAAATTGATGTCTTGTTTCTGACCCCAAACAAATAAGATAAGCCTATTGTTGGTGATGGTTAACATGACCGTTGAAATCCGATTAGTTTGTACATGATGCTGACAAGATTTAACCGGTCACCATAACACACCACCAATCATAAGACACTGGATTGCAAGCGAAGGAGAATAATGAAAGTGTATTTTGTGGAGTTACCTCTAACCCAGATGATCTGAATCTCTAAACATCAAGCAGACAAGCTTTATTAGGACCGTGATTATAGGTTTTGAATATTTGCCCTTCAAATTTACAAGTATGCATACAAATAAGTTGAACGTTTTGTGAATAATTGTTGTACTGATGAAATGCGTTGTAATTCTTCAATTCGAAACGTTAATCTGAATGCGCCCTCCAAAAATCATGTGCTTCGCCATCAACTGGCATTGAATGCACGGATATTGTTGATGATAACCTTTTGGAAGGGTTTCCATGAGCAGATTGTAACACAATTGTTGGTGCAATACTTGCTGTATTCATGAACATTTAGATTTTCCTTATCGAGTCATGATATTCCATCACGTATAGCCTCCTTACTGGCTGACATCAATTTTATGCTGACATATTAAGATTGGGCCATTTACAGGTATACAATGCCATGATCAGTATTGTTCACTTTATGAAAGTTGTTAGTAAGCTGTTGAATGGCTGTTTATTTCAGTGTTAGTATCTTGCCCACTATAACATCTCTGACCATAGTAGTATGTGAATGTTAATATAGGTATTTTGAATATATGAAGTACAGACCAGTTGTTGCTCTTAGGGCCATGGTTGTTGGTGGAATTGCCGCATTTGCCAAAGTGGCCGGCGCCGTAAAGGTTGCTGGTGGTGTCAAGGTGGGAGCAGCAACTGCTGCTATGACTGCTGCAGCTACCGCAGCTATTTCAGGCATGAAGGACGAACCTCTTCCTCCAACAGAGAAATGATGTGTGGTTGATGGATCTAAATATTCTTATTAATAAATTATATAGGCATGATCTTAGTATGACTTATTGCCATATTGTAATCTACCCTTTTCAATTTAATGACATAAAATTTTATCTTCATGAATTTGTTTATTAATTTTTTATATCATAAGAAGTGCATATCAATTCTTTTTTAATATAATTTTCTATTGAATCTGAAGTTTTATTTCATATCTTATTTTAGCCGCAAGAAAATTTCATACAATCAATGTTTTCTGACCCTGAACACAAAACTATTGTCGTTAATGCTCTGTTTGATTTGATTGTCGTGCTTACAAAATCAGCAGGCGAAATTATGGCGAGAACATGAGTTGTAGAACATATTGGTGTGAAACTTTTTAAAATTGTCTGGAAGAATTTCATTATCATTGTTGCCACATTGGCTACCCTAATACTCTCTCTTAGTAGATAAGTTCTCTGGTGTGTAGCCAGGCAAATCAACATCCAAACCTTGTGTCTTCGAAGGGCTTGCCCCTTTAGTTTTCCAACTCCGAAAGCTTGTATGATCTCATATTACATCATTGAATTACAATCACAGTCATTCAGTTGGTCACATTATTCTTCCTCGATTGGTTAGATTAATATGTTGGCCTCCAATAGTAGATGATGTCTGACTGTTTGGAATACTATCATAGGCAGCTTTGTGCGTTCATGTATTTCGGTCGTGAAAACCCTGGCCCCAAGGACATTGCTTTGAGTCCAAAACGTTCTCCTGACAAGCAAATGCTGGTATTTTCTTACTGCTCCTTTTGTTCTCCCAAGTAGGGCCCTAGGACTTGTTTGGGGATACTGGGAAGGAAAACAATTTCATTGTGGCATATCAGAGGGCCTTTCTGATCTACCACTGCCCCTTCTTCCTCCATATCCTTCGCCTCGCCAGAGCACCTTATTGCGTAAGAAAATCCATAACACACTCAATTCTTGGGACCATTCACTAATCCAATTCACCTGACTAGTTTTGACACCATCCTAAACTTGTTGATTTGGATCATCTTATAAGGTAATATTGTTTTTGTCGCCTCTCAGTATGTACTATGCATATTAAGCAGTATTGCATGCTCATACTTAGCATATGTTTAAATAAGGACCAAAATTTATAATTCATGATTTCATTATAAATTTACATGATTATTTATGGAAACCTTCCCTCAAAGTTTGTGTATTTATAACTTGTATCTCTCTAATTTTCAAAATTACAATTACTCCAGTTCATTGTTTACAGTTCATAATCATCCATGCACAAAAAGCCCCCCTCAAGATTTACTCCAAGAGGTACTTTTGTGCATGAACGTTATAAAATGTAAACATTGAGGGGAGGTTTTTATAATTTCAAAAGTTCGAGGAGTGCAAGTTGTAAATATGCAAACTTCGATGGGAGGTCCCGGTAAATGACCCTAAATCTATATTATACCAGTTGATAAACTAATTTCAGTTTTTAGCAATATGCAATTGTGTTATATAATGACAATATTTGTAAGAGATACTCACTATTATCAAACCAAATTCAGTCGATTAATACAATGTAAGATGCAATATATTGAGATATGCTCTATACTCGACCGTTGAGAGGTCTTTCCTCGTATGCAAGCCTAACCAAGACTATGATTCAAGATACTCAAATGATTCTCCTCCGCTCTCTAATATGGGCGGGAGCGAGCATACAGTGAAGTTAAAGAAATATTACTTGGGGATACATAGACCATAGACACGAGCAAGCCTACAATGAAAACATTTGGCGTGGTGATTATGGGCCTAGAGGGTCTGTAAGTTTAGGGATTTCTATCTTCACCTAGGGGGTGGGTGAATATGTGATGTTTTTTCGATTTGTTGCAGAATAATAATGGCATTAAAAAGACACAAGAATGCCAAAAACACATAATTATAGTGGTCCTGGCGATCGGCTATATGTCTAACCGACATTTTACTTAGACAGATTCGTATCTTCTTGAATCTTGATCCTTTGCTCTAATCAACTTTGTGGGTCTTACATAATGATGACTATGAGTGAGTGACACGCCTAATATAGTCTAAATTTTAAGTCGACATGGTGTTTTGCACAATAAGAGATTACATTGATAAAATTATGTCTAGTGACACTAAGTCTAGCCCTATGCTAGCCTTGCACTATATAACACTTGAAAATCACAAAACTAAACACATACATCATTTACATAGTGTGTTCATCTTCATTATGAGGACTTCTTCAAAGTAGAAATATTGTGGACAATTTTCCCAACAATCTCCTCATATTTGAATAAGTCAGAACCTCTATTAAAGATGAACTACACTAAATTAATATAATCAAAGCATGACACAAAAAGAGATGATATTCCAAAATTTCATATGTTAATAGAATTAAAACGATTAGAACAAGTTAAACTACATTTGTCCTTTTCCCTTATCACTAGCAACTCCGTCCTCGTGCCTCTCTTATCATCTCTTGCTTCAACCTCTTCCCTCTTCTGCCTTTGCCTCTCAAAATAATTGAAGGTTTTGAAATGTATCTGCAAGGAGGTGGAGGTGCATTTCTTGGAATTTATTCAGAATTATTCTTGTGAATTTTGTAATGTAGCCTTCTTTTAGTTTTTTTGCATCTTAATGCTTTTTCCACTCCTCTGAGCTATATAATTTACTTATGTCCTGGTCCTCCTTGCTATAGGCTTCCCAAGTGGATAACATGACATTTCTGGATTGAGGGCTCCATCTCTCAAAGTTTGTATTCTTTTTCATTTCTTCTGAATGTATTTTCTTTCTAGCTAGCTCTTCATCAACATCAGTGACTGCCCCCTTTCCTTTGCTAGAATGGATGAATGTAGCATAGTTAGCATCATATTGCTCAAGGGGAACATATGGATTTTTTGGATACTGCTCTGCTAGGCTGAACTATGGCTGTACTTGTTTAGAAATCGGATGTCCAGGTGTAAGAATAGGTGGGTGACCAAGAGCTTTGTGAAATCCATTTTACTGCTAGTAGGCTTGATCAGCTCTTGTTTTCTCCCCCTTTCGGACTTCTTCAATTGTATTCTTGAATACTTCCTCCTTGCAATCATCCAGCTTGGCTGCCAGGTCTTGATTTGAGATCTATTGATTTTTAGCACACTTTTGTATGATCTTAGTCTGGCTTTTAGAAATTTTTTTGTAACCATCTAACAACACTTTCCAGATCATCTTCCATGGACCCCAAGTATTTTCGTGCCTTATGAATGTTGTAGGCAAAAGTTTCCATCTTTTCATCTAAGGATTTCAAGACTTTGTCATTATGCACAACACCTCTAGCCCTAATAAACCAGGTGGTGATCCGAGCATTTATGTGATCCAATTCAACCTTTATGGCATCCATCTTTCCAGTCATCTCCATTTTGACTTCTTGTATATCCTGGTCCACATTGCTTTCAAAAAATTTTCTCTGTTCACCCAGTAGCAACCTCATTTGGTCAATAATATAACCTGATGATTAGTAGGACCAGAGGTGCTTGGCACTTCAACTTCTTTTTCCTTTCCATCTCTATGTAGAGCATCATTCAGGAGAGTATCATCATATCCTGCATCTAGAGAGTCAGATACATGAATAAGACTTTCTACACTTTCTTCTTCCTTTTCTCCTAAGAGCACAATGAAATCTCTACAGATATTCTCCTCTATTGTAACAACAAGCTCTTCCTGAGTTGTTTTAGAACCTGGCACATCTCCAACAAAACACTATCTCTTCAGCAACATCTAGGTCCTCTTAGGCAAAGGGCTCAGGTTGAGCCTCCCCCTTACCCAAGTCAGCAAATACTTAGAGATAATTATATGGGCAGAGGACTCAGAGTGAGTCTCCTCCTCAGTTGCAGCTGGATCTTGGGTAGATGACCAAGAGTGAATCCCCCTCGACTGAATCCATTTCTTCCACAGCCTAATTTTCAGCTCTGTAATTTGTTTTTGCTGGCATTACTGTAGGCTCAGACACAATCTCTGCAATTAGTCCCCTTGTTGCTACCCCTCAGTGTCTGTAGGGGTTGGTGCAACAACTTCTTCACCACCTTGAGTTGCTAACTCCGTTGACACTACTTCCTCAACCTCCTTGCTAACTCTCGAAGCATTACCCTTCAGGGTCTCTCCTACCTTGGGAAAGGCTTGCCCCCACTTGGCTACTGCATCCTTAAGATCAATCTTCTTCAGGTAGTGCATTAATGAACCTAAGGATTGATTCAGCGGAATCTCTTCAGAAGAGTTGCTGAGATATATGGATAATATTCTTCTAAACTTAGGGGCTTAGAAGGTGTCCTTCATTTTGCCAAACAGAACTTTTCCCCAGTTAGTTCTTTTCTTCAGAATGACCCTAATCATTAGATCAAATATTTCGCTAGAAATTCTATCAAAAGAACCAGGTTTGCAGATTAAAACTTTCCCAATGATGTCTGTCACAAGCTTCCCGGTGTGTTCAATTTGTTCCTGTGTAGACACCCATAAGTTGTCTCTGGATATTCACACCATTGAATAGCTTATTCAGAGTCATCTGAACTTACTTCTTCCTCTTCTTTTCCTTCTGGAATTATAGAGAACTTCAACACATTGCTTAGGGCACATGCAGAGATTCTTGCCCTATGTCCAGCTTCTGTGAACTTGATTACTTCCTCTGTCAAAGACATTTCTGCAACAACACTCAAACCTTTATCTTATTATAGTGGGGTCGACTATATGAATCCTTTATCGCCATTGTTCCCTATTTTTATAGTCATAATCTCATTAATGCCTAAGTATATCATGTCTTTCCTTATATTTTCATTCCAAGTCTTTATTGGTCTACCTCTCCCACGTTTAACATGCCTAGTGACTAAACTCTTACAACGCCTAGCAAGTGCCTCTAATGGTATCCTTAGTATGTGTCCAAACCATCTTAGTCGAGCTTCTCGCATCTTCTCTTCAATTGGTGTTACACCTGACTTATCCCTGATACATTCATTCCTAATTTTATCCAGTCTTGTGTGTCCACACATCCACCTAAGATAACGGTAAAGAGATAAGGGCTTAAAGTCGAAGAAATTTCTACATTCTGATAAAATTCAATAACTTTTCTTTCAAAAATTATGGTCGGTTTTGACAGAATAAATTCTAGCTCTGCATCTATGCACAAAGCTATCATAACTCTCAGACTATCATCACCCTTCGCAAATCCTATACGAACTAGCTCGCAGCTAGCATTAAACTTCTCATCTTCTTTCTTTGGTGCCATTACTGGCCGTTTGAGTGAATCATTGACGACGCTATTTGAGCAAAAATGTCACCAACTCTCCGCGCGCTGTCCTTGGGTAGGGTGGTCGGCAGAGGAAGGAGTGGTTCACAAGGGACCAGTTACTGGCTCTGCGGACGGTTTAAACGAGTGAAAAGCGTGAAAAAAGGTGTCACTGACAGCAGCGAACACCAGGTTTGACCCGCCACGCCGAATGCCTTTCTTGCGACGTGCCTCTTGATTAATTGTCAAAAGAATTACAAGAGTGTACGAGCGAGTACAAGGGGGAATAAGAGAGAAAACTTGACCAGACTTAGTGTATGTACTAATAACTAGGCTAGTTTTGGGCTAAGTCTGTGTCCCATCCAAGCCTCACTGGTCCTTATTTATACTCGAGGGTAGGCGGCTCAGATGTTTCACGAACCGACGGGCTTTAAACACCTCATTAACTACGACATAAAATGCGCAGCCGCCCGAAGTACACAAAGAATTGGACGGGGGTGGGGGTGAGAAAAAAGAGCGCACATAACCACGCAGTACCACCAAAGTCGACGTTGAATAGGTGAGTCTGTGCAGGCTCCAGAAGAAGTGCCCACCATAGCTTATAGGCCAGATCCATGAAGTTACTTTGCGAGTGACTGCCTGTCAGATGTACCCCTCTCGGGGTTTCTTAAAGTGTGCCCGCGCAAGACATTATCGAGCCAAATCCACAGACCGGAGAATGTCTGCAGACATCCGAGACGCCCGCCTTGAGGCCACGCGAACTCTGGGAATGGTCGCCAGGTAAGCAGTCCCTGTTTGTCTGATGCTTGCCTTAGCTGTTGCAGGATTTGGGTTAACATGATCCCCATATTTTTTTTGGCAGACTGCGCGGGCTTCGAAAAAGTAGACTGGTAACCGCAAACACTACGGCTTGCGTCCCGCGCAGTTCGAGGCTTATAAATAGTGCAGGATGGCCCAACTTTCTTAGCCACTTTCCCCTAATTCTTGACTTCGTTTGTTCGGTGAAAATGACCAGGATGAACCAGGATGTCCTGGAAAAGCTGATGGCAGGGCGCGCGAGCTAGCTAAAAAGTCCTCGACGCGAGTCCCTGCTGAGAACTCGCTGAAGGAAACGGGTCCGTAGGAAAACTTGCGAAAGGCGGTGACCAAGAGAGCCCGCCCTTTCAAAATGCCTGCGACTACTGGGAGCTCCTCCTTGAAGACCGCCACACCTGAGGAAAACCTCAGAGTGATGATAAACCTAGTAAGAGGACCCATCATCCGAAATGCCACCGGGGGAGAAATGTCGACAAAGGCTCCGACCATCCTGCGGATGCCTGTAGGATTGATCGACACCGGGAATGTTTCGGAGACTACCGACTTGGAGTTCGATGCCTCTGAGGGGATGATCTCCCGCATGCTGTTTGAGGAGGCCAACAAGATGCCTCTGAGGGGAAACACCAAAAACCATACTTGGTGACTAATCGCCGTCGAAATGGGAAAAACTGGCGGAGGTCGCCTATGGACAGGGCTTGGCGGGGAGCCATCTGGTACGAGATCGTGCAGACGCTCTTAGACATCAGTCGAATACTCACAAATCTGCTATCATCCCCCTGTGGTGGGGACGAGTTCCGGTGAGCGATCGCAGACCCATGCGCAACTGCAGGAGGCGCATAGGCCTGGAGAGCTTCTACGAATGGCATATCTCAAGCGCACAGACCCTGAGATGGCTAAGCGCCCCGTATTTTGTTCTGCGCGGTCGTCAGCCCCACCGCAGTTTGACTTCCAAGCTTTTGGCTCCTCCGGAGGTAGAGTTTACTCATCTCATCCACGAACGCTTGCGGCAACCTTGTTCGACGTCTTTGGAGATGAGGATGCGAAGCCCTCACCTATGACGAGAGGTATGACCCTACTAATCACTTTATGGAATTTTTGCAATCAAAAATTTACCTTTCACTTACATGCTCAGTGCCCTCTCGCGGGAAAGAAGTGCTCGCGGTGACCTTACGCATCATGCAAGATGCCCTGACGCGGATTCAAGCACGAATCACCCGACTTGAAGTGGAGTTCGCCAAGCTGATGGCAAGGATCGAGCGATTATGACCTCGCCCCACCATAGTTCTTTGTTTTCACTTTGCATGTAACTGTTAACATTATAATAATAACAAACTTACTTTACCTACTCCCAAGTGTCCCTTTTTCTTGTTACAAATGATGCTTGTGGATCACTGTCGGATGTTACGTGGTCGCGTGGTCTGTGTAACACCCCAGTTTTGAGAGAGGGTTGATTTGCGTTTCTGAAAAATTTTTTTGGTTTCTGACAGGGGGCACACGGCCTGCGACACGGGCGTGTCGCAGGGCGTGTCGAGCCGTGTCGACACTCGGCCCGGGGTGTCGACACTTTCGCTCGACAATGTGTCGAGACTAGGGCACACGGCCTGCGACACGGGCGTGTCGCAGGGCGTGTCGAGCCCGTGTAGACACTCGGCCCGGGGTGTCGACACTTTCGCTCGACATTGTGTCTAGACAAGGCACACGGCCTAGGACACGGGCGTGTCCAAGGCCGTGTGGATCTGTCGACGAACTTCAGTCGACGATGTTCACTCGACGAGTGTCGAGTGTCGAGACTGGGACACACGGCCTGTGACACGGGCGTGTCCCACTTGGTCGACGATCTTCACTCGACGTTTTTCCGCGGTGTCGACACAAAGGCTGTCGACGAGTGTCGAGACTTGGCACACGGCTTGGGACACGGGCGTGTCCCAGGCCGTGTCACCTCTCGGGATGTTTTCGGGGCCGTGTCAATGGAGGCACACGGCCGGCCACACGGCCGTGTCAGTGGCGACACGGGAGTGTCGGGTCGAACACGGGCGTGTCGGATGCCCGTGTGCTGTTCCAGGCGCGTCGATTTGAGACGGCGAATGAGGCACACGGCCCTGGACACGGGCGTGTGCCAGGCCGTGTTCGACCCAGGTCTTTTATTTTCCAGGCGGATCGTGGCCATTCTTTTCCTGATTTTAGGATCTGATGGTTCAGATCATTTCTTTAGGAGTTAAGTCCGAGAATAGGGTTGAAAACCCTCATTCTTCTCCAAGCTTTCTCTTACTAAAGATCTAGAGAGAAGTGAGAACAAGGAAGAAGGAGAAGGAGAGTTTGGGCTATAGGAGAGGTTTCAGTGCTCCAAATCGCGAGCCGAGTCCAGATCCGTGGAGGTTAGATCGTTGCGAAAGTTTTCATCCGGCTACTTTGCCATGACAAGGAAGAGGAGTCGGAAGGTAACGACACTTCTCCTCTCGGTCTTAGGATGCATGTCTTAGCATCATTTCTTTTCTAGTTTTGGGCACCAAACACTCAAATGAGAGGGGTTTTGGGTCGCCAAGGTTCAAGAGGAACCTCCGGGTCGATTGAGTCCGTCCCCGGCATGATTTGCATTAGAGATCCGCTCCGTTAGTGGATTAGGCATGGTGGGTGAAGCAGTAATCGCGACCGTTAATCCGACTCGGTAATGTTGCATACGAACGTTAAGGATTCGTAGAGTTTCCGTTGCGGCAAGACGCCGTTTGTGATGTGGTGATGTTTTCCCCTTTTTCTCGAGTGAGTATGTGTAGTCAGAACCGGACAAGGTTAGCTCCTCGTGGCGGTAGATGTTTTCCTTGGTGGACAAGGTTAGCTCCGCATGAGTTGGAGATGGTTTCCTTGATGCGCGGGAACGCTGCAGTACAAATGAGGGACTAGAGTGGAATTGTCTTGGTTTGTGATGTGCCAAGGCGTGGCTATGTCTCCGTGGTCGGCTGGCTATCCCGTGACGTTCACGTCATGTGCGGAGAGTGTCCCGGCGAGACTAGTCCCCTTCTGTGTGACTGACGAGAATGCCAAGCATGGGGACAAGCCCGGGCAGTGAGGCCATGAGCGGGTGGGGTCCGGCAAGGCTTCTTAGAATCGGTCAGTTTGTGTTGTTGGAATCCTGACATGAGACTTCAGAGCTTGTAGGCAAGCCCGGGTCTAAGACCTTGAGCGGGTGGGGCCTTTACAAGAGTCCATGTGGCGGCCTGTGCGCTGTTTGGGGGAAAGGTGTTACCCCCCTTTGTTTGCGGCTTTATGCCAATGGGGAATCGATGAGTACCCATATGTTGTGATGATATGCTAGATGCATACGAGATAGGGTGCCTTGGGGTGAAACCCGGGTTGTTGCATACATGATTGCATAAGTAGGCCCTTTTATTATATGCTCAACTAGTAGAGAACATGTATGATGTGTGTGACATCCAAGCCTGTTTCTGTAGTTGCTTTCTTGCTTATGATTATTGCATACAAAGTGCTAACTTGCAGGTTGGAGGGGTACCCCGGGGTCCGTTAGGGGTGGCCGGGAGGAGATGTGTTGTTACACAGTTTGAGGTCAGCCTTTGCTGACCCATGTTACTAATAAATTTTACAGGGCAAGGATCGTATGCAGGAGCTAGCTCGCCGGCCAGAAATGCCTAAGCCTCATGAAGTGCTTTTCTTTCTGTATCTCTACTTATGTGATGTTGTATGTTTGAGACTCATGTTATCCGACTTGCATGCCGAGGTAGAGTAGGAGTGCTAGGCACATTCATGACTGTTGTATTATTTGATTTTGGACACTTGTTGTAAGGCCATAAGGCCATTTGTTTTACTCTTCTAGTGGTGGATAACTTCTTGTCTTGCTTGTGTTTCCGCTGTGTTGTGCAAAGTGTTTTGAGTGTGGGTAGCTATATCAACTTTTAATACTAAAGCTGTGGCGTCCGTATGTTGTGGGGCCCCGGCCGGACCCATATTATACGTTCACTACAGGGGAGGTGTTACAATTTGGTATCAGAGGGAGGTTAGATTCAAGGTCAATGCGTAGAGAAGTTATCCACATAAGAGTAACGCGGGACCATGAGTGTCCTTATGTTTAAGTCTTGAGATTTGAGACTGATTCCTTGTTTCTTATTTCTTGAAGAGTGCAAGCAACGAGGCGGGTACGTCGAGAGCTAGAGAAGAGCTTTCGGCGAGCAGTGCTACTGCTCCAGGTCTTTTGGGCACGGGTGTAAACCCAGCCGACTTCTGCCGCATGCTTGCAGAAGCGATGGTGGCAGCCCAAGCTGCAGCGACAGCTCAGGTAGCAACCCCTGCTACACCGGACACGGCGACGGCCGTGCCAGGCGGAGAGGCCAGACGAGTGGAGCCTTTGGCGGAAAGGGTAGTTGTCGGACATGGAGACCGACACATGAAGTATTTCCTGAGTTTCCATCCCCCGTCATTCAAGGGAGTTGGTACGCCAACGGATGCGGAGGACTGGTGGGTTCACATTCAAGAGCTTTTAAGGGCGGCAGAGACGCCAGAGGAAAAGAAAGCTGAGTATGCGGCTTTCATGTTGGAAGGAGACACCAAGTTATGGTGGGTGAGCCATAGCGGCCGCCAGTTCCCGTGACGCACCCCGTCAGTGGAGGAGTTTGGGGATGCGTTTCTAAAGAGGTATATTCCAGTTTCTACACGATTGGCCCTTCAGAGGCAGTTTCTGCATTTAATGCAGCGAGACAAGACAGTGGATGAGTATGTGCAGGAGTTCACCCGTTTGGGTCGTTACGCTGGAACGACGATGGCAGATGATGTAGAAAGGGATAACCTCTTCTACCAGGGGCTGAGGGAGAACCTGAGACAACCCCTCATCTCCATGAAGAGAGCGGGATTCAATGAACTAGTTGAGGCTGCCAGGATTTTGGAAAGTGATTTGGAGCGAACCCAACGCCGTAAGGGTTTTACTCCCAAGCAAGGGGAATGGAATCCTTCCCAATCTCATGGAAAGTCTGAAGGGAGTAGGTGGAGGAAGAAGCCTCACACTTCCAGATCCGGTGAGAAGAGCAATTGGACGCCTGGAGGTTCTCACTCTAGGGGACCGCCGACGTGTTACAACTGCGGTAAGGTGGGACACATAGCTCGTGTTTGTCCCCAAGGAGGAGCGGGGCAAGAGGCTAGGCAGGAGCAGACTGTGTGCTTCGGCCCCAGTGCTGCAGAGAAAGGGAAGATGGCGGAGTCGAGCGCTTCTCGGTTCCAACCGATGCAACCAAGGGCTTACAACCTTGGACAGCAAGAAGCGATCCGCCAGACTGATGTGGTGACAGGTATGGAGAAAATTTAAGTTTAAATTTTGTGCTTCATCCTTTTAGACTTTTGTGTGATGTCTATGTTGTAGGCTTCGTGTTAGTTTCCGGATATCCCGCTAGGGTATTGTTTGGTACGGGAGCATCACACTCCTTTCTTGCGGAGAGCTTCATCCGTAGAATAGGAGTTGAGTCTTTCTCGGCGGACGCAGAGTTGAAAGTGCGCATGCTCAATGGTTCATCCATGACCACTGGGGCCAAAGGGCGCATCTATTGGGAGCTAGACGGAGTTGACTTCGTTTTGGTAGCAGCGATTTTACCATTGGTTGAGTTCGATGTCATTTTGGGCATGGACTGGCTTGCAGAGCAGCGCGCCAGTATTGATTGCCTATCTAAGGTAGTGACCCTAAAGAGCAAAGGACAGGCAGAGGTCAAATTTGAGGGCCTTTGTGGAGTGGCCTGTTCCCTGATTTCGGCCATGCAGTTGATGCGGGCGGTTAACCAGGGTGGTGTAGCGCTTGTAGCGTTATTGGAGGTTCGTCTCTCCCAGCTGTCTATTGATGAAGTGCCCGTAGTGGCAGAGTTCAAGGATGTGTTTCCGGATAAACTTCCTGGAGCGCCTCCTCGGAGGGAGATCGATTTCTCAATCGAGTTAGTGCCGAAGGCTAGGCCAGTGTCACGTCCTCCGTTTAGGATGACACCAAAGGATTTGGCTGAACTTAAGGTACAGTTACAGGAATTGTTGGAGCAAGGGTATATCAGACCCAGTTCTTCACCGTGGAGTGCGCCGGTGTTGTTTGTAAAGAAGAAAGATGGTAGCATGCGGCTATGCATAGACTACCGAGAGCTGAATAAATTGACCGTCAAGAATAAGTATCTGATTCCTCGGATAGATGACTTGTTCTACCAATTGGTATGGTCAGTGGTGTATTCAAAATTGGACTTGAAGTTAGGCTATTATCAGCTGCGAATTCAGGATGAGGACATCCCCAAGACTGCTTTTGGTACAAGGTATGGACACTTTGAGTTTACGGTGATGCCGTTCGGGCTGACGAACGCACCATCTGTGTTCATGGATCTTATGAATCGAGTATTTCGGGAATACTTGGATTATTTTGTGGTTGTCTTCATTGATGACATCTTGGTGTATTCCAAATCGGAAGTGGAGCATGAGACCCACTTGAGAGTGGTCTTGCAAGTGTTGAGGGAGAATCAGTTGTATGCAAAACTCTCCAAGTGCGAGTTCTGCTTAGAGAAGGTGACATTTTTGGGCCACGTGATTAGTGGGGATGGGGTGGCAGTGGATCCAACAAAAGTGGAGGCCATCAGAGATTGGCCAGTCTTGAGGACCGTGGCGGAAGTCCGAAGTTTTCTTGGACTAGCCGGGTATTATAAGAGATTCATGGAGAACTTCTCGCGGATAGCTCTACCCCTCACCTCACTCACTCGTAAAGATCATAAGTTTGTGTGGACTCAAGAGTGCAACCAAGCATTTGAGGCACTGAAGGAGAGACTGATGATGGCTCCAATCCTAAGTCTACCGCAAGGGACCGAGGGATTTCAGATTTTCAGTGACGCATCGGGATGCGGTTTGTGTTGCGTTTTGGTGCAACATGGCAAGGTGATAGCTTTTGGGTCTAGGCAGCTGAAGCCTCAAGAGAGGAATTACACCGTCCATGACTTGGAGTTGGCGGCGGTAATTTTTGCGTTGAAAATATGGCAACATTATGTGTATGGTGCAAAGGTGGAGATCTTCACGGATCATAAAAGCCTGAAGTATCTCTTGGATCAAAAGGACTTGAACATGCGGCAACGCAAGTGGGTTGAGTTTCTTGGAGACTACGAGGTGGTGATTCAGTATACGCCAGGTAAAGCCAACGTGGTGGCGGATGCCTTGAGTAGAAAGTACTCGGGGCAAGGGAATTAGATCGAAGCTCATGATGAGCGGTTGGTACGGGAATGGGAGTCTCTTGGATTGGAATGTGTTGCGAGAGGCGAGTCCAGCGTGGCTCGGTTGAACTGGATTGAAGTATAGAACGACTTGACCGATCGCATTCAGGAAGCGACTCGGTTGGATGTGGAGTTTCAACCATTTGTGATGGAGGCTCAAACGGGCGAGAGCAGCACCTGGGAGATGATTGATGGGATTCTGAGGAAGAACGGAAGGGTTTGTATACCGCAGTTCGATAAACTCCGTGAGTAGGTTATGTTTGAGGCGCACTTCACAAAGTACTCCATTCACTCGGGCAGTACAAAGATGTACTTGGATATGAAGAAATCCTTTTGGTGGCCGGGGCTGAAGCGGGACGTAGCTTTGTACGTGAATCGTTGCCAAACTTATGCCTTGGTGAAGGCCGAATGTCAGAAGCCGGGCGGGTTCCTGAAGCCCCTTCCAATCCCTGAATGGAAATTTGATGACATATCCATGGACTTTGTACATGGTTTGCCTAGATCGCAGCAGGGTAATGATGCTATTTGGGTGATTGTGGACCGCTTAACCAAGGTGGCCCACTTCATCCCAAATCGGAAAGAGGACAGCGTGGAGAAGCTGGTGGAGTTGTATGTTCGCAATATTGTGCGACTGCATGAGATTCCAAAGAGTATAGTCAGCGATCGAGATGGACGGTTTACATCCAAGGACTGGAGACTAGTTCAAAAGAGTTTGGGCACGAAGCTAAAGTTCAGTACGGCGTTCCATCCTCAAACTGATGGGCAAACTGAAAGAACAAACCGTACTATGGAGGATATGCTGAGAATGTGCGTTCTTGACTTCGGCAAGAAGTGGGAGGATCACCTCTTCATGGTGGAATTCGCATACAACAACAGTTTTCAAGCGAGTATAAAGATGGCGCCATACGAAGCTTTGTATGGGAGGCGGTGTCGAACACCAATGTCTTGGGCAGAGGCGGGAGACACCAAAATTTTGGGAAAGGAGGTGGTAGTTGACGCTTGTGAGATGGTACGGACCCTACAAGAGCGTATGAAGGTGGCGCAAGACCGTCAAGCAAAATACTTTAATGCTCGTCACCGGAAGTTGGAGTTTGCGGTAGGTGATTGAGTCTATCTGAAGATCAAACCGTTCAAAGGCGTCTCACGTATTCGCCGACTCAAGAAGTTGAGTCCAAGGTTTTTGGGCCCTTTTGAAATTGTTGAACGAGTGGGAGAAGCAGCCTATCGGTTGGCGTTGTCCGCGGAGCTGAGTGGATTGCATGACATCTTCCATGTCTCCGTTTTGAGGAAAGCCTTGGTGGAGGCTAGTGTGGTGATTGAGCCGGCATCGATGCCGATTGAGGAAGACTTGAGGACGCGAGTCCTTCCAATTGCTATAGAGGATTCGGAGACTCGGCAGTTGCGGAATAAAGAAGTTAAACTCGTGAAAGTCCGATGGGACAACTGCGGTCGAGAGGAGTTCTCTTGGGAGCGAGAACAGGCCATGCTAGAAGAGTATCCAGAACTCTTCATTTTAGGTACAAGTTTTTGTACCCTTTTGTTTTGTAATTTCGGGACGAAATTCTGTTAAGTGGGGGAGAGTTGTAACACCCCAGTTTTGAGAGAGGGTCGATTTGCGTTTTTGAAAATGTTTTTTGGTTTCTGGAAGGGGGCACATGGCCTGCCACACGGGCGTGTCGCAGGGCGTGTCGAGCCGTGTCGGCACTCGGCCCGGGGTGTCGACACTTTCGCTCGACAATGTGTCGAGACTAGGGCACACGGCCTGCGACACGGGCGTGTCGCAGGGCGTGTCGAACCCGTGTCGACACTCGGCCCGGGGTGTCGACACCTTCGCTCGACAGTGTGTCGAGATAAGGCACACGGCCTAGGACACGGGCGTGTCCAAGGCCGTGTGGGTCTATCGACGAACTTCAATCGACGATGTTCACTCGACGAGTGTCGAGTGTCGAGTGTCGATACTGGGACACACGGCCTGTGACACGGGCGTGTCACAGGGCGTGTCCCACTTGGTCGACAATCTTCTCTCGACGTTTTTCCGCGGTGTCGACACAAAGGCTGTCGACGAGTGTCGAGACTTTGCACACGGCGTGGGACACGGGCGTGTCCCAGGCCGTGTCACCTCTCGGGATGTTTTCGGGGCCGTGTCAATGGAGGCACACGGCCGGCCACACGGCCGTGTCAGTGGCGACACAGGCGTGTCGGGTCGAACACGGGCGTGTCGGATGCCCGTGTGCTATTCCAGGCGCGTCGATTTGAGACGGCGAATGAGGCACACGGCCCTGAACACGGGCGTGTGCCAGGCCGTGTTCGGCCCAGGTCTTTTATTTTCCAGGCGGATCGTGGCCATTCTTTTCCTGATTTTAGGATCTGATGGTTCAGATCATTTCTTTAGGAGTTAAGTCCGAGAATAGGGTTGAAAACCCTCATTCTTCTCCAACCTTTCTCTTACTAAAGATCTAGAGAGAAGTGAGAACAAGGAAGAAGGAGAAGGAGAGTTTGGGCTGTAGGAGAGGTTTCGGTGCTCCAAATCGCGAGCCGAGTCCAGATCCGTGGAGGTTAGATCGTTGCGAAGGTTTTCATCCGGCTATTTTGCCATGGCAAGGAAGAGGAGTCGGAAGGTAACGACACTTCTCCTCTCGGTCTTAGGATGCATGTCTTAGCATCATTTCTTTTCTTGTTTTGGGCACCAAACACTCAAATGAGAGGGGTTTTTGGTCGCCAAGGTTCAAGAGGAACCTCCAGGTCGATTGAGTCCATCCCAGACATGATTTGCATTAGAGATCCGCTCCGTTAGTGGATTAGGCATGGTGGGTGAAGCCGTAGTCGCGACCGTTAGTCCAACTCGGTGATGTTGCATACGAACGTTAAGGATTCGTAGAGTTTCCGTCCGGCAAGACGTCGTTTGTGATGTGGTGATGTTTTCCCCTTTTTCTCGAGTGAGTATGTGTAGTCGGAACCAGACAAGGTTAGCTCCTTGTGGCGGTAGATGTTTTCCTTGGTGGACAAGGTTAGCTCCGCATGAGTTGAAGATGGTTTCCTTGGTGCGCGGGAACGCTACAGTACAAATGAGGGACTAGGGTGGAATTGTCTTGGTTTGTGATGTGCCAAGGTGTGGCTATGTCTCCGTGGTTGGCTGGCTATCCCGTGACGTTCACGTCATGTGCGGAGAGTGTCCCGACGAGACTAGTCACCTTCTGTGAGACTGACGAGAATGCCAAGCATGGGGACAAGCCCGGGCAGTGAGGCCATGAGCGGGTGGGGTCCGGCAAGGGTTCTTAGAATCGGTCAGTTTATGTTGTTGGAATCCTGACATGAGACGTCAGAGCTTGTAGGCAAGCCCGGGTCTAAGACCTTGAGCGGGTGGGGCCTTTACAAGAGTCCATGTGGCGGCCTGTGCACTGTTTGGGGGAAAGGTGTTACCCCCCTTTGTTTGCGGCTTTATGCCAATGGGGAATCGATGAGTACCCATATGTTGTGATGATGTGCTAGATGCATACGAGATAGGGTGCCTTGGGGTGAAACCCGGGTTGTTGCATACATGATTGCATAAGTAGGCCCTTTTATTATATGCTCAACCAGTAGAGAACATGTATGATGTGTGTGACATCCAAGCCTGTTTCTGTAGTTTCTTTTCTTGCTTATGATTATTGCATACGAAGTGCTAACTTGTAGGTTGGAGGGGTACCCCGGGGTCCGTTAGGGGCGGCCGGGAGGAGATGTGTTGTTACACAGTTTGAGGTCAGCCTTTGCTGACCCATGTTACTAATAAATTTTACAGGGCAAGGATCGCATGCAGGAGCTAGCTCGCCGGCCAGAAAGGCCTAAGCCTCATGAAGTGCTTTTCTTTTTGTAGCTCTACTTATGTGATTTTGTATGTTTGAGACTCATGTTATCCGGCTTGCATGCCGAGGTAGACTAGGAGTGCTAGGCACATTCATGACTGTTGTATTATTTGATTTTGGACACTTGTTGTAAGGCCATAAGGCCATTTGTTTTACTCTTCTAGTGGTGGATAACTTCTTGTCTTGCTTGTGTTTCCGTTGTGTTGTGCAAAGTGTATTGAGTGTGGGTAGCTATATCAACTTTTAATACTAAAGCTGTGGCGTCTGTATGTTGTGGGGCCCCGGCCGGACCCATATTATACGTTCACTACAGGGGAGGTGTTACAGTCTGAAAGTTTGCAAAGGCATGATTGCATGTGAACACCCCTTGACGAAACGTATGCTGGCGTCGCTTCACCCTTCATGTTAAGACTATAAATAGAGGACCCCACCAAGATTTCCTTTATTCTAAAAACTTGCAAAAACTTGAGTCATCTTCCTAAAATGTCGCGAACTCCTCCCAAATCCCTGTGTGCGGTTGCTTTTCTGAAAGATAACTCGTCTTGCCCATCACAAGACTGTGCATGCCTGGTGGTCTTTCTATCAAAATTTCCACTGGGCAGAGGGCTGTCCGGACGTACCTCAGAGAGAGACGAGAAGGTGAACTCAATGTTCGCGACCGAACTTGCGATCCCCCTTGATCACTTTGAGGGGGGATGGACCCTCCTTGTCTTCCCCGAGGTGGCAGAAATATTGAATTATTTTGGAATCGTTCCTGCCCAGTTGTATCTGAACTCTGTTGCGATCATAATGTCCTTCATGACTTACCTGAGTTTACAACTGATATCTTTCTCTCTGGAGGTATTCCGTTCCCTATTCTGTGCTCGAGCTCTCAAGTGAGGTCAGCTGCACATCAGCTTCGACAAAATGCAAATCCTGCATGCGACGGGCATCCCCACGGGCCGGCGATCACGTTTTACCTTCTTCAAACGCGACCTGGATGAGTTTAGCCCCATGCCCGCCCTTCATGCTGAGGAGTTATTCTATCCCCCACCCTTTCTGACACTATATCGCAGATCACCCGCTTCTTGGAAAAGGCTTACTTGGACACACTGTTCTATGTCCATCGGGTGAGGAAAGTAGAATGCGCACCTATAAAAGAGTGCAAGTCCCTTCAAGAAACTTTGAATATCTGTGCGTACCTAGCCTGAAACTTGTGTAATTTTGTATTTGTTCTAATGGTGTCGAGCTCCAAACCGCAAACTCTGTCAAGAGATATCGAGCTGGCCGTCGAGAACCAGCACGCCTTCCAGGGAGCGGTTGCCAGCACATCTGGTCTCCTGCCTCTGGAGCAGAGCCCGCACTTCGAGTCAATCGTCTTGCAAGTCATCTGTGGTTCTGAGTTCGTCGAAACCACCAATAACTACTTTTTTGGAGGGAAACCACGCGGGTTCATCGTCATGCTCTGGCGGTCACGAGGGCAACCTGTAGTTCGACCGACTGTAGGGAGATAAAGACTGTCCCTACAACGGACCTATCTTCAAGGGCCTCCGCGGCAAACCCGCGGGCTCTCTCCTACAATAGCGCGACTTGGATCCTTCTCGATGATGCATTAGCGACCAACGCCCGCCTACGAGAGAACCTGAAGGTAAAGGTTAGCCGTGTGTATTACTTTCCCTTAGCTGTATGGAAAGTCTCATCCTCAGAACTCGTGCTATTACCAGAGAAGAGGTCGGTAGAAGAACCAAGGTTCCGACGGGAGCTAGGCCGGCTTAGTCGACATTTGGCGGAGAATACAATCCATATCCTGATGGAGAACGACGCCTTGAAGCCGGAGTATGCTAATGTTGATTACGAGACACTCTTCACAAGCCACCCAGACGCGGTGTCTCTGAGCTCGAGGGAGGATTCTTCGTAGCACTAACCATGATTCAAGAGGGCACTCCGACTTAGTATTTGCCGCAGTACTTTTTTGCACATTTATCTCTACAATCGACATTAAAAACACCATGCTAATGTATGAGAATATTTGAACTTGGTTATTATTATTTCAATTCTCTCATTATGGACCGTGCTTGCTAATTGAAAACCTCAGTATTCTGGGCGTCCGCCTATTAATATTAGAGAACTTAAGCGGTTTTGTTCTGAATGCCCGCCCATTAGAAATCTCGGGTGGCCTTGTTTCGAGTGCTCATTTATTGGGACTAAAAGACCCAGATAGCCTCAGTTGAGTGCCCGCCTATTGAGACTAGAAGTTCCTGGTGGCCTCAGTCGAGTGCCCGCCTATTTAGATTAGAAGATCTAGGTGGCCTCAGTCCAGAGCCCGCCTATTATGACTAGAAGATCCACGGGACTTTAGCACTGAATGCCTGGTTTGGACAGTTATAGCGGAGCATGCGACTATTGTCGAATAGTTCTTGGACAGTTGTTGTGAATTGCCACGTGAGCGTCAAAGCATTGCAATTTGTCGAGCGAACGCTTACTGTGCAGATCTCAGCGAAGTGTTGTGAATTGTCAAGCGAACACTCTCCTCGGGAGACTCGGGGGACCTCTTTTACTCCTCTTAAGGGTTCCACTACTCCAGGGGGTCTGATTGTCAGACGTTAAGGATTCCAGTCGGTCATAGGGCATCTGTAGGGTTCTCATCCGCAAACAACGTCAAATTTCATCGGAGGGGAATAAAGCACATGTTGCTCGAAGCTTGTCCTCAGAAAGGAAGCAATAACAATAACAATTCCTCGATCAATGCGTGATTGGTCAACACATCCGTACTTGCCACATATGTCGCTCGGGAGTATCTCCAACGATTATAATTATCGTGGTCTTATGGTGGGGGAAGTGACAAACACCAACAGGAGGGCTAGAGGCCCGAAGGCCTAGGTTCGTGATGTTCGGATATGTCCGAAGGGGTCCGAGCAGGCACTGGGAACCATACATGGATGTCAGTCCCAGATCTATTATTGATTTATCTCAAAGGTGTGGTTCCTTTGTTGAGTATATATCCTGCTTGTCCTGAACACTCATGCAAATGTTAGAATTTTGAGGTAAGCAAGCATGCAAAAGTTCTTGTAATGGTGGTAAGGAAAAAGGAGGAACATAAGGGAAAGATGACACCGTGAAGGTCCTGGCTTGTGCTTCCAGAGTCTAGAAGAACGAATTGACCCATCTGCCACCCTCAGTTGGAGGAGGGACATGCTCATCTGCTGTATGTGCGAGCTAAGTGCCTTTGACTGGAAGCGCAACATATTCCTCCACTGTATCTGCAAATTGAACATCTCTAACTGGAAACGGAACATATTCCTCCACCACGTCTGTAGGCTGGGGGTCCCCGAACCGAGGTAGTACATACTCCTCCACCGTGCTCATCGATCAGATGTAGTACTCTCAGGTCATCCTTGGGTCACTCCTGACACTGAATTACTTTCCTCCTCGCAGGAACTTTAGGACCTGATGATACGTTGGCGCAATGGCTTCGAAGTAGACCAAGAGGGGCCTCCTGAATATTTCATTGTAGCTGTTGGGCGCTTCAATGACTAGGATGGATTCCTGTCGGGCTATCCCGCACAGGATGACGTCTAGGTCCATGCTCCCTTCGACCTCTTTATTCTCCCCTACGAAGCCATAGAGAGAATCATCGCAAGATTTCAGGGACTCGCTCTTCTTCATTACCTCATACGCGGGCTTGAAAAGGACGTTGACCGAACTGCCAGTGTCCACCCTAATTCGGGCCATAGTGTAATCTCCCAACACGGCCTTGATGACGACCGCATCGTGAATGGGGTTGATGACCATGGGTATATCTTCCTCCTTGAATGTTACTATACCGCGAGGGTGCGGCGCCAGTGATGCATATGCTACCTCTCTTCCCTGCAGATGCTTCAGACTCCCCTTGCGGAAGAACTCCACTCCTGCCCCGCCTTGTATGTAGTTGATACATCCTAGCAGTCTGACACCTTCTACCTCTATACACTCGTCCTCCGTGTTTCCTCCTTGCTCGATCATGTTGCACCTAGGGGAACTCGGCCCCTCCCCAATCTTCTCTTTACCCTTCCGGGACTAAGCCTCCTTGGCCTTTTCTGCCTGCTTTTCTGTAAGCAAGTGCTCCAACTTTCCTTCCTTAAGAAGCTTCTCCACCACACCACATAGGACTTGACAATTTTCAGTATCATGTCTCACATCTCAGCGGAACTTGCAATAGAGGTTTGGGTTCCTACTTTCGAACCCTCCTTTCATAGGCCTTGGGGGCCGGAAATTTGGCTGTTGTTGGAGGATCTCCACAACCTCCTCCAGTGGTTCTCCTATGTCTATATACTCATGTGTGTTGCCTCACTGCTCTGGTGACGCTCCTAGTAGTATGGGTGGGTTATCACTGTCTTCGTGCTGTGACTAGTGGTGCATTGGCCTCATTTATTGAATGGCCCAATGGATTTGATGACAAAAATTTTTCCCTTGCAAGTTGGGGGACTGATGCTCCTAGCAAATAAAATTACTTTTTGGGGAAGCGCTGAAGGTCGGTTGGATAAACTAAACGGGCGCTTGCCTCCTAAATCAGAGAGTCCTGCGACGAATTCCTCATTGTTGAACTCTCCCCCGACGAACTGATTTGCCCTCTCGATCAGCTCTGTGTATGTATTCGGCTTCTTCTCGTTGATCATGAACTTAAACAATCCAGGCCGGAGGCCATTGGTAAAGACCACTTTGTAGACCTGTGGACCTACGTCTGAAACTTCCATGATCAAACTCTAGAAGTGATCAACGTACTGTTCGAGGGTCTCCGTTGGTCCTTGCTGAATATTAAATAGAGCGTCGACGTCCGCTCTTTGCAGTTTGGAGGTGGCGAATCTTTGTAGAAAATTTGTTCTCAATTCTCTGAAAGAAGTGATTGAGTTGGGTGGGAGGCTGTAGAACCACTCCCTCACCTTCCCATCGAAGGTTGTGGAGAGCAATTTGCTACGCAGACCTTCAGATAGCGGCTATATAGATACCATGGCATCGAAGGCATGTAAGTGGGAAACAGGATCCTCCTTTCCGGAGAAGCGAGGTAGTTGTGGCTCCCTAAAGCCATTGGGGGTTATTTCCCCTGTGATTCCAGAAACAAATGTTGAGTAAACCTCCTCCCCCATCACTGGTTCCTGTTCTTCGATGTTCAAGACCGTTCCAGGATGATCCCGTGCGGCTTCTTTGAAATGTTGATGGCGGGAGCGTGCTCCCTCATCTTGTGGTTAGAGCCGGGGCGGATTCTCCAGCGGTGGAGGTGGTAGATGACTGGGGGTTGTGGGCTCTCCCAGATGTTCAGTATCCCGTGCCCGCTTCTCTCCCTGGACGATCAGTCTATTAACCAAGCCGAGCAGAAGTTCGAACTCGGCACGAGTGACAGTCGACTGCTCGTGGCACGGCGATTGTTCGCCCGCCATAAAGTTAGACTCATTGGCTAAAGAGGTATCTAAAGGTCGTGGGGGAGAGCACGACCACTATTCTTTAACGACAAGGGTGATTTGACCAATCACAAGATCCATGCTCACCGCACAAAATTTTGTTGGAGCCAAAAATGTCACCAAATCTCCGTGCGTTGTCCCTAGGTAAGGTGGTCGGCAGAGGAAAGAGTGGTTCGCAAGCGAACGGTTACTGGCCCTGCGGACGGTTTAAGCGAGTGAAAAGAGCGCTAAAAGGAGGTGCCAATGATTGAGGCGAACACCAGGCTAAAAGAAGGTACCCCTCCCAAGGTTGCTTGAAGAGTGCCCGTGTCGAACACTATCGATCCAAATCCATGGACCGGAGAATGTCAGCGGACATCCGAGACGCCCACCTGGAGGCCACGCAAACTCTGGGATTGGTCGCCAGGTATGCAGTCCCTATTTGTCTGATGCTCGCCTTAGCTGTCACAGGATTTGGATTAACAGACACCTTTGCGAGAATGAAGAAGATGGGGTGGTGCTTTCCATAGGGTTTAGGACAATGGATTGCATAACCTAGTCTAACATTTAGGTCTATTTATATAGTTTTTCAGAATGTCAAAATGCGCGCACCTAATTGCAGATATCTGGACCACTAGATTTGATTAAATAAACATTGACATCCAAGATTAAGTCTTTATGGAAAGACGGCGTGCCTAGCCGATACTGCATCAAATCCACCGTGCCTCCACCCGATTGGCTTGAATTCCACATGTTTTCTATCATCACTTAGAAAATTCCTGAATTTCTGCAAGTTAGAGCCGCTATGTTGACTGATCTATTAGTCAACACAGTGCTAAACAGAGATAAAATTCATATCTGTGAACATGAATTAATTTTATTAATTAATATCATCAAGCTAATACACTAATTAGCATGAAGTAATACTACACAGAGATAAATGGATTAACTTAATCATTTAATTTACCAATGGCTGTTTTAAATTGTGAAAGGAGATTGACATACCAAACTCAATTTTGAAGAAGTTGAGCTTGCCTTCAGTCAAAGGCTTTGTGATGATATTTACCACTTGCTTATCTGTTGGCACATGCTTCAAGCATATGCCCTCCTTTTCCACATGCTCCATAATGAAATAAAATTTAATCTCTATGTGCCTAGTTCTATTTTGAGAGCTAAGATTCTTGGTAATTGCAATTGCACTGAAAGAATCACAAAATATATGATTGTTCTTGATTTTTGTGTTGTAGTCCTCCAGCTGGTGTTGAATCCATAGGAGTTGTGCACATCAACTTCCAACTAAGACATTCTGATTCTTCATTTGAGATTACTACACTTGTTTTCATCTTACTTCTTCATGAGATCAGCCTCTTACCTAGAAATTAATAGATTCCTGATGTTCTTTTCCTGTCATCCTTGTAACATGCAAAATCTGCATCTGAAAATCATGTAAGTTCAAAATCATTACACTTAGGGTTCCATTGGCCAAGATTTGGTGTACCTTTAAGGTATATCAGTATCCTCTTTACAGATTTATAATGAGATTCCTTAGTAGTCATTTGATATCTAGCACATACACATGTTTAGAACTTGATGTTTTGATTTACTAGTAGTAAGGTAGAGCAGAGATCCAATGATGCTTATGCACAAGATTTCATCAAAAGATTTCCATTTTTCATCATTGCCAGAAGACATAGTTGACCTGATTGGAGTTCTCATTGAGATTGCACTATCCATTACAAATTTTTTGATCATCTTTTTAGTGAACTTACTTTGACAGATAAAAACTCATCATCAGACTGTTTCACTTGGATACCTAAGAAATATTTTAGCATTTCCTTACTACTCATTTCATACTTCCCTTGCATCAAGTTAGCAAATTATTTACATATATTTGAACGAGCAGTATCTTGCCCTTGACTTCTCTTAGGAATAATATCTTATTTATTTTTCTCCTTAAAACTTATTTTTAATGAAAAAGCTAGATATAGTTTTATACCAAACTCTAAGTGCATGTTTCAACCCATACACAACCTTTTTAAGAATGCAAACATTATCAGAAAAGTTAAGAACAAGAAAACCTGGGGATTGTTTTACATAAACTTCCTCCTTGAGATCTATATTGAGGAATGCAGACTTTACATCCATTTGTTATACCTTGAATTCTTTGTTAGTTGTATATGTTAAGAACATCCTGATGACTTCCAATATGATATGTTGATGCGCGAAATGCACCTCTGCGGTAGAGAGGTGACAGAGAACACGTTCGATTCGGGAATGCGGGGGTAAAGGAGGTGATGAGGAACTGTCGAGCAGCCGGTTACTTTGACGGTTAGGTTTAGAGGTTGATGACGAGATAGGATTAGAGAGAGAGGGGCCGCTTGCAGCGATAACAACAGATTTCGTCTGCCCCGGTTTAAATGTCACTCCTGCGACGGGCTTTCCTTTGATTATGAATCAATATTACAGCTTGAGTTTCTCCTTTATATGAAAAATATAAAGGGTACAAAGGGAATCTGGCGGTTAGAAGGAAGAGATTGTCAGTGGCCGCGCGGACTGAGTAAACAGGTCAGTAGACTGCACGAACTGCTGATCTCGCAGCTCGCTGCCTTTGGCCGAGCGAACTGCGCGATCAGGCAGGGAAGACCACTGAGGTCGCTGGGACAGGCTGCCGGAGGAGCCAAGTTCTGGGGCTAAACCGCAAGGCTTAGCCGCTAAGGCCGTGCGGACAGGCGGTCAGTCCGCAGGAGGGGTTGGCAGATAGGAATTTGTATTCGCAAGGTTTGCTGCCAATGTTGATCCCCTCTGGTCCTCTACAAATCAGATGTATGGGGGTCTATTTTATAGGCTGGAGGAGTTGACGTCCAGAACTGGGCTTGATGACGTCACCCCGATGGTACATGCGAGCTGCGTTTGAGGCACAACTGAAGCCTTGCCTTTCCTTCTGGAATGAGCTGCTCCAGCATTCCACTTGAATCCCAACCCCTTTCTATTATTTTGAAAGGTGAAGGAATCAATGAGTGGCAACATAATTTTATGCTTAGAAAATTTTTCCACTAGCTTCCTCTCTTTAAGGTGCTTCTCTTCAAGATCCTTAATGATCTTTCTCTTCTAGATAATAGTGCTCACTTGGATAATGGTGATAGTTTTCAGCTAACTAATCTCTTTGCTCATTTGAGCTAGCTGGGAAGCTGACTCAGATTACATAGATGTTGTTTATTATAGAGATGCAATCTCTTCATCTTGCCTCTTGACAAGCTTTTTTTTCTTCTTCAGAGCTTCCAGGAGAGCACCATATGTGTCAATCAATTAATTGACATCCTCTTCAGGTTTTAATTCATCCACCTCATTAGATGAAGAAGATCCCTCAGAATCTAGGCCAGTTTCATAATCAGATTCTGAAGAAGACATGGTTAAAAAGATTACCTCACCAGGATCAGATTTGTCCTGATTATCTTCAGTCATGAGGCTATAGTCTTCTTCATCTTCACAGTCACTGTCAATAGAGGACAATGGTGCCCTTATGCCCACCTTGGCAGCTGGGTGGATTATATCCTCTTCTATAGAGAATAAACCAATATAGGCATTTTCATCTTCAGATTCTGCAGCCTCAGAATTACTATCAGATAGGCAAGATTTCTTCTTAACCAAGAACCTCTTGCCAGCCTTCTTATCTTTATAATATTTTCTTATCATCAGACCTTTTGCCTTCTTTCTTTTTAATAGAACAGCCAACAATGACATGTCCTAACATGTTGCAACAATAGCAAACAATATCGGTCTTAAATTGTTTTTTCTATTTAGATGTATACCTATCCCTAATGGGTTCCTTCCTAGATTTGTCATGATTTTCCTGGGCCTTCCTTGAGCAAACAAGTGGTGTCCTTATTCTTCCACTATCTTCTTCTACTCAGCATCTTTTTGAACTTCTTGGAGAAAAAGGTTAGTTCTCCATCAGACAGTCCAACTTCTGATAAGCTGGGTGCAGAGCTTTCTGACTCGGCAACCCTTCTTGGGGAAGAAGTAGTCTTCTCATTGCTCCTTCTCGAGGTTTCAGCTTTGAAGGCCACTAACTTCTCTCTACCTAGAGTCTTGGCAGATTCTTCCTCAGCTTTTCTAAAATTCAGCTAAAGTTCATGTGACATTAACTTGCCAAACAGGTTTTATGGCAGAGTGTTGGCTAAGTTGCCTACTTCTCTTATGACGCATATCTTGATGTCTCACTCTTTGTTGAGTGACCTCAGGAATTTGTTGTTTAGTTCATAGTTGAAGAATTGTCTGCCATAAGTTTTCAAATCATTTACAATCCTAAAAAATTTCTCATAGCATACAGCTATGAATTCCTTCTTGTCTTGTCTGGAAGCCTCATACTATTGATTTAACAGGGATTTTCTATCATCCCACACTTCCTCAGTCCCTTCCATGTAGACTATCAAAGAGTCCCACATTTCCATTGCACTTGTGCAGTGAACATGGTTCTAAAAGGTTGAGTCATCTATAACACTGACTATTATGTTCTTGGCCCTCTTGTCCATGATAGCCAGAACAACCTCATCCTTTATCATCTCGGAGTATTTCTTTGGGGTCTTGATGTTGGCATCTATGGCTAAAACTTCATGAGAATGAAAGGTCTATCTTCCATCGTAATAAATATTCTAGGGTCTGAGGTTTTCATGAACAACCCCACTCTTTTCTTCCAAACCCCAAAGTTTTCCTTCCTACCAATTGGAAGCTTCATAGATCCCAACTCCTTGTGGTTCTCGCCAAAAGTCATGATGATAGACTTTTACTACCCTTGGAGATCTTGTTCAAACTACTAGGTCTTTACTGAACAACCCGCTTCGATACCACTTGAAAGTCTTTTAATGCTAGCTCAACACCTAAATGGGGGGTGAATAAGTTTCTTTAAAGTCTTTTGAACCTTTTTAAAGTTATGCTTGATGTGTTTGTTGGGTATTGTATCCACACTAACCCAGATTTGATGAAATCACCCTTGAACTAAGATGAATTACGTTGTATTTGATACTTGGTTTGAGTTATCTGTGTGCAGGAATTCTTATGGGAAGTGTAGACCAATGTCAATCTACAATGGGTCACCAAACACAGGATCATACAATGTAATCCCTCATTGTGTGTTCCAAAGTGTTGGCTCATGTGTAGCCTCTCTATTGGGATACACTTCATATTCAAGCTCTAGGACTATGGGAAAAGACTTGATGTTGATTTCACCTTAGAAGAAGAAAAATTCTGTCAGAAAAATTTTCCTAAGTAAAGTACTCGAGTAGTTTCTTACTTACTCGAGTAAGTTACTGAGTGTATACTCGAGTAGTAATTCACTTACTCGAGTAGTTAAGATATACTCGAGTAGTCCAATTTTGGCTCTTGAGTAGTTCATCTTATATACTCGAGTAGTTTTCTTTTACCTCTCGAGTTTACAGAATTCTCTTCTAAAGTTTTTTTAAGTTATATACTCGAGTAGTACTATAGAATACTCGAGTAGTTCTATCTTCTGTCTCGAGTTAATTGAATTCTGACTCCCGTGTAGTTCCTACTTACTCGAGTAGTCTAAATCATATACTCGAGTAGTTCATCTACTACTCGAGTAATCAAATGCTTTTACTCGTGTAATCCAGATTCCCCCTCCAGAAAATTCCTCTAAGTGAATTACTCGAGTAGTTCATGTTATATACTCGAGTAGTTCTAATTGTCTCGAGTAATTAATCTTATATACTCGAGTAATTCCTTATGTCCCGAGTAGATTATCTTACATACTCGAGTAATTCAGTTTTCCTGTTCCAGAACTTTTCCAAGTGTTTGTCTCGAGTAGTCTCTTATATACTCGAGTAGTTCATTCTTATATACTCGAGTTGTATTTCTTGTACTCGAGTAATTTACTCCACCTCTCGTGTAAGTACTTAAGTACTCGAGTAAGTCATTTTTGTTACTCGAGTAGGTGAGTCTTTCTTATTCTTATTTACTCGAGTAGTTGACTCCATGTACTCGAGTAATCATCTCATACTCTCTCGAGTAATTTTTCTCATGTGCTCGAGTAGTCATCTTCTTCCTACTCGAGTAGTGCTGCATATACTCGAGTAGTTCTGCTTGACTCGAGTGATTTACTTTGACTTTTCAGAAATTATTTAAGTCCAGACCTAACGGTCTTATTCTTAAACGTTGATGTGATTGGTCCACGTGTCTTTCATAATGACGCAATAATGGCTAATCTTTTCTTCTCCTATAAAAGGTCTTCTCTAACCTGACAAATCCTAAGTTTTCAAAGAAAATTATTATAAGAAGTTTTTGCAGCCGTACTCTCTCTCTAAGAAGATTTTTGTCTCCTCTCTCTCTCTCTCCAAGTAACGGAAATCTGCCGTCGTCGCTGTCTCTGATTTCCGACCCGCTAGGGTTTCTTCTTTTCAGAGGATTCAGTTTAAGAAGACTCTACAGATCGAGATCTCTGCTCAACGCTTCATCTTCTCATTCGATCGTGTCAAGTCGAGAAGTTCCAAATCTGATATTGCCGAGATTCTTCTTCAATATTCTGATGAAGCTGCACGCCTAGAAGAAGGAATTTTTAATTTACTGTTGCAGATCTGAACATGAGAATTTACTGTTTGTATTTCTGTACAACTTTATTTCATTATTGTAGGAGAAGTTTTCTCCAAGTGTAGGAGTTTTCAACTCCGAGATTGTACGAAGTTTTGCCTTCTGAGTGTAGATCCATTTTGTGAATCGAGTTTGTAGGAACATTGTTCCGAGGGTAGGATTGTTTTCCAATCCGATATAGTGGAGTAGCCGATTCTAGTGTATTGCTAGATTGGTGAGGGAAAGTGGATGTACCCAAGGTTGGGGAACCTCTATAAATCTTGTCTCGTCTGTGTTTGCTTGTTTGGTAGATAGATCTGTGCTTTGGTTGAGATTTTTTTTATTCCGCAAAAAGACGCACAACTCACCTATTCACCCCCTCTAGGTGATTTAGGTTGGCAACTATTATCTTTCAATTGGTATCAAAGTGAGGTTGATCGTTAAAAGGTTAACACCTTGATCTGATCCTTCAATAGTTGTCATTTGAGATCTACCAAAAATGGACAAGGCTAAAGATTTTGCCAAGCTTCCTTTGTGCAACAAAAATAATTTCCCTATGTGGAAAGAGAGAATCAAGTTCTTCATGGAAGCTGTGGATCCAAGGATATTCATGATAGTTGAAGAAGGTCCTTATATCCCCATGGCAATCTCCACTATAGATCCAACCAAGCAAGTCCCCAAGAAACTTATGGATATAGATAAGGATGAGATTGCACTTGTCTCTTTGGACAAAAAGGCAAAAAATATCATAGTATGTGCAGTCGATGATTCAATGCTGCAAAACCTGATTCACTGCCAGTCTGCAAAGGAGATGTGGCAGTCATTAGTTACCTTGATGAAAGGTACAGAAGAAGTAAGGGATGATAGAAGATCCCTTCTAAATCAGAAGTATGAGGCTTTCCGACAAGGAAACAAAGATATCATTGCTGACACCTTTGAGAATTTCTTCAAGATAGTGAATGGGCTAAGGGTCTATGGCAGAGTCTTCACTAATGGAGAATTGAATGATAAGTTCCTGAGATCCCTGACTAAGGAATGGGATAACAAGGTCTGTGCTATAAGGGAGTTTGGAAAACTGGTCGAGACAGATCCTCAAAATCTCTTTGGGAAGCTGATGTCCTATGAGCTCCAACTCAACACCAGGAAGGCTGAAGAAAAGAAAAATAGGTCTACATTCAAATAGAAGTCTATTGCTTTAAAGGCAGACACCTCTAAGAAGTCCAAGGTTGTTCCTCTTACTCCAGCACCAGAAGTTAGTGAAGAAGAAACCTCAGAGCCAATCACCTCAGGCTCTGAACTATCAGAAGGAGAGTTCTCACTATTCTCTCGGCAGTTCAAGAAATTCTTGAACAAGAAGAAGCAATGGAAAGGCAAGGATGCCTCCTATAGAAGATCGCGACACGATGGTGATCGGCAAAGAAAAGGCTCAAGTAGCCATGACAGGTATTCCTCTAAACAGAACAAACATGTTTCGACTGACATTATTTGTTATTATTATAATAAGCCACGACACGTCATCGCTGACTGACCTCACAAGAAGAAGGAGGGTGGTAGAAGAGAGGAAAAGAAGTCCTCGTACGGCAAGAAGAGGACAGAGAAGAGCTTGATGACCAAAAAGGGCAAGACTCTCAGTGACTCTGACTCATCTGAGTTGGGTGAAGAAAAAGAAGCCTATTTTGGACTCATGCCTCAAACTGATGATGAACAAGAGCCCCAGTTCACTGGGAAGGTAAACTCTCACACACCTCTCTCCGATTCTGAAGTTTCTGAACATGATTGTGAGGATAGCTCTTCCGACGATGAGTCAGAACTCATGACCCAATATAAGGAGTTAATCATGGCATACGACAAATGTCGCTGAGTCGTGAAAACTCAGGCTAAAGAGATAAAGTCTCTCAAAGCTGAAGAGAGCATCTTGAGAGAGAAAGTCGCAAAGACTGACTCGCTCGAAGAAAACTTCAATAATGCTATTGAAGAATATAACAAGGCTCTTGAGCACCTTGACCTCAAAGAGAAAATCATCAAGGAACTGGAAGCCCAACTTGCTGCTGAAAAGAAACTAGTTGAAAGTTTCTCGAAGCCCAAGACAGTTCTTCCATTCGTTGCTGAATTCTCAGCCAAGGCTAAGGGTGCTGGATTAGGCCATGAAGAAGCTCCTAGTAAATCCTCTAGGAGAAATAAGGCTCAACGAAAGAGTAAGGCCGCCAAAAAGGCCTTATCCAAAGAGAAGGGGAAAGCCCCTCAAGATCAGACCACATTCAAGAAGGTTATATTTCCTTCAAATGAGTTTGATTTTGACTCATCCTACAGGCACTTTGCTAGGCCTACCTATGTAGAGCCAAAGTCCCGTTATCAAGGATGGACTCGACCCAGAAACTTTGGCGAAAGTGTCTTTAAGGCACCTTATGAAGAATTCATTCTTCAGAGCTATGACCCTTTTAATCATGGCCATAACTTCAAGAAGGCACCAAAGGTAAAGCCTGTTGTAGAAAATCCAGTGAAGGAGAATAAGCCATGTGATTGCCATCATCATGGGGAATCTTCCTCCAAATATGCTACCCCTGCTAGACCACAATTCCAAAAGGTCAAGCAGGAGAACTTAAGGTGAAGATACAACAGATTTGACTATTGGTGTTGTGGCAGAATTGGTCACTTTGCCATTGACTGTTGGTTTAATCCTAGAAATGCTGCAACCCCACATGTTGGCAATATGAGGAAGACCACTCCTAATGTTAATATTCGTAGGGGGAGTGTTCTAACCTGAGAACAAGGACCCAAACGTATTTAGGTTCCTAAGGCTAACTAATTGTGATTGCAGGAATGTCCAAAGGCCAACAAAACACCAATCTGGTATTTGGATAGTGGATGCGCTCGGCATATGACCGGGACAAGAAGCTCTCGGGTCCCCAGCTCCTCTGGTGCACCTATTGAGGGGGAGCCTGCTCCTACTATTCAGGCCAGGGAACCTACTCCTCCTCCACCTACTCCTCCACCAGTCACTCCAGAAGATATCCTCTCAGATCAACAAGTTCAAGAAGTACTATTATCTACTGATGCCATAAATAAAATGATAGAAGAACTAACTGCAGATGAATCACCTCCTCCTCTCTTTACAAATGCTCCAGTCACTGACATTCCCAAGGACACATCTCCAGTGCAGTCTCCGGCAAGGTCTCCGGACACCTATCCAGCAAGAACTCCAGCAAAATCTCCTGATGCCCCCAAAGAACAGCAAGAAACAATTCTCATTTCTGATGAGCTCTCACCTGAGCCAGCTGAAGCTCCTCTCAGGAATTTGGATTTCACTATCCCTCAGCTAATGGATGAAGAGGATGCCATGTTACCCACTACAAGAGCTCAGAGCTCAGTCACCCTCTCTGAAATAGCTCCATGGGTAGCTCCTCCTATTCCTTCTGCTCCATCTACTTCTGCTCCTCCTGCTGCTACAGCTCCTGCCTCCACAGATTTGATGACTCAGATTATACTTCTTCTTCAAGATCAGAGATCATACTTTGATACTTGTATCAAAACTGTAACTGATAAGGTAACTGCTCTAGAATATGAGATGAGCAGAGGATTTGCTGAAATACAACATAATACTGATCATCTCAAACATTTGTTCCAAATGGGTGGAAAAGCCTTAGACCACACCATCACCAGTGTTGGACAAGTTATGGAGCAAGGTCTGACTCTTGCTAATAATCAAATGGAACTGGACAAACGAGCTGAAGCCACTAAGATGAAAATATGTGAAGAAGTTGGCACTTTCAAAGATGATGCCATCTCCCAGCTATCTGTTGAAGTCAGAAAGGGGGAGAGGTTGGTAAAATAATATTTAGAAAAATCTGATGCCCTCGAGAAAGAACTATAGGAAGCCAAAGTTAAAGAGATCCATGATGATGTACTAGCTCAGATACAGAGTGTCAAATTCCACACATATGACACTACTGTTTGGATGCACAACCAGATCCTTCCAGAATTTGATGTTGATCCTACCATTATCCCTCATCACCTGAACCCTCTAGCTGCTGCTGATGCCCCTGCTCCTCCTCTGTAACCTACCTTTTCTCCAAGGCCTGGAGACTCAGTTGCTCCTCCAGAGTCATATGCTCAGGATTGGGAAGATGATCCTGCAGATATCTTTCTCAAAGCCCCTCATGAGATACTGACTTATAAGAAGAAAAGAAAATATGGTGAAGGTCCTTCTGCCAGCAAGTCTGTTCCTGCTAAAGCTCCTAAACATGCTGAGGTTTGGTCTCGCACTTCAAAGTCCCTCATCCTGGAAACTCTCAAATTAGTTTTGGATTTCCATGAGAGCAGAAATATTCACTAAAGTTCACAGGAATGGGAATTGTATGAGAAGTCCATGACCAAAATAAGGATATATGACAGGGAATATGGAAGAAATAATCCAGCTGCTCCTCCCAAACCCCCCAAGTATTATCCTAAACCTTACAACTATCAAAGAAGACAGCAAGAGAAACAAGACAAGCAACATCATCAGAGCTAGCCCAAAGGACTCATGATTTGTGGAAATGGATTTTTGTTGTTAATGATATTTTGGATAATCATATTTATATAATTCAAAGTTTTCGATCTTATTATCTTTTTCATAGTTCCTTGATTGCTTAAACTGCCTGATTACTTAGCATTCTTTTTATGTCCATAATTCACCTTAGTGTAAAGGGTTCTGACTTCTACAAATATGGGGAGATTGTTGGGTATTGTATCCACACTAACCCAGATTTGATGAAGTCACCCTTGAACTAAGATGAATTACGTTGTATTTGATGCTTGGTTTGAGTTATGTGTGTGCAGGAATTCTTATGGGAGGTGTAGACGAATGTCAGTCTACAATGGGTCACCAAAACAGGACCATACAATGTAATCCCTCATTGTGTGTTCCAAAGTGTTGACTCATGTGTAGTCTCTCTATTGGGATACACTTCATATTCAAGCTCTAGGACTATGGAAAAAGACTTGATGCTGATTTCACCTTAGAAGAAGAAAAATTCTGTCAGAAAAATTTTCCTAAGTAAAGTACTCGAGTAGTTCCTTACTTACTCGAGTAAGTTACTGAGTGTATACTCGAGTAGTAATTCACTTACTCGAGTAGTTAAGATATACTCGAGTAGTCCAATTATGGCTCTCGAGTAGTTCATCTTATATACTCGAGTAGTTTCCTTTTACCTCTCGAGTTTACAGAATTCTCTTCTAAAGTTTTTCTAAGTTATATACTCGAGTAGTACTATAGAGTACTCGAGTAGTTCTATCTTCTGTCTCGAGTTAATTGAATTCTGACTCTCGTGTAGTTTCTACTTACTCGAGTAGTCTAAATCATATACTCGAGTAGTTCATCTACTACTCGAGTAGTCAAATTCTTTTACTCGTGTAATCCAGATTCCCCCTCCAAAAAATTCCTCTAAGTGAATTACTCGAGTAGTTCATGTTATATACTCGAGTAGTTCTAATTGTCTCGAGTAATTCATCTTATATACTCGAGTAATTCCTTATGTCCCGAGTAGATTATCTTACATACTCGAGTAGTTCAGTTTTCCTGTTCTAGAACTTTTCCAAGTGTTTGTCTCGAGTAGTCACTTATATACTCGAGTAGTTCATTCTTATATACTCGAGTAGTATTTCTTGTACTCGAGTAATTTACTCCACCTCTCGTGTAAGTACTTAAGTACTCGAGTAAGTCATTTTTATTACTCGAGTAGCTGAGTCTTTCTCATTCTTATTTACTCGAGTAGTTGACTCCATGTACTCGAGTAATCATCTCACACTCTCTCAAGTAAGTTTTCTCAGGTACTCGAGTAGTCATCTTCTACCTACTCGAGTAATGCTGCATATACTCGAGTAGTTCTTCTTGACTCAAGTGATTTACTTTGACTTTTCAGAAATTCTTTAAGTCCAGACCTAACGGTCTTATTCTTAAACGTTGACGTGATTGGTCCACGTGTCTTCATAATGACGCAATAATGGCTAATCTTTTCTTCTCCTACAAAAGGTCTTGTCTAATCTGACAAACCCTAAGTTTTCAAAGAAATTTATTCTAAGAAGTTTTTGCAGCCGTACTCTCTCTCAAAGAAGATTTTTGTCTCCTCTCTCTCCAAGTAACGAAAATCCGCCAATGTCGCTGTCTCTGATTTCCGACCGGCTAGGGTTTCTTATTTTCAGAGGATTCAGTTTAAGAAGACTCTACAGATCGAGATCTCCGCTCAACGCTTCATCTTCTCATTCGATCGTGTAAAGTCGAGAAGTTCCAGATATGATATTGCCGAGATTCTTCTTCAATATTCTGATAAAGTCGCATGCCTAGAAGAAGGAATTTCTGATTTACTGTTGCATATCTGAACAAGAGAATTTACTGTTTGTATTTCTGTATAACTTTATTTCATTATTGTAGGAGAAGTTTTCTCCGAGTGTAGGAGTTTTCAACTCCGAGATTGTAGGAACTTTTGTCTTCCGAGTGTAGATCCATTTTGTGGATCGAGTTTGTAGGAACATTGTTCCGAGGGTAGGAATGTTTTCCAATCCGAGATAGTGGAGTAGCCGAGTCTAGTGTATTGCTAGATCGGTGAGGGAAAGTGGATGTACCCAAGGTTGGGGAACCACTATAAATCTTGCCTCGTCTGTGTTTTCTTGTTTGGTAGATAGATCTGTGCTTTGGTTGAGATTTTTTTTATTCCGTAAAAAGACACACAACTCACCTATTCACCCCCCTCTAGGTGATTTAGGTTGGCAACTATTATCTTTCAGTGGTGTTGTTAGGATGTTAGCTTTTAAGATTACACAGAACACACAAGTTGTTTGTAGTGGTTCTCCTATCTAAGGTACATCCACTTTCCCCCTTCACATATCCAACAGTGTGCTAGATTTGGTCAAACTCCTCCAAAATCTCAGATCAACTGATCTTATACCTCAGATCCTTCCCAGGATCCTACAGCTCAGAGTGCTTAACACTCCTACAACTTAGTATGCTCACAGTCCTACCTCAGAGACCAAGTCTCCTACCTTAGGCTCACAAGCAAGCCCTACCTCAGCTTTTATAACACAGGCCTACCTCAGATTCTCTACAAGAATCCTACCTAAGACTTTTAGAAAACGTCTTACACTCGGCCTTTATAAAATAGGCTTACACTCAGATCTCAGTGAGATCTTACAATGGAGATTTAAATATTGGTACAATGACTCTGGAACAAAGGTTCTGGAGTCTTCTTCTTCAGCTATTCCACCAAACAACTTCTCATCACCATAACAATAGGAGATGATCTTCGGATTATGAACAGACTATGTTGTGTGAATACTTGCAGAGAGTTTCTTCTTCCTCAAGTTTTTTGAATGATTGATCTGTAGATTATTAAGCTTGAAGACAATGAAAATTATTTCTCTCTCTGCTGGTGGCGACTTTATGTAGCTTAGGGTTTTAGAAAAAGTTTCTAAAAGTTCTTCAATAAGTTCTGCAAAAGTCTTGTAAAAGTCTTCCGCACTTTGCTTTTATTTGTCAGCAACTGCAACGGCTAAATCCTGTATAGGTAAGCGACATGACCGACTTTAATGGTTGAATCTTCCTGAGATTGCATGTGAGACAAATACGACAGTTTCCATCTTTTAGCATGCAATTTGCGTCGATTTGAATTTTGTATGACGTCAACTTAATAGACAAGATGCCATTTGACTTAGAATAATTTCTGATCTGTTGTACAGGCATTGAGTGTTGGAAGCAACATGACTTAGTCAAATTGTTGATCTCCGATGAAGCGTTGAGAGACAGTCCTGAACTCAACGCATTTGTACTTAGTCAACTTTTCACTTTTTGTTGAAGCATTGAGTGAAGTCTTTCTAAAGAGGCGTTGAGTGACTGTAGTTAGCTCAACACATTATATTTAGGCATTGAGTCAAGTCTTATGTCTCGACACATTTGAACTTTGTTCGTTTTACTACTTCACTACATAGGAATTGAGTGAATGATCTTCACTCAATGCAATTGAACTTGAAATGAAACTCATCTCTTTTACTGAAGCGTGGAGTCAAAGACCTTCACTCAACGCATTTGTACTTAGCTTGAATTTTTGCACTCTTACAGAAGCGTTGAGAGAGTAACATTTAATCATCGCATTAGTCTTAAGCGTAGAGTGATGTGCGATGACTCGACGCATTTATACTTGGGCAGATTCTCTGCTTCTCTTCTGAGGCACTGAGTGAATAGCATGGTGTCAACTCCTATAGACCTCGAGCGTTGAGTGATGTGAGATGACTCGACGCATTTGTACTTAACAGATTTTCTTCAATTCTGGAGTGTGTTGACTTATTCTCAACTTGTTAGTCAATCAAATATATATTTCCTGCACAAAATAACTTAGAGGAAATATCAAATACATGTATGTATATATTATTGACTCATTGGGCTTCTTCAAATATAGGACATTGTGGTCAATGTTCCCAACAATTTCAGAAAATAGTTTACTATCTGACTTGTATTTAAGATCAGCCAATCTCTTGTGTCATTGAATGCAAAGGGAATCATTTTCATTAGCTACACGACAAACATGCATAGAGAATCAGAACAAATAAAATTAAAGCATAAACATTTTCACTCCTAGTGCCTGTGAGAATTTTCTCCAAGTCAATTGAATTTTTGATTAGACACCTATCTTTATGGAACTCAATGATATAGACTAAGTCACAAAGTTGACTTATGCTTATGAGGTTGTATTGCAATCTCTCTACATAATCTACTTTTGCTATGGAGACTGTCATCGCAATACAAGAAAAATCTCATTTAGCAAGGGAAATTAGAAAAGGTTAATAATCTCATACTAATTAGCATCAAATTTAGCTAGGAATTTTTTTTTCTTTACCTACGAAAATAGCAAAGAAATTCTTTTGTTGCAAATATAACAACAAATTTTTTTGTTGCAAAATTTGTGTTGCTAAAATAATAATGAATTTTTTGTTGCAAATTTTATGTTGCTAAACAACAACAATTTTTCTTGTTGCAAAATATTTATTGAGAAAAACAATTCTCGTCCAAAAAATGTTATGCCTCTTTACAAAATTATTCCCTCTCATAAAACATAATTGTTGTTTATATATATTTTTATAAAATAGTATAAATTATTTTATTCAACAAAAAAATTAATAATATATTTAATTATGTATATAAATGTTATATAAATGTTATATAAATTAATATAAAGAATATATATTATAAAAAATTATAATGTTATAAATTACATAAACATTATAATTATATATAATCTTTATATATAAATAATATCGGTTCCTTGAAACAAATAAATTGGTTGGATATGTTGGTAAGAGTGACGTGTTGTAAGGGAGAGGTTGAGGTTTCAAATCCTTGTAGATCCAATCAAATGAATATTTTTTTTATTATTTATAAAACAATATTTTTAATTTAACAGAATTATTAAATAAAAATATTAAATATTAGCAACAAATATAATATCTTGCTAAAACTTTCTTGCAATATATGAAGGAAAATTTTCCTTGCTAAAATTAGCTATGAGGATATTAGCCAGAAATTTTTTTTGTTTCTAAATTCATTGCTAATTAAAATTAGCAACGAATTTACCTAATTAACAAGGTATTTAGCTCCTTGTTAATTAGAATTTTTCTTGTAGTGGTTGTGATCATATCATAACTTTTAGTTACCCATCTATCTGATCCACCAAAGATAACCATGGGTCCATTTTTCATTGGGGTATAATCTTTTAGATGTCTTTTTGTTATAGTCATATGCTTGGAACACCCACTGTCCAAGTACTATATAGGAATTTGATTGACATGTGAACATACCTGCAAAAAGAAAGTAATTTACCTTAGGAACCCAACTAAACTTGGGTCCTCACTTCTTGTTAGTTTTGCTAGCTGATTTTTATTCAAATATAATATCAGCCATATTAATATTTCTTACCCTGGGCAGTGTTTGGTTGTACCAATAATCTTTGACACAATGGTCAATTTTTCCACAACACCTGTAATTAAACCTATCATATCTTCTCTTCTGAGTGGAATAAGTATTCTGGTGTTCAGAAGAGTAGGTATTAGGAATTATTGTACTTTGTTGGCATGAATGTTTATCGTGTTCATGATGAAAGGCAGGTTGCACAGTCCCAGGGGACTTCCAAAAGGTTGGACTTTGAGGAATGACCTACTTTACCTTTGGCTGATGGTGTTATAGAGCCAAATACAAATGGTTCATGATTTTTCATTGAAATTTGCCCAATGGGTACCTTAAGAGTGCTCAGTCCTAAGTTTGTTCTAATTTTAGAATTTGTTGCTTTGTTCCATCGGTAGAGCACTCATTTAAAGGTTGTTCATATGGGGAATTAAGACCATGTGCGTTTGATGACATGATTAAAGGTTATTCATATGGGGAATTAAGACCATGTGCGTTTGATGACATGATTAGTTTTTGAAATATAGTTTTGTGATTTGGGGAATTTCCCTTATTATTGTTTTTGTTATAATCTATTCCCCCTCTATATGGAGCAGGAATGGTGTGTAATATGGGGAGGACATCTTATGGCTTTATAGATCTTGTTACAAGATTCCTTTCCACAAGGAGATTATTCTCCAGAGCCTTAATAACTATCTTTTTTATTCAGAAGTTTGGCTTGAGAATCAAGATTTTTCTTGAGCTCAAACACTTCAAAGTTAATTTTAGTTAGCTCTTGTACCTTTCTCCGCTTAGAGATTCGAAGGGCTTGAGGATTTCAATCTCCTCTTCTTGAGACTTAATTATTGCTTTAATTTTCTTTAGTGCTTTTAATATAGCACCATATTTATTGACTAGATGATTATATTCATTTGCTAGTTTAGATTCTTTTCAACAATTGATGCTGAGAATTCTTCTGATGAAGCACCAGTTATATAATCAGAAACAGATCTTAATGAGACAGCTTTAGTGCATACCTTAGCAGGATGAGACTCATCTTGACATTCTTCATCTATCTCGGCCATCAACCCATAGCCGATAGCTTCATCAGATTCACTATCAGAAAGTGATAGTGGTGCCCTGATGCCCACTGATGCGATTATTTTTACTCTATGTATAAACTATGCAGATATGCATAAGCTAAATATATTTTTAATCTCAGTAAAGTGCACCTATCAATCATAGTATAGGAGAAATCTACATCTCGTGTTGTATTTCACAGGGTCTTTTCAAGTACTCGTACTCACTCTCACTCTATTATCATACCTATAATTAAAATTGATTGTTACCCTAAATTAACCTTATTAGGACTACTTGGATAAAGAGACATTGGAGGATTAAGGATAGTAAAAAGCAGATAATCTAAGAGTAATCACATGAGAATAATCACTCATTAATTAAATTCTATATAATCATGTAATAACAAGATTATAAAATTCGTTGTATTATAGGGGTTAAACCTCTATTGAATTCTCTCTCGAGCAATTCAATACCTAAACCTAAGTTGAGTAAATTTTCTCTCGAACAATTCACAACACTTAAGTTTGGACTAATATAAAGCAACCCTATCTAATACATAAATTCATGAAATCCTATCTCTAAGATATCATGAATTCCATTATCCGTATTACCATTATCCAAACAACATATCTCTCGATCATGCAATTTGAAATACAAAGAGAAAGAACACCAGAATATGAACATATAAACATCATTACAAACATCTAATTTCTCAATCTAGAAGTTTGGGATTCAAATAAAATAAGTTCTAACTTCAAATTTAATATCAATCTCTTTGTTTGAAAGCACCCATACGAATAAAATACCACGAATCCAAAGTAAAAACAACATACATGATTACTGAATTGATTCATAAAAACAAGTCTCATGTGAAATGTAAAAATAAAATTAGATCCACTAAGAGAAACAGAAGATTAAAAAAAATACATGAAGATTAAAACCATACGAATTATCTCCTTCAATTTCTCCTTCACTTGAGTGCTCCACTGTTGTTCTCCAGAAGTTCTCCAAGTTCTTCTTCAATCTAAAAGTCCCTCTTCTATTTTTCATACAGGTTTTTATAGTCTCCTTGCAAATAGGGTCAAACACGGGTTCAACCAAGGCCGTGTCCCAAGCCGTGTGGGCGGTTCAAAAGCAGTTTAACACGAAAAGATGTGTCTGGTCATGGGCCGTGCCATTTGACACAGCTGAGAACACGGCTGTGTTGTTCTTCGTGGCTCCACACACAGCTTGGTTTGGCAGCAGGCTCGATAAGGACACGGGTAGTGACACGATCGTGTTCCTACCCGTATGGTGCTCTAACTTCTCTTCCAATCTTTGTGCTCTTTCCCGATAAGGACACGGGTAGTGACATGGGCGTGTTCCTACCCGTGTGTGCCCAATTCCAGTCCTGCCCTCTATTATGTTGGATCCATGAATACCTCTGTTTGCTCCAAGACTTTTAGTTGCAAGGACTTGCAATACCTGCATTAAGAAGATAAATGAATAAATAAATATCTTAATACAGGAAATAAAGGAAACTCCATACTGTGCTCTTTTATTCATGATAATTCAAATTCTTAACTACTTTCGCACAATTATAACGATTGGACGTATACAATAGTGGACATGATTATAAATATGATAGTAAAAAGGACATATATAATTGTACTCATCAAATACCCTCAGACTTAAGTGTTTGTTTGTCCCTAAGAAAACTAATTCAAACACTTGGGTTACCAACAATTAATTTTTCTTCCGCAAGCTAGTTGCTATGAATTTAAAGAGAAATTTAATGTTGTAATTGTTGGGTATTGTATCCACAACGTACCTGATTTGAAGAAGCCCCTGAACAAGCTAAGGTAAATAGGCAATGTTTTTGACAAAATATTTCAAGTTGTGCTTGCAGTTATTCCACGCTAAGTGTACACCAATGTCAGGGTGCAGTAGGTCAATATACACGGGTCTGCACGACGTAATCCCTCGTTGAGCAGATCAGTGTGTTTGCCTACATGTACTCTCTCTATTGGAGTGCACTTACTTTCAAGTACAGGGCTGTGTTTATGCAAGAGCAGACAAGGAGCAAGGATGAGTCAAAGAGCAGCTCAGAGGCATAAGATAAAAAATCATCTAAGTAAGAATCGACGAGAATCACCAAGTGATTCTCGCCGATTCGGCGAGAATCACTAGTGATTCTCGCCGAATCGTCGAGAATCACTGGCTGATTCTCGCCGGCTAAAATCAGAGTGCAATCAAGTCAGATTCGACGAGAATCACTTTGTGATTCTTGACGGATCGACGAGAATCACTTTGTGATTCTCGCCGAATCGTCGAGAATCACCCTTGATTCTCGACGATTCGACGAGAATCACAGGTGATTCTCGCCGATTTGTACTTGGGCAATTCTCGGGATCAAGCTGGACCGGATTCTGCCGCTGGCACTATTTTGAACCGGATTTAGGGTTTCTACTTGTGGGACCCACAACGGTCATATTGAAGTTGTCTACAGTATATATACAGGTATTTTTGAACAGTAAAGACACAGAAAGAAGCCGAGCGACGATCTTGACCTAAAATCGCGAAACTGCTCCGCCGCCGCCGTCGCCGCTAGCGCTAGTTGGTCGTCGCTTTTGATCGAGATTTCTTCCTGATCTTCCGGCGACAGAAGCTTAGCCAAGCTTAGAGTCTCACACGTCTATCCAGAGATCCCTTGTCTCTCGATTTGTTGATCGGGAAAAACTTCCCCGTCCGAATCGATCGAGACGATTGATCCTAGAGTGACCGTTGGTAGACCTAGCTTGCTTCGCTACGAAGTTTGGATCTCCAGAGTACAACAGCCGCACATCGTTGTCGTCGCCGATCCCGTGAACCTAGCCGCCACCCATCTTGCCGCCGCCGGTTCCGGGGAGATTCTCTCCAAGAGAGATCTAGGGTTGTGGACTCTTTGTGGACTTCAAAAACACGTCGTCAACGAAGAGGGACACCGTAGTCTCCAAACGTAGTTTGTATCTCTTGTACATTCTAGTTTTACTTTTGTTGTAAAGGAATGTTGGTTCCTAGTTGTAAGGGTTGGGTGCAACCCGTGTTGTGGGAGTGTTGACTCCTACGTGTGGAAGGGTTCCTTCCGATAGTGCAAGGATTGGATTTCAATCCTGTTGGTAAAGAGACCGAGTCGTCCCTTGTTGGGAGATAGGTCGAAGGGGGAAAGTGGATGTACCCAAATCGGGGAACCACTATAAATAGCTTGTGTATTCTGTGTGCTGTGCTGTTTATTTTTATTGTGCAGGTACAATTTTAAATTCCGCAAAAATGCTGCACGTCACCTATCCCCCCCCCCACAGGTGAAGATTGTTGACACTAGGTGGACTTTCAAGTGGTATCAGAGGCAGGTTGCTCATAAAAAAGGTTAACACCTTGAGTTGAATACTGCCACTAGTGTCAAGAAGAAGGAAAACATCTACCATGGACGGTCTCAAGTTCACAGACAAGATCCCAGTGTGCACCAGGCTCAACTTTCCTATCTGGAAGGAAAGGATCAGGTTCTACATGGAAGTAGTTGATCCTCGACTCTTCATGATCGTGGAGGAGGGACCTTATGTCCCAACTAAGGCCTCCACCAATGATCCTACCATGAAAGTGCCGAAGAAACTTTCTGAAATGGACAAGGACGAGATGGCGCTAGTGGGACTTGACAAGAAGGCGCAGAACATTCTGGTCAGTGCGGTTGATGACTCAATGATGCAGAACTTCAGCAACTGCAGGACAGCAAAGGAGATCTGGCATTGCCTGATCATCCTAATGGAGGGCACTGATGAAGTGAGGGATGATCGTAGATCCCTCCTGAACCAGAAATATGAGGCCTTCAGACAAGGGCCTAAGGAAGAGATCGGAGTCACCTTCGAGAACTTCCTCAAGATTGTCAATGCCCTCAAAGGATACGGAAGAGTGTTCACTAATGGTGAACTCAATGATAAATTCCTTAGGTCCCTTACTAAGGAATGGGACACAAAGATCCGCGCCATCCGAGAGTTTGGCAGACTAGCTGAAACAGACCCGCAAATTCTGTTTGGGAAGCTGATGTCCTATGAGCTTCAACTGAACACCAGGAAAGCTGAAGAAGAAGCAGAGAAGGCTGCAGCCAAAGAAAAGACTGTGGCTCTAAAAGCCAGTCACTCCAGAAAAGGCAAGGGTGCGGTTTCATACCGTGCCAGGAAAAAGGATGAGGATGAGGACTCCGAGCCATGCTCCTCCAGCTCAGAGCTGTCGGAGGAAGATTTCTCCCTCATCACCCGAGAGTTCAAGAAGTTCCTCAAGATGAGAAATCAAAGAAAGAGAGACGGCTCCTCCTCCAGGCATCAGAAGAAAAATTATTCTTCTGACAGGTATGCTTCTAAACCGAACAAACATCGCTCCTCTTACATTATTTGCTTTGGATGCAATAAGCCAGGACACGTCGTGGCCGACTGCTATCAAGGCAAGAGAGAAAAAGGGAAAGAAGAGGAGCACAAATCTTCGAGAGATAAGAAGAAAGATCGGAGCTACATCGCCAAAAGGCCAAAGACACTGAGTGAGTCTGATTCCTCAGACTCCAGTGATGATGAGAAAGCCTACTTCGGGCTGGTGGGTCGCTCCGACTCAGAAGGAGAATGCCCCCCATTTACTGGGAAGGTAAAAGCACACACCCCTCTCTCCGACTCTGACTCTAATCCTGAGTCTCAGGATGATGAACCTGAGGATAGCCCTTTGGCCCGTGAAGCGGAGCTCCTCGAGAAGTATGAGCTTCTGCTCAACACTTTCGAGCAGTGCCGTAAGAGACTGAAGGCTGAGAAAAAGGAAGTGAAATTCCTTAAGGGTGAGTGTGTATCCCTAAGGGAAGAGGTCACTAGTTTGATTTCTCTCCGACAGGAGCACCTTGACCTGACTTCAAAGCATTCAGAGTCTCTTAAGCTCCTTGATCTTAAGCAGGAGGAAGTCGACAAGTTGGAAGAACAACTTGCGGCAGAAAGGAAGATCGTCAAGAGCTTCTCTATGCCAAAAACAGTTCTTCCAGTAGTTGATACCTTCTCTGCTCAGGCCAAAGGAGCTGGCTTGGGGCATGTAGGGGTATCTGGTTCCTCATCCAGGAGAAACAGGAACCAGAGGAAGAATAAGGCCGCCAAGAAGGCCTCTGCTGATGAAAAAGGAAAGGCTCCTCTTAGTCCTGTTGCGTTCAGAAAGCCTAGCTTTCCTTGCAACCAACATGACTTTGAATCAACCTTTGGTCATCATTCCTGGCCCTCGGTTGCAAAGCCAAAGAGCCGATATGATGGTTGGACCTTTCCCCGGAACTTCGATGAGAGTGCCTTCAAGGCACCTTATGAGGAAATCCACATGAGAAATTATGGTCAATTCTCTAGCGGCCATAATGGAAAGCAGGCACCAAGAGTCAAGCCTGTTATGCTGACGAAACAGAAGGTGAAGAAGTCATGTGACTGCAATCACTATGAGGCCTCCACCTCCAGATCCAAGGCCCCGGCTGTACCCACCATTCCCAGGGTAAGGCAGGAGCCTAGGAAGAGGTACAACAGATTCGACTGTTGGTGTTGTGGCAAAGTCGGTCACTTTGCCGTGGATTGTTGGTTTAATCCAAGGTATCACGATACTCCCTATGTTAGCAATGCGAGGCCGACCACTCGTAGGGTTAACCAACCGAGGGGGAGTATGCTAACCAGGAATCTAGGACCCAAGTTCGATTGGGTTCCTAAGGGAAATTAATTTTGTTTTGCAGGAATGTCCAAAGGCCACCAAAATGCCGATCTGGTATTTGGACAGTGGATGTTCCCGGCATATGACTGGGACAAGAAGCTTGCTGCGTGATTACACTCCAGTCGAGAATGGACCCAAAGTCATCTTTGGAGGGTCAGATCGAGGAGTCACCAGAGGTTATAGTATGATTTCCAACGGTATAATCTCTATCACCGACGTGGCTTATGTTGAATGGTTAAACCATAACCTGATCAGTGTAAGTCAGTTATGTGATAAAGGTTATGACGTTAAGTTCTGCAAGGATAAATGTCTGATAATTTCACGTACCTCTTCTGAGACGGTATTATCAGGCATTAGGAGCAGAAATATCTTCTACTTAGATTTTCTCAGTTTAGATTCATCTACCCCCATATGCCTTGTGGCAACTGGCAGTGCATCACTTTGTGATCAATGGCACAAGAGATTGACACATATTAATTTCAAGACAATTAGTATGCTGTTTTCTAAGAACTTAGTAAGGGATGCTCCCATTATCAAGTGCATCAAAGATAGCCACTGTCCTGCATTCCAGATGGGCAAACAGACTCGGGCTACCTTTAAGAGCATTGCAGACAAAGACTCTTCCCGGTGTCTTTATCTTCTACATATGGACTTGTTTAGTCCAATGCAAGTTCATAGCTTGGGAGGCAAGTCCTATACGCTAGTGATAGTTGATGATCATTCTCGGTTTACATGGGTGTTCTTCTTAAAATGAAAGTCAGATACATTTGACATCTTCACTAGCTTTGTCAAGCAGGTTCAGAACGAATTTAACTGCTCAGTGGTCAAAATCAGAAGTGACCATAGAACAGAATTCGAATCTGGTGCTATGACAGAGTTTTGTGAAGAACAAGGTATCTTTCATGAGTTTTCCTCCCCGCGCACTCCTCAGCAAAATGGAGTTGCGGAGAGGAGAAATAGAACTCTCATTGAAGCTTGCACGACAATGTTGACAGACGCTTCTCTCCCAGAATACTTCTGGGCAGAGGCGGTCAATACAGCTTGTCATGTACAAAACCGAGCATTGATCAACAAGCATCATCGTAAGATGCCCTACGAGCTACTGAAAGGCAGGAAACCAACCATGTCCTACTTGAGGATCTTTGGTTGTAGATGCTATGTACTGAATAATGGGAAGTACCCGCATACTAAATTTGGTGAAAAATGCTTCGAAGGCAAATTCATGGGCTATAGTTCCCACAGTCGGGCATATAGGGTCTTCAATAAGAAAACCCTAGTGGTAGAAGAATCAATAAATATTGTATTTGATGAAGGAAGTTTGCTTAACAGCAATTCTTCCAGTGGTATTCTTGAAGATGCAGGTGCACGACTTGAACAGCTGAGTCTGGATGAGACCGCTAAAGATGACACTCCTAAGTACGTCAAAGTTTCCACCTCCACGTCATCTGGAAATGTTGAAGATCAAAATGGAACAAATCTCTTAGAAGAAGGAGAAGCCCAAGAAGTAGTTGAAGCTCCAGACGCCAGACTTCTAGAGCTCCGGCACGTGAGGGATCATCCTAGAGATCAGATCATCGGAGATCCTCGTGTCGGTGTCAGAACTCGAAGAGGTACTATTAACGAAATTTTGCATCTTAGCTTCCTGTCACAGGTTGAGCCAAAGAAGTTCGACGAGGCGAACAAAGATGCGGCATGGATTCTGGCCATGCAAGATGAACTACATTAATTCGAACGATGCAACGTTTGGACGCTGGTTCCCAGACCACACAAGCAGAATGTGATTGGCACCAAGTGGATCTTCAGAAACAAACTAGATGAACATGGTGTCATCATAAAGAACAAGGCCAGGCTGGTGGCTCAAGGTTACAGACAGGAGGAGGGGATTGACTTAGACCAGACCTTTGCACCAGTGGCAAGGCTCGAGGCAATCAGAATGTTCCTGGCGTATGCTTCGCACAAAGGATTCACAGTCTATCAAATGGATGTGAAATCAGCATTCCTGAACGGAGACCTGAAAGAGGAAGTATACGTCGCTCAATCCCCAGGTTTTGTCAATCCTACTTATCCCAATCATGTGTATTTTCTCAATAAAGCTCTATATGGTTTAAAACAAGCTCCACGAGCTTGGTATGAGACTTTATCTAGTTTTCTTCTTGAGAACAATTTCTCTAGAGGTAAAATAGATAAAACATTGTTTCTCAGGGAAGTCAAAGGCAATATTTTGCTGGTGCAAATCTATGTCGATGACATTATATTCAGCTCAACGGACAACAATCTTTGCAAAAAGTTTTCTAAACTTATGCAAGGAAAGTTTGAAATGAGCAGTATGGGAGAGCTCAAGTATTTCTTGGGACTTCAAGTGAAACAGTCTGAGGATGGAATCTTCATCTCTCAGACGAAGTTCACAAATGAACTCCTTAAGAAATTCAGTATGGAGAATGCAACCTCTATGAGGACTCCAATGGGATCCACTATGTCTCTGGATAAGGATGAGAAAGGTAAACCTTTCGATGAAACCAAATACAGAAGCATCATTGGATCCCTGCTCTACCTTACTGCCAGTAGACCGGATATCATGTTCTCCACATGTGTCTGTGCCAGATATCAGGTGAACACTAAGGAATCTCACTATGTAGCTGCAAAGCAAATTCTAAGATACCTTAAAGGTACTCCCAATCTTGGCTTGTGGTACCCGAGAAACAATGATGTCGAGCTAATAGGTTTTTCAGATGCTGATTTTGCAGGGAGTAGGGATGACAGGAAAAGCACCTTCGGGACGTGTCAATTCCTCGGACGAAGGCTTATTTCATGGAATAGCAAGAAACAGAATTGTGTTGCAACCTCCACAGCGGAGTCTGAGTACATCTCGGCAGGCAGCTGTTGCGCACAACTCCTATGGATCAGAAACCAGTTAGCCGACTATGACCTTCAGTTCAAGGAAATTCCAATGTAATGCGACTCCTCCAGTGCAATTGCAATTGCCAACAATCCGGTATCGCACAGCAGAACGAAGCATATTGAAGTGCGCTACCACTTCATTCGGGAGCACGTGGAGAACAAGGACATCTCTCTCTGTTATGTCCCCACGGACAAGCAGATTGCAGATATATTCACAAAGCCCTTAGACGAGGCCAAGTTCAGTCTTTTCAAAACTGAATTGGGGATGCTAAACTATGAGGAATGAAGACTACAGAAGCTTCAGGCTCGTGCAAGAACTGAGGGGGAGCAAGGTACTCAAGTGTGAGCACATGTGCAAGAACTGAGGGGGAGCAAGGGGTCAAATGCTACAGACCCCGATTTGCAGAAGCCGAAAAGGGGGAGATTACCCTCTCGGCTACGACTACGGCTAAGGTGGCTCCAAAGTTTGCTCTCAAGAAACCGGTACTGGTAATGAATATCTCTCTCAACTCAATTTCAAGGTTATGATTTTCATTCCCATACACTTTATTCACCTTAGCTTGTAGGGTTTAGGCTTCTTTTAATAGGGGGAGATTGTTGGGTATTGTATCCACAACGTACCTGATTTGAAGAAGCCCCTGAACAAGCTAAGGTAAATAGGCAATGTTTTTGACAAAATATTTCAAGTTGTGCTTGCAGTTATTCCACGCTAAGTGCACACCAATGTCAGGGTGCAGTAGGTCAATATACACGGGTTTGCACGACGTAATCCCTCGTTGAGCAAATCAGTGTGTTGGCCTACGTGTACTCTCTCTATTGGAGTGCACTTACTTTCAAGTACAGGGCTGTGTTTATGCAAGAGCAGACAAGGAACAAGGATGAGTCAAAGAGCAGCTCAGAGGCGTAAGATGAAAAATCATCTAAGTAAGAATTGACGAGAATCACCAAGTGATTCTCGCCGATTCGGCGAGAATCACTAGTGATTCTCGCCGAATCGTCGAGAATCACTAGCTGATTCTCGCCGGCTAAAATTAGAGTGCAATCAAGTCAGATTCGACGAGAATCACTTTGTGATTCTCGACGGATCGATGAGAATCACTTTGTGATTCTCGACGGATCGTCGAGAATCACTTTGTGATTCTCGCCGAATCGTCGAGAATCACCCTTGATTCTCGATTATTCGACGAGAATCACAGGTGATTCTCGCCGATTTGTACTTGGGCAATTCTCGGGATCAAGCTGGACCGGATTCTACCGCTGGCACTATTTTGAACCGAATTTTGGGTTTCTACTTGTGGTACCCACAACGGTCATATTGAAGTTATCTACAGTATATATACGGGTATTTTTGAACAGTAAAGACACAGAAAGAAGCCGAGAGACGATCTTGAGCTAAAATCGCGAAACTGCTCCGCCGCCGCCGTCGCCGCTAGCGCTAGTTGGTCGCCGCTTTTGATCGAGATTTCTTCCTGATCTTCCGGCGACAGAAGCTTAGCCAAGCTTAGAGTCTCACGCGTCTATCCAGAGATCCCTTGTCTCTCGATTTGTTGATCGAGAAAAACTTCCCCGTCCGAATCGATCGAGACGACTGATCCTAGAGTGACCGTTGGTAGACCTAGCTTGCTTCGCTACGAAGTTTGGATCTCCAGAGTACAGCAGCCGCACATCGTTGTCACCGCCGATCCCGTGAACCTAGCCGCCGCCCATCTTGCAGCCGCCGGTTCCGGGGAGATTCTCTCCAAGAGAGATCTAGGGTTGTGGACTCTTTGTGGACTTCAAAAACACGTCGTCAACGAAGAGGGACACCGTAGTCTCCAAACGTAGTTTGTATCTCTTGTACATTCTAGTTTTACTTTTGTTGTAAAGGAACGTTGGTTCCTAGTTGTAAGGGTTGGGTGCAACCCGTGTTGTGGGAGTGTTGACTCATACGTGTGGAAGGGTTCCTTCCGATAGTGCAAGGATTGGATTTCAATCCTGTTGGTGAAGAGACCGAGTCGTCCTTTGTTGGGAGATAGGTCGAAGGGGGAAAGTGGATGTACCCAAATCGGGGAACCACTATAAATAGCTTGTGTATTCTGTGTGCTGTGCTGTTTATTTTTATTGTGCAGGTACAATTTTAAATTCCGCAAAAACGCTGCACGTCACCTATCCCCCCCCCCCCCATAGCTGAAGATTGTTGACACTAGGTGGACTTTCAGTAATTATATAGGAAATAGTATAGCAGACTTTTCTAAATATAACTTTATCTTAAAATTCATCTCATATATCTCTTAACTATTTTTCACTCTTTCCTAGAAATAAAATTACAGTCATCCATAACAAATGTGAGGAAAAAATAACAATCTCAATAAGGTAGGCATTAGTGTTTCAAAACTTATAAATACCAATATTGATAGCCATAAGCTTGTCTTTTTACACCCTCTCCATGACACTAGTTAGGATTAGCTATGTTGGATCTTTAGGGCTTGTATTATGATGTAACCTTTTGGCTTAGGATAAAAGATTATGGGTAGGGTAATATGTAATCAAAGATAAATTTGATGGTTCATATCACACCTAGATAATTATTGAGCCTTTTGCTTTGTAATTACATTAACATACATCAATACTATAAAAGCACCCCCAGATTTTACAATTATACTTCCCACATTTTTTTCTTTTTCTTTTCCTTTCTTTCTTCTAATGGATACTCTATATTTTTGTTAGTTTTTTTTTATCCAAGGGTACATAGTAAGGATCATTTAGAATGGGTGTACACGCACTCAGGCCATATATCACTATTTTTTATTCAGCAGGGATCATTCCAAGTGGGTGTACACACACTCAGGCCACATATAACTATGAACAAACTCATTCCAAGAAGGTCTCAATGATTGATGTGCAAATAGGTAAATATTTTTGGCCTTGGTGAATTTTAGTAGTAGAGTATCGAAAGAAAAAAGGGATTAGATCCAACTTGGGTGCGCAAGGGAATAATGTTTAGGGTTTTGGGCATGCAAGGCTCAAGCTATCTAATGGGAGGGCTAAGTCATTTCCGCCCTAACTAATTAACTTATGTGAATGTTTTGAGGGTCGCTAGGGGCAAGTTCTGGAGACCAATAAAGGGTATTCTTCATTTTGAGTCCCTAATACAAAATTATCAAAATGTTACACTCATCAACTCGCTTTATTATAGATAATTATATTTTCTAAAATATAGTGATTGTTAGTTAATAATATAGAGGACTAATCCTAAAAATAAGTTATATAGAGAAAATTAAACTAAAGAATTTATATACATAATTACTAATCAACAAATTTTTCCACTCAATAAGTCTACTTTAATTCATATCAGGTTGTGAAAGCAAATTAACTACTTATAATCTCAAATTAGTGAATTAATGAAAGCTTAAAAGAAAACTTATAAATAATTTTATTTTATTTTATTTTTATTTTTTTTTGGGGGGGGGGGGGGTTAACAATAATGAGTACTATGCTAGCAAAAATATAACCAATTATAATCATGTCCAGCACTGAAATATTAGAATTGAAGAACATCCACCCCCAGCCTTAAAACTTGTAATGTCCTCAATGCAACGTAGAGAACTGAGAAAACACACACCAAATATGTAAAGAACTGACGAACAATAAAATTAAAGAGCATAAGAACTACAACTGGAGCAAAAATGAGTCTCCTTCAAGTTATATCAAATGTAAAAAAACTACAGAGAAATCAAAAATAAAAAGCCGGGTCGGAAGAATCGGACGGATCGTCGGGAAGGTGAGAGGAGCTGGGAGTTGCCGGAGCTGGAGGAGAGATCCTCAAGTGGTCCCTGATCTAAGCTATGGCATCCTCTATCCGCTTCTATGAATCCTCTATACGTTATAAGCATGATGGGAGCTCAGTCTCATAAAAGTGACGGAAATCACGCGAATACTGAGAGTGCGATCGAGGAGGAGGGGCAGAAGACTCTCCATGAGTATAAGTAGACTGTGATGGAGGAACCAGAGGCTCATCGAGGTCATGATCGACATCGTCGTCATCATCTTAATCAGGAGCAAGCTGAGGTCTGCGCCTCGCAATGGAATAAACAGGTCCACCCTGACCCTGACGGGCAGTGACGAGGCGGAGAGATCGAAGACTAGCCATAGTGATAGGAACAGTCTTCGCTACCACTGTCATCACGGGAAGGGAAGAAAAGATATTCATGTTCTTCACCAAGAACATGATGTAGGGTACTACACAGATAGACTCAATATGGGAGTTATAAACCTGGTGAAGAATGAACTGTGCTAACATATATCCCAAATGAATGTGGTATCGCGACGACATGCTATAGAGGTAAAACATATCCTGCATACTCACTAAACCAGAGCTTTCACCCCAACCACTCAACGTATGACTCAATAGATGATGTAGGTAATGAAGAGCGGGAGAACACAACTTAGAAGCCTTAGATCGCTTGGCCTCATATGGGGATATATCGAAAGTAAGCCGAGCCAGATATTAGCGGCGTGGTCCCGAGAGGGGAGATCAAAGTGAAGGTCGGAATAGGCGGTACTATAGAGGAAAGAGTCATCATACACTCCTAAATATTGGGTGAACTGGAGAAGAGAAAGGGTATAAGTAGTGTCGGCTACTCGAAATGAAATAACCCCTTCCTGCGTGTTGGTCTGCTCGGTGAACGTCGCCTGAGATTTAGGTAGAAGGAGGACATAAACTCTAACGTGAGCTCCTTAAATCCCAACTCATCAATACTAAAAAATTGTTCTCACCCCATTACAGAAATTAACTCTCGAACTTCCGCAGCTAAATGAATATCCACCAAAATGCCCCAGTCAATAGTACGAATGTCTTGAAATTACTTGGACTGGAGGCTATTAAAACAGTTAATGTGCGCCGGATCCATAAACTCCAGTGGCGTAGCATTGTCGCGCCTTTCTGTAGATAATGCTTGGAGATTTGGACGACGACGGCGTCCCCCTTACGAATGTCCCGTTGACATGATTTGCCGACAAGTTGAAGGATTTTAAAGAAATGAAGAATGGGAAGAGAGTGGAGAAGAAGAAAGAAGAAAGAAGAAAAGAAAAATATGAACATAAAAAAATTACCTAGGAAGATAGATCGAAAGGAGAGGAGGCGAATCCGCAAAAGTTGAAAGCAAAATCTCAAAACCGAGTTCTAGCCGTGGAGGAGTGCAAGAAGGTAGGTTTGAAACCAGGAAATGGAGAGGATGAATATGAACACCCCACACACGGCTTTATATAAAAAGTCGAACACGGGTTGGCACACAGGCATGTGTGTACCCGTGTGGTCAAATCTCTAACCGCATGGAACACGAGCCTCAAAAAGACGTGTGGTCAAAGTGATGGGAAAGGACCGCGCCAGACGAACACGGTCCACAATACGGGTGTGTGTGGACCCGTGTCCTTCTCGGGAATAATATCTTCGAACTACGATGCGGCTGAGAACACGGCTGGGTAGCTACCCATGTCCTGCTCGGGATCATGCTTCGTCAAACACAAAATCTGTACACGGGCACTAACACGGGTGTGTATTCACCCGTGTCCTGCTCTGGATGATTGTGTGAGAAAATTAACAAAAAATCTACATGGCCTGCCATACGGGTGTGTGTCCAACCCTGTGGTGCTCGGGAAAAAGGATTCCTCTCAGTTTTAAGTCGAACACGGCTGGTCTAAACAAAGTTTTTATGAACACGGCCCTGCACACGGGCGTGTGTTAACCCGTGTGCCCCTCTGATTTAGAATTACCTCCTAGGTGATTTTTATAATATTTTTATACTAACATTTAACTAGACTTTTACCCAAAAATTTTATAAACTTAGAAAAATTACTACATTACACGTAATCCAAGTCTAGCATGAGGCATGATTCTTGGCAAGCGAAATCTTGAGGAAGCTCACCATAAAAAGTTAATCGGTGCCCGCTAACTTTAAAATCTCCCTTCTCAAGGTGGGTTAGTTCGATGATGTCATAGAGAAAAACTTCTTTGACTTGGAAGGGTCCGGACCACTTAGACCTTAACTTCTCTGGGAATAAATGAAGTCGGGAATTGAAAAGGAGGACTTGGTCACCTTTCTGGAATGTCTTGGGTTTGCGAAGGTGACGGTCATGGAATAATCTAGTCTTCTCCTTATTTATCCGAGAGTTTTCATAAGTCATGGTTATCCACTCATCTAATTCGTTAAGTTGATGTTTTTGTTTCTCCCCTATAGAATTAGTGTCAAAATTCAAAGAGTGTATTGCCCAATAGGACTTGTCTTCTAATTCTCTAGACAGGTGACATTATTTACCATAGACTAATTTAAAGGGAGTGGTCCCTATAGTTGTTTTGAAGGCGGTCTTATATGCCCACAAACAATCGTTTAGTTTCTTAGACCATTGTTTCTTATTCCCTTCTATAGATTTTCTATAATTCTCTTAAGCTCTCTATTTGAGACTTCAACTTGACCACTAGTTTGTGGATGATAAGCAGTGGTTATCCTATGTGTGACCCTATATTTTTATAATACTTTATCTAACTGTAGATTATAAAAGTGTGTACCCTTATCGTTAATAAGTGCACGTGGTGTGCCAAATCGTGTGAATAAGGATTTCAAAAATTGAATTACTACTCTACTATCATTAGTAGGAAAAGCATGCGCCTCTACCCACTTAGATACATAATCTACAACTACCAAAATATATTTATTCCCATAAGAAATTGGAAATGATCCCATAAAGTCAATCTCCCACACATCAAACACTTCACATTCAAGAATAAACTTTTGTGGCATTTTATGTAATTTAGAGATATTACCTGATTTTTGACAAGAATCACATGAAAGCACATGCCCTTGGTCATCCCTGAATAGAAGGGGTCAATAAAACCCAGAATCAAGAACCTTTTTAGCTGGGCGATTTGCTCCAAAGTGACCACCTGTAGGGCCTGAATGACACTGCTCTAAGATTTTCCAGCCCTCCTCCGCAGATACCCACCTACGTATAATGGAATCTGCACATATCCCAAAAGTAATATTTCGAGTCAGAGAAAAACTTTTTTTCTGCTGATATGAAAAATCTTTTGGAAGGACATTAGGCACAAGATAGTTTGCATATTCGGCAAACCAAAGATAATCAATAATTATATCAGTAGATAATGCAAACAGCGATTCCTCCGGAAATGTATCACTAATCTCAGACTCATTTAACATTTTTTGTAGTAGATTTTCTAAACGTGAGAGATGATCTGCCGCTAAGTTTTCCGCTCCTCGTTTATCCCTAATTTTCAAATCAAATTCTTGCAATAAAAGAACTCAACGGATTAAACAAGGCTTTGTTTTCGCTTTCGCAAGTAAATATCTTAGGGCAGAGTGATCTGTGTATACTACTACCTTAGATAATGTTAAATAGGATCTAAATTTATCGAAGGCAAATACCACTACTAGGAGTTTTTTTCCATAGTTGTATAGTTCTCATATGCGTTATTAAGTGTTTTGCTAACATAATATATAGGGTGAAATTGTTTGTTTCGGTGTTGTCCTAAAACAGCTCCTACCGCAAAACTGCTAGCGTCACACATGATCTCAAAAGGTTGAGAAAGATCAGGTGCGCTCATAATAGGAAAATTAATTAATCTTTCTTTCAAGAACTCAAAGGCTTTCAGACACTCTTGATCAAAAATAAAAGGTGTGTCTTTTTCTAAAAGCCTAGTAAGTGATTTAGAAATTTTAGAGAAGTCTTTAATGAACCGGCAATAGAATTCGGCATGACCTAAAAAACTTCTCACTACCTTAACGGAGGTTGGTGGTGGCAACATTTCTATGGTTTTAATCTTCGCTCTATCTACTTGAATTCCTTGGCTTGAGATCTTATGACCAAGTACTAACCCTTCTTGCACCATGAAATGACACTTCTCCTAACTAAACACTATATTTGTGTCCTCACACCTCCTCAGAACTTTTTCTAAATTGTTCAAACACAAATCAAAAGAATCACCAAACACAGAGAAATCATTCATAAACACTTCCATAATATCTTCAACATACTCATCAAATATAGCTAACATGCACCTTTGGAAAGTGGCGGGTGCATTACATAAACCGAATGACATACGTCTATAGGCAAAGGTATCAAATGGGCAAGTGAATGTTGTCTTCTCCTGGTCTTCTAGTGCTATAGGGATTTGGAAGTATCCAGAGAATCCATCCAGAAAACAATAATAAGAATGTCCTGATAAACGTTCTAGTATTTGATCAATAAATGGTAGAGGGAAATGGTCTTTCCTAGTAATATTATTTAACTTCCGATAATCAATACAGACACGCCAACCGGTTACTGTTGCATTGGAATCAATTCATTCTTATCATTTTCTACTACTGTTAAACAACCCTTCTTAGGAACGACTTGTACAAGATTAACTCATGAACTATCTGAAATAGGATATATCATTCCAACATCTAACAACTTAATAATCTCAGCCTTCACTACCTCTTTCATATTTGGATTCAGTCTACGTTGCGGTTGAATAAAAGTCTTATAGTTTTCTTCCAAAAGGATCTTATGGGTGCAAAAACTAGGATTGATACCTTTTATATCAGTTATTTGACATGCTATAACACCTTTATACTTCCCTAACACAGTTATTAACTTTTGTTTTTCAGTTTCAGAAAGATTAGAAGAAATAATAACTGGGTAAGTAGAATTAAATCCTAAGAATGCATACTCAAGATGATCCGGTAATTTTTTAAGTTCTACTATCGGTGGATCCTTAGTATTACTCTTAAGAACTTCAAGATCTTCTTGCATAATCAAACTATATTCAATTTTTTTATTCACCGAAACAGAGTTATCTAGATAATATAGATGTTCAACAATGTCTAGATTTTTGTATTCTTCTAGATAACTGTTAGTAATGCAAATCTCTAAAGGATCTCTATAATATATTTCAAAAATCATAGAAGTCATAATATTATCAACACTATGGCAAAAGTAGCAATGATCATCATTATCCAAAGTTTTCTTTATTGTATTACCAATTTGAAAAGTGACTTCATCTTCCCCTACTCACAAAACTAATTTACCATAAAAAACGTCAATAAGAGCTCTAGAGGTGACTAATAATGGACGATCTAGTATGAGTGACACTTCTACGTTTTCGTCCATATCTAGAATAACAAAAATGGCGGGAAATATAAACTTATTTACCTTAACCAATACATCCTCTACTATTCATCTAGGATACTTAACCGAACGATCTGCTAATTGAATACTCATATGAGTAGGGCTAAGTTCTCCTAGACCTAGTTTCAAATATAGTTTATAAGACATTAAGTTTATACTAGCTCCTAAATCCGCTAAAGCTTTATTCACTTGTAAATCACCAATTAAACATGGAATTGAAAGTGAACCGGGATCGCTAAGTTTTTGTGGTAATTTGTTTTGTAAAATAGCGGAACATTCTTCACTAAGTGTTACTAAAGATAACTCTTCTATTTTTTTATTTGAGATCAAGTCCTTTAGGAATTTAGCATACTTCGGCATTTGAATAACTTCAGAAAAAGGTAGATAAACATGTAATTGTTTAAACATAGTTAAGAACCTACCATATTGCGCATCCATGTGCTCCTTGTTCAGCTTCGCTGGATATGGTATTGCTGGTTGATACTTCTTTGATTTTGAATTCATCTCGCTCTATCCTTCGTCACTAGACTCATCTTGGGGTGCTTCCTTTGTAAGCCTTTGGTCTTGTAATTCCTTTCCACTCCTCAATTGGATTGCTTTTGCATGCTCCTTCGGGATTGTTTCAGTATTACCCGAAAGTGTTCTCTGTTGCCTTTCAGATACCATCCTTGCGAGCTAACCAATCTGGTTCTCCAAATTCTGAATAAAGCGCTCTTGATTCCGGAAAGCTACATCAGTAGTTTGCATGAACTTGATGAGTACATCTTCTAATGATGGCTTCCTTTGCTCTGGTTGTTGTAGTTTCCCAAACGCAGGTTGCTTGCCTTCATTTCCTTGCGCTCCCCAAGAGAAATTGGGGTGGTTCCTCCATCCAGGATTGTATGTAGAACTATATGAGTTGTTTGCTTGGTTGAAGGGAGGCCTGGTATTATTGCTCATATAGTCAACATGTTCTTGCACTTGAGGTTCACAACCTAACATTCCACTAAATGAGGGGTCCCATTGTTGAGGTACCATGGAGGGTGATGCTAAAGATAGGTTATCCATCTTCTGGTGAAGCTTCTCCACTTGAATAGCTAAGGCAGTGATAGCATCCACTTCATAGATTCCTGCAGGCTTATTAGGCTTTTGTCGCACGGTAGTCCATTGATAGTTATTCATTGTCATGTCTTCTATCAACTATTGAGCCGCTTCAGATGTCTTATTGTTCAAGGTGCCCCCACTAGCCGCATCGATCATCTGTTTAGTGGCTGGATTGAGACCATTATAGAAGGTCTGAATCTGAAGCCATGAAGGTAGTGCATGATGGGAACACTTCCTTAAGAGTTCCTTGAATCGTTCCCATGTGTCATATAACGATTCAGATTCTAATTGAGCATACGTAGAAATGTCATTCCTTAGCTTTGCAGTCTTCGCCGGTGGAAAATACTTCATCAAGAACTTCTCAACCATCAGATCTCATGTAGTAATTGACCCTCTAGGTAGTGAGTTTAACCACTGCTTCGTCTTGTGCCTTAGCGAGAACGGAAACAACCTCAATAGAATGGCATCATTGGTAGCACCATTGATCTTGAATGTATCACATATCTCCAAGAATCCGGCTAAATGTGTGTTGGGATCTTCATCTTGCAGACCATTATATTGGACATATTGTTAAACCATATGAATAATACTCGGCTTCAACTCGAAATTGTTGGCGACAATTGGTGATCTAACAATGCTTGACCCAGTACCCTGGAGATTAGGTCTAGCAAAGTCAGATATTGTTTGCTCGTTCTGGTTTGCCATGTTTTCGGAATTATCTGGATGACGATCTCCTAAATTTACTGTTTCCTCTTCTGAAAGACTGTTTGAATTATCTGTGTTATCAGTTCTCAAGTCCCTTTTGCCGGTATTGAGAATAATCCGTTACGGGTCAGGATGAAATGATGTTAACCCAGAATTTCTCTCCTTAGTCATAGACTAACAGAATACAAAACAAAGAACAAGTGATATAATTATACAGTAATTTAATTTACAATTATGTGTTAGTAATCAAAAATTTGTAAATTAATAGAGTTTAAGCTTTCAAAATATTGAAAATAGAGTTTCCCGGCAACGACGCCAAAAACTTGATGCGATTATTTTTACTGTATGTATAAACTATGTAGATAGGCATAAGCTAAATATATTTTTAATCTCAGACAAGTGCACCTATCAATCATAGTATATGAGAAATCTACATCTCGTGTCGTATTCCATAGGATCTTTTCAAGTACTCGTACTCACTCTCACTCTATTATCGTACCTATAATTAAAATTGATTGTTACCTTAAATTAACCTTATTAGGACTACTTGGATAAAGAGACATTGGAGGATTAAGTATAGTAAAAAGCAGATAATCTAAAAGTAATTACATGAGAATAATCACTCATTAATTCAATTCTATGTAATCATGTAATAACAAGATTATCGAATTCATTATATTGTAAGGGTTAAACCTCTATCGAATTCTCTCGAGCAATCGAATACCTAAACCTAAGTTGACTGAATTTTCTGTCGAACAATTCACAACACTCAAGTTTGCACTAATATAAAGCAACCCTATCTAATACATAAATTCATGAAATCCTATCTCTAAGATACCATGAATTCCATTATCCGTATAACTATTATCCAAACAACATATCTCTCGATCATGCAATTTGAAATACAAAGAGAAAGAACACCAGAATATGAACGTATAAACATCATCACAAACATCCAATTTCTCAATCTAGAAGTTTGGGATTCAAATAAAATAAGTTCTAACTTCAAATCTAATATCAATCTCTTTGTTTGAAAGCATCCATACGAATAAAATACCATGAATCCAAAGTAAAAACAACATACATGATTACTGAATTGATTCATAAAAACAAGTCTCATGCGAAATGTAAAAATAAAGTTAGATCCACTAAGAGAAAGGAAAGATTAAAAGAGATACATGAAGATTAAAACCTAAACCTAAGTTGAACTCGGGTTCCAACACGGCCGTGTCCCAGGCCGTGTGGGCGATTCAAAAGCAGTTTAACACGAAAAGATGTGTCTGGTCATGGGCCGTGTCATTTGCCATGCCTGAGAACACGGTCATGTTGTTCTTCGAGGCTCCACACATGGCTTGGTTTAGCATCAGGCCCGATAAGGACACGGGTAGTGACAAGGTCATGTTCCTACCCTTGTGGTGCTCTGACTTCTCTTCCAATCCTTGTGATCTTTCCTGATAAGGACACGGGTAGTGACATGGGCGTGTTCCTACCCATGTGTGCCCAATTCCAGTCCTATCCTCAGTCATGTTGGATCCATAAACACCTTTGTTTGCTCCAAGACTTTTAGTTCCAAGGACTTGCAATACCTGCATTAAGAAAATGAATGAATAAATAAATAACTTAATACAGGAAATAAAGGAAATTCCATATTGTGCTCTTCTATTCATTATAATTCAAATTCTTAACTTTTTTCGCACAATTATAACGATTGGAGGTATACAATAGTGGACATTATTACAAATATGATAGTAAAAAGGACATATATAATTGTATTCATCACCCACCTTGGTAACATGATATTCATCTTGTTCGTCTTTTTATGCTAGTGTATGGAGCCCACATTAAGCCTCTTCTTCAATAGTTAAGTATCTCAGAAATTTAGACGCTTCCATGAATACTCTGATCTTTCCCATCCAAATACCAATATTCTCTCTTGAATTCATGGTGTGTAGACGGTTTATTGATTTGAGGATCTTTTTCAGCTGTTAATCTTTTTTGAACAACCTACCTCTGATATCACTTATAAGTTCAAGATAGTCTAATCACCTAGAGGGGATTGAATAGGTGTTTCTGATTTTTTGTTCTTTTATGATTTTTCAAATCAAGAATAGTAACTCAAACCACATAGAAAACTCACAAATATTTATAGTAGTTCCCCAATTGTGGGTACATCCACTGTCCCCCTCCACCTATCTAGCAGTGTGCTAGGCTAGTCCAACTTTTCTAATAACTAAGATCATATAAATCTTACAACTCAGAGTCCAAGACTCCTACAGCTTAGGAACAACAGAATGTTCCATACCTCAGATCAATAACCCGAATCCTACCTCTGAGTCTGAAAACTCCTGCAGCTTAGGAATATCAATTGATTCCCTGCCTCAGGTTTATCTCAAACCTACCTTAGGTTCACCCTTGAACCGTACTTCAGATCCGATCACTAGATCATATTACTCAGGCTTTGGCAAGACTTACCTCAGATCTCAGGGAGACCTCATAATAGTAGTAAGTTTGATAGTTTATTACAACACAAATAGACTCTATAAGATTGGATCTCTGAAGCGTTGAGTTCTTTTGGGCTTGATGCAAACAACCTCTTTGAATCAGCAACATTGTTTGTTCTGATATTATATTATAGACAAGATTGTGCTGAAACTTGAATACCATATGTTTTTTTTGCTCTTGAATTGTAGAACTTGTTGAGTCTTGAGTTGTACTAGGAGGACTTGAAGATTTTCTAGTAGATTTCCTCCTCCTTGAGATGGTATTCTTTCTTGATGTTTTTTTTTCTAACTGGCTATTTACTGTTTTATTTATTTCTTATACTCGAGCTTGTCAGTATTAGGTTTTTCTCCTAATCTCCTCTTCTTATATACGTCACCCATCTTTAACGTTCGGGAAGAAACAAAACTTGTTCCATGCCTTTCAAGAAAAGATTGATTTGACGTTTACTTTCGGCACTGATTGCAATTTGAAATCCTCTAATTTGAATTTAACATCAAGCTAAATTCTCTTTACACAACACATTTTGACTTATCCATTCTTTCTGTCTGAGTACAAACTGAACACAACGCTATTCATCTTAGAACCTTTTCTTCTTTTGTGGTGTTGTGTGTAGAGCTTTAACATAGCGCTAGAATCGTGTGGTTCATGATGCTTCTTGGGCCGCAATTTGCGCGGGCATGTCGCTGGCAGTGGACACATCCATTCATGCTCACATTTATGCACTATTTTCTGACACTAGAATTATGTGAGTAATGGTGGATAATAATTTTTCATCAATGCTTGTTAGAGAATTCTACAACTTGGAGGATCCCGCTCAGTCTCAGCTTGATAATGGTGTACGGACAACTCTTAGTGGTAAAGTAGTGAAGATATTTCCCTCAGATTTATGAAGTGATTTTGGTTTGATACAGAGCTTGAAAAAACAAGATATTGTAGATAGATTTTGTGTTCTACGTGACTAGACAATTATGAACGCATTTTACATGGGGTACAGGATACCATTGATCTGATTACCACCATGTCTACTCTCAGACCTGATGCTAATAATCCAGGATATCCTACGTCATACTATCATATACAAGGGTGGAGATAGTTAGACAATTACGGCTCAGCTTTTATTGGTTACGCACCATATCTTGGAGAAAATTTTGTTTGATGTGGCAAATATTTTGTTATATTTTATAAGTTATACTTATATGCTAAATGAACCTAAGTGTTTAAGGCTAAACTCTCTTCCACTGGGAGGAATTATCCAACAAGTCATTTATGAGAAATATCCTACACTTAGCATGGATTTCTATCAGATTGATTGTAAGCATGTTAAATTAGATACCTCTACAATCCAGCCGGCAACAAAAGAAAGGTATCTTCAACGTAGCGTCTGATCCGTTGTAGTGGATTGGTGCGTGAAAGTCAACATTATTATGAAGGTGCTTTGACTCGGGTAGAGAAGAAGTTGACTAAGATGTCTAGGATGACCAAGTACATGATGAAGGGGCTCAAACTTACTCCTACTCGTGCAGAGAGGGCAGAGTAGGCTAGTTCATAAGAGGAGTTGCCTCATTGATCACTTTGTTGGACCAGACAAGCGAGGGACTAGGGAGGGGGTGTAAGCAGCAATCTCGAACCGCCACCATTAATGATGTTGCTCTTCGCATTCGCCTCCGCCGCATTTCTATTTATCTTTCCCTGCCAATTGTCTGCCTTAATGAGCACTGTTAGCACTTAATATATAAATCAATGTACTATTTCATTATGTTATCATCAATGTAAAACTAAGACTAAGATATCCAATAGTAAAATCTATTCTGCTACTGTTCATCTTCCCTGTCTGCGTTTTTCTTTGTTTTGCTTCTCGATTCCTATCAGTGGTATCAGAGCACAGGGGAGGCAAATCATTGTAGATTCATTTCACCCCATGTCTTCATCATCTACCAACACATCATCCACCACCTCCCTCTCCTCTGTTCCCTTATTCTCAGGAGAACTGTATGAGTTCTGGAGAGATAAAATGGAAACATTGTTCCTATCCCAAGATCTCTGGGACATTGTTCATACCGGCATCACTCCTACTAGGAAGTCAGCTGATGGCAAAGCTCTCGCAATTTCAAAGATAGATCGTATGCAAGATTCCAGAGCTCTTCACCTCATCCAACACGCCATCACCAACAATATCTACCCACGCATAATGGGATCCAAGTCTGCAAAAGAAGCCTGGGACAGGCTCGAAAGCGAGTATAAGGGATCGAAAAAGGTAATTAAAATGAAACTTCATAATCTTCATTGATCCATGGATGCTCTCCTAATGAAAGAAGGTGAAAGCATCCAAAATTTCTACGCTAAAATCACAAGTCTTGTGAACCAAATCCGCAATCTTGGGGGAGCTATGGAAGATCAACAAGTTGTCGAAAATATTCTCCGCTCCCTACCCAAGTCCTTCAATCATGTAGTTCATGCAATATTAGAAGCGCGTGATCTTGAAGCTTTGCAAATTGCTGAGCTCATGGGGTCGCTTCAATCTCATGAAGCACTTTTACTCCGTGATCAACCCTCGCTTGACCAAGCATTTCACACTAAAATGTGACTACACAAACATAAGACCGATGCTAATAAGAGATCAGAGAAAGACAAAATCAGAAATTTTGTTCAGCATAAAAATTTAAAAGAAAAAGGAAAGTATGTAGAGAAAGGAGGTGAGAACTCCACACAACCCTATTCCACAATATGAAAGAAACAGAACCACATTACTAAAGATTGTTTCTTTAGATGTAAAACGTGCAAACTGCAGAACCACTCCGAGCAAAAGTGTTGGTTCAGGACCAAAGAAGAGACCAAGGTAACGGAAACAGATGGTGATAGTTCCTCTTCACATGCAACACTGGGACAGACTAGGATAACAACTCAATATGGTTTATTGACTCAGGATGTGTAACACCCCCTATCCGTCGCATAGTATATAGCAGTAGGTCCGGCCGGGGCCCGACTCCATATACCACAGACAGACCGGGTGGTTACGTATGGAAACCATCCAACCAATCTCAACGTCCTACACAGAGCATTCTAGCGGAAGCAGTTTATATAAGTTGTAAACAAGAACCCAGCATTAGAGCACGAATGTCCACTATTACATAATTAGGAATGTTATACAAAATACCCAAAATCGGCCTTAAGGCCTTACAGAGTGTTTCACTTGAATAATACATGATTTACAAACCTCGGCACGCAGGCCGGTCATACATGAATAAAACAGAAACATTTCCACTTGGGCCTTCGAGGGCCAGCTTCGCAAAAATGGCTTTAGCCCGCTATTGACCGCTTGGTCCAGCTGCACCTGCAAGCAACAAACCACCGCACGGTGGCAAAACAAGGCAACGATCAGCAATGCTGACCAAATTATAACGATCCCGCCCCCAACTCGGGGCGGCGATGCTCCTTCCCTGCATTTCATTAGCATAAGCGAGCCATACATATAACCATAGCCATTTCATCACAGACGTTGGCTCGTACGGCCACACGTCCCGTGCACTCAGGGCACATTCTCGGTGAACCGGTCGATGTCACGTCAATTAAAGCCATTAACATTCCGGACTCACCACCGCCACTTAGACGGCCAAACCTATGAGCAATTCGTCTTGCTGGCCTGGGTCACGTCAATTAAAGTCATAGACCGCCGAAGACTCACATCTATGCCAACGGCGAATGCCACGTAACTTTAGGTCTCTCTAACCGAACGACATAAAGCGGGTACGGTTCCATCTAACCCGTGCTCACATCGCAATGACACTTTAAGCCATTTGCGCAGGTCAAACTTCCACCGAGTCCCATTCTACCGCAAGACACATAACCCCGTTATGTTCAAGTTGGCTCTCAGGCCACCAAGTTGGCAAGATCTCGTATCCGCCCAGTTTTCCGGGTGCACCTTTGGGTTAGTCCCCAAGGCTCCCTGCTGCAATCTACCACGTAGAAAACCCGAAAAACAAACCATAGCACGGAGTCTTCTCCGGCCTTATGCAATGCAACATCACCGATCCAGACCAACATGTCCGGGTAGGCTTCACACATCATGCCTACGTCCGTTCTCGCATACGGACTCTAAACGACGGGGACTTTACATATCTACCCGAAGGAACGCCTCCAACTCTCCGCAAACTCGCGAGAGCGGGCTTCCTATGATAAGAAAGAGAGCTATTCATGCTCAAGATGAGGATCGTTACCCTTGCGTTCCTCTTTGGCGCCATCGGAAAGTAATCGGATGGAAATGACCGCACTTGCGTTGCCTCCGTGGATCCGGAGTCGGCTTGCGATTCGGAGCTCCGAAGCTCCTCCAATGGCGGATCTAGCTCTTCTTCTTCTTGCCTTAGCTCTCCTCTCTCCAAGGATTTATAAAGAGAACAAGTGAAGAAAAGTGAGGTTTTCCAAGTCAACTCACGGGTATATCCCTTCAGGAACATCCCCCGGCCGTCGGATCTCAACCTAAGGAAACGAACGGCTTTGATTCGGGGCTGAAATGCCCAATCTGGGCCGAACACGGCCTGGCACACGCCCGTATTCGAGCTGACACGCCCGTGTTCTAGCTGACACGGCAGTGAGGCCGGCTGTGTACCCCATGATTTTCCCCCATTTTCAACCCGAGCACTGCACGGGTCCCAGGACACGCCCGTGTCCTTGCCCGTGTCACCTTGACACGCCTGGGCCCCAGGCCGTGTACAGGGTCTCGACATTTCGTCGCGTGAAGTTCGACGACTGGATGACACGGCCTTGGACACGCCCGTGTCCTAAGCCGTGTGCCTTGTCTCGACGATCGTCGAGCGAATCTCGATGACTTCCCCGGGACGATCGTCGACAGGGGTCGACACGCCCGGCGACATGCCCGTATCGCGGGCCGTGTGCCCATTCTCGACGATTCGTCGAGTATAACTCGATGACTCCGCGACTAAGTGTCGACACGGGTCGACACGCCCTGCGACACGCCCGTGTCGCAGGCCGTGTGCCCATTCTCGACGAATCGTCGAGTATAACTCGACGACTTCGCGGCTAAGTGTCGACACACGCTTGACACGCCCTGGGACACGTCCGTGTCCCAGGCCGTGTGCCTGCTGCCAGAACCCAAACTGGCCCAAAACGTCCCCCTTTGCTCCTTTGAGTTTCGAGGCGTTACAACTCTCCCACTCTTAAAAGAATTTCGCCCACGAAATTACATAAAGGAAAGACATACAAAACCAAAATTTGTACCTGAGCGGAACAACTCCGGATACTCATCAAGCATAGTCTGCTCTCGTTCCCAAGAGAGCTCCTCACGACCGCAATTGTCCCACCGGACCTTGACCATCCTGATCTCTTTATTGCGTAGCCGCTTGACCTCCGAGTCCTCAATCCGCACGGGCTTGACCTTTGTCGTTAGCCCACTTTTCACCGGCACTTGATCGACCGCGATCACTTGCGTAGGCTCTTGCACCGCCTTCCGAAGCACCGAAATGTGGAATACATCGTGTAAACCAGTTAGCTCCACTGAAAGCTTCAACCTATAGGCCGCTTCTCCAACTCGCTCCAGAACCTCAAACGGTCCAAGGTACCTCGGGCTTAGCTTTTTCAATCGCCGCACCCGCGAGACACCCTTGAACGGCTTGATCTTTAAGTATACATAATCGCCCATAGCGAACTCCACGTTCCTGTGCTTGGCATTATAGTACTTTGCTTGCCGGTCCTGAGCGATAAGCAACCTCTCCCGAATGGTTCTCACCAAAGAAGTAGCACCCTCTACTTCCGATCGCTTATATAACTTTGACTCACCCGTTTCTATCCAAGACAACGGCGTGCGACATCTTCTACCATATAGGGCCTCGAAAGGCGCCATCTGAATACTTGCTTGGTAGCTGTTGTTGTATGCGAACTCCACCAAATAAAGGTAGTCTTCCCATTGCTTTCCGAAATCCAAGACACACATGCGAAGCATGTCTTCCATGGTTCTATTGACCCTTTCGGTCTGCCCATCCGTTTGCGGATGGAAGGCTGTGCTGAATTTCAGCTTTGTTCCCAACATTTGCTGCACCAGCCTCCAATCATTGGACGTGAACCGCCCATCTCGGTCACTCACGATGCTGCGGGGCACACCATGAAGCCGTACTATATTATCCACATAAAGCTTTGCCAGCTTCTCCACCGGATCGTCCTTCCTATGCGGAATAAAATGCGACACCTTTGTTAATCGATCAACAACCACCCAAATGGCGTCGTTCCCCTTTTGCGACCTTGGCAAACCGTGCACAAAGTCCATAGAGATGTCGTCAAATTTCCACTCCGGAATAGGCAAGGACTTAAGAAATCCTCCCGGCTTTTGGCACTCCGCCTTTACCAAGGCGCAGGTTTGGCACTTCGCTACGTATAGCGCCACATCCTTTTTCAAACCCAGCCACCAAAATAGTTTCTTCACATCACGGTACATCTTCGTGCTCCCCGGGTGAATCGAGTACTTGGTATGGTGCGCCTCGTACAACAACTCCACCCGTAAATTGCCCACACTTGGGACGCACAAACGACCGTCTTTCCAAAGCAATCCGTCCTCCACGACGAATTGGGAATTTGACCCATCCAGAGCCTCTATCATGAACTGCTTCATATGAGCATCCATATCCAAAGCCTGCCGAATCCGATCAGCCAGGTCATATTGGACTTCAGTCCAATTCAGAACCGCTTCAGCACTTGCTTGTCTGTCCACACAAACAATCTCCAGCGCCTCCAACTCCCACACCAACCGCTCATCATGCACCGATAGCCAATTGGCTTGAGCTGGGGCTCGGCGACTCAACGCGTCTGCAACCGCATTCCCTTTGTCAGGCACGTAGTGGATCTTAAATGTATAGTCCTCCAAGAACTCCATCCATCTACGCTGCCGCATATTCAGATCTTTCTGATCAATCAGGTACTTTAGGCTCTTGTGATCGGTGTAGATATCAATCTTCACACCGTACAAATAGTGTCTCCACTGCTTCAAGGCAAAAATCACGGCCGCTAACTCCAAGTCATGGACCGGATAATTCCTCTCGTGCACTTTTAGCTGTCTCGAGCCATAAGCTATCACACTTCCGTGCTGCAGTAGCACGCAACCCAAACCGCTGCCTGAAGCATCGCTATATATCTCATAGCCTTCGGTTCCACATGGCGAACTCAGCACATGCGCTGTGGTCAACCGACACTTCAGTTCCTCAAAAGCTCGCGTGCACTCCGGCGTCCAAACGAACTTATGCTCCTTCCTCGTCAAAGTAGTGAGAGGTAACGCTATCCGCGAGAAGTTCTCTATGAAGCGCCTATAATAACCGGCAAGCCCCAAAAAGCTCCGGACTTCTGCTACAGTAGCGAGCTCAGGCCACTCCCGTATCGCAACAATCTTCGCCGGATCCACAGCAATACCCTCTCCACTCACTATATGCCCGAGGAACGCCACTGAGGATAGCCAAAACTCGCACTTCGAGAACTTGGCATACAACTGATTTCTCCTTAGCGTCTCCAACACTAAATGAAGATGCTTGAAGTGATCTTCCTCACTTTGCGAGTACACCAAAATATCGTCGATGAAGACGATCACAAAATGGTCCAAGTACTCCCTGAACGTCCTGTTCATATAATCCATGAATACTGACGGCGCATTAGTCAGCCCAAACGGCATGACCGTAAACTCATAATGCCCGTATCTCATACTAAACGCTGTCTTCGGGATATCACTCTCCCTTATCCGCAGCTGATAGTACCCAGACTTGAGATCTAACTTCGAGTACACCGTCGACCCGACTAACTGATCAAAGAGATCATCAATCCTAGGGATCGGGTACTTGTTCATCTCAGTCAGCTTGTTTAGCTCCCGATAATCAATACACAACCTCAAGCTTCCGTCCTTCTTCTTAACAAAGAGGACCGGTGCGCTCCAAGGCGAAGAACTCGGGCGCACATACCCTTGCTCCAACAACTCTTGCAGTTGAACTTTCAGCTCCGCCATTTCCTTAGGTGCCAGCCGATACGGAGATCGTGACACAGGCTTTGCACCTGGCACTAGCTCGATCGTAAAATCTATCTCCCGCTGAGGCGGGGCTCCAAGAAGATCTGCGGGGAACACATCAGGGTATTCCGATACCACTGAAATACAATCCAACGCGGGCTTCAGCTTTGCAACCTCCACTAGTATAAAGAACAGTTCTGCACCAGCACGAACCGCCTTCACCACCTGAAGAGCAGACATCAATGTCTTGCTCGACCCCTTTAAGCCCGTAAAAGTCGTCTCACGACTCGCTCCCAGCTTGACTTCCTTGCTACCGCAATCTATATGGGCCTGCTGCTCCGAGAACCAGTCCATGCCAAATATGACGTCGAACTCCACTAACGGAAGTAAAGACGCCCACAGGTCGAACTCCTGCTCCCCAATACGAGTCTTAACATCGCAGATCCTATCCGTTCGCATCGAACACCCATTGGGCAACAACACATCCAACTTATCCTTCGCCATCGAGGAAGGGACCCCGATGCGTAATATAAATCCTTCGGACAAGAAGGAGTGTGAAGCTCCCGTATCGAAGAGTGCTCGTGCCGGATTTTCACAAATCAATACAAATCCTAAACAAGTAGTGGTAAGGTAACATGTGCATAACAAGTATTTAAATAAATTGACTTGCTATATTTAAACTGTACCTGTCACCACATCAGCTTGTTTAATGGCCTCCTGTTGGCCAAGATTATAGACCCTTGGTTGAGCCGGAGCATAGTGGGATGCGGTCGACTCCACTGCCTTTCCCTTCTCTTCATAAGTGGCTCCCGGCCTCCTCGCGGACTTAGGACGTCCGCTCCAACAATCACGGGCAAAGTGTCCCGTCTTTCCGCATGTAAAACACGCGCCCGGGGTCCGACTCGTAGTCGCCCCAGAAGTACCAGAAGGAGCTGGACCCGAAGTCCTATGCTTCTTGAAAGCCCTCCGATACCCGGACTTTGAAGTAGTCGGCACTCTGAACTCAGATTTCTTTTCACCCAAGCTTTTCTTCGCTTGCACGCTCTTCATGTCCTTCTCCAAGGACCGGGCAGTATTTACCAAGGTTAAGAAACCCTGCGTCATCGGCCCCGACAATAATAGTCTCAGCTCATCCCTCAAGCCTTCATAAAAACGATTAGTCTTGCGCTCCTCATCCATGATGGTGGAGCTAGCATAACGACTCAACCGCGTAAACTCGTGGAGATATTCATCCACGCTCCTCTCACCCTGCACCAACTTCAGGAACTCATTCTCCATTGAAATCCTCTGAGTAGAAGGGAGGTATCTTGCTAAGAACAATCCCGAGAACTCTTCCATCAGAACGTCTATCAGTTGTCTACCTCTCAAATGATGCAGCTCCAATCCTTCCCACCACATCCTCGCTTCACCGTCCAGCAGGAACGTAGCGATGGTGGTCATTTGTCACTCCTCCGTCTCCGTCGCTGTCATGACTCTCTTCACCCTAGAGAGTCAGTCTTCAGCTTGAGATGGGGTTCCCAACCCCGAGAATAACGGAGGGTTAAAGCTCATTACATGCTTTAGCTGCCTCTCAGTTGCCCTCCTTGGCACTATCGGTTCTACAACCACTTGCTCCACCCTCCTCGGCTCAGCCTCTTGCAGAGGTTCTTGCTCCATCACAGGAGCGGGCTGCTGCGCTTGCCTTCCAGGCTGCGCATTAATCACGGCCAACACCGCTTCAGCCACCAATCGTATATTTTCAGCCGACAAAGGTGTTGTAGGAGCAACCTCCGGTGCACTACTAGCCTCAGAAACTCGGCGTTCTGACGGCCTAACACCACTTCTGGTCACCTATAGTGGTACAAAACACCGTTAAGCGACCAAATTGTATTGCAAACAGCAATTATAGGAACACGCAGGTTCCTCAAACACGAGTATTTTCATTCCTAAGTGGACATTCATGGGTTCTTTTACCATTATAACGATGACGCACGCAATGTGCTCACCACCCCTTAAAAAGAATTCGCCCACGAATTCAGTTTAAGCCCGACCAAAACCTGGCTCTGATACCAAATTGTAACACCCCCTATCCGTCGCATAGTATATAGCAGTAGGTCCGGCCGGGGCCCGACGCCATATACCACAGACAGACCGGGTGGTTATGTATGGAAACCATCCAACCAATCTCAACGTCCTACACAGAGCATTCTAGCGGAAGCAGTTTATATAAGTTGTAAACAAGAACCCAGCATTAGAGCACGAATGTCCACTATTACATAATTAGGAATGTTATACAAAATACCCAAAATCGGCCTTAAGGCCTTACAGAGTGTTTCACTTGAATAATACATGATTTACAAACCTCGGCACGCAGGCCGGTCATACATGAATAAAACAGAAACATTTCCACTTGGGGCTTCGAGGGCCAGCTTCGCAAAAAGGGCTTTAGCCCGCTATTGACCGCTTGGTCCAGCTGCACCTGCAAGCAACAAACCACCGCACGGTGGCAAAACAAGGCAACGGTCAGCAATGTTGACCAAATTATAACGATCCCGCCCCCAACTCGGGGCGGCGATGCTCCTTCCCTGCATTTCATTAGCATAAGCGAGCCATACATATAACCATAGCCATTTCATCACAGACGTTGGCTCGTACGGCCACACGTCCCGTGCACTCAGGGCACATTCTCGGTGAACCGGTCGATGTCACGTCAATTAAAGCCATTAACATTCCGGACTCACCACCGCCACTTAGACGGCCAAACCTATGAGCAATTCGTCTTCCTGGCCTGGGTCACGTCAATTAAAGCCATAGACCGCCGAAGACTCACATCTATGCCAACGGTGAGTGCCACGTAACTTTAGGTCTCTCTAACCGAACGACATAAAGCGGGTACGGTTCCATCTAACCCGTGCTCACATCGCAACGACAGTTTAAGCCATTTGCGCGGGTCAAACTTCCACCGAGTCCCATTCTACCGCAAGACACATAACCCCGTTATGTTCAAGTTGGATCTCAGGCCACCAAGTTGGCAAGATCTCGTATCCGCCCAGTTTTCCGGGTGCACCTTTGGGTTAGTCCCCAAGGCTCCCTGCTGCAATCTACCGCGTATAAAACCCGAAAAACAAACCATAGCACGGAGTCTTCTCCGGCCTTATGCAATGCAACATCACCGATCCAGACCAACATGTCCGGGTAGGCTTCACACATCATGCCTACGTCCGTTCTCGCATACGGACTCTAAACGACGGGGACTTTACATATCTACCCGAAGGAACGCCTCCAACTCTCCGCAAACTCGCGAGAGCGGGCTTCCTATGCTAAGAAAGAGAGCTATTCATGCTCAAGATGAGGATCGTTACCCTTGCGTTCCTCTTTGGCGCCATCGGAAAGTAATCGGATGGAAATGACCGCACTTGCATTGCCTCCGTGGATCCGGAGTCGGCTTGCGATTCGGAGCTCCGAAGCTCCTCCAATGGCGGATCTAGCTCTTCTTCTTCTTGCCTTAGCTCTCCACTCTCCAATGATTTAGAAAGAGAACAAGTGAAGAAAAGTGAGGTTTTCCAAGTCAACTCACGGGTATATCCCTTCAGGAACATCCCCCAGCCGTCGGATCTCAACCTAAGGAAACGAACGGCTTTGATTCGGGGCTGAAATGCCCAATCTGGGCCGAACACGGCCTGGCACACGCCCGTGTTCGAGCTGACATGCCCGTCTTCTAGCTGACACGGCCGTGAGGCCGGCCGTATACCCCATGATTTTCCCCCATTTTCAACCCGAGCACTGCACGGGTCCCAGGACACGCCCGTGTCCTTGCCCGTGTCACCTTGACACGCCTGGGCCCCAGGCCGTGTACAGGGTCTCGACATTTCGTCGCGTGAAGTTCGACGACTGGATGACACGGCCTTGGACACGCCCGTGTCCTAGGCCGTGTGCCTTGTCTCGACGATCGTCGAGCGAATCTCGACGACTTCCCCGGGACGATCGTCGACAGGGGTCGACACGCCCGGCGACACGCCCGTGTCGCGGGCCGTGTGCCCATTCTCGACGATTCGTTGAGTATAACTCGACGACTCCGCGACTAAGTGTCGACACGGGTCGACACGCCCTGCGACACGCCCGTGTCGCAGGCCGTGTGCCCATTCTCGACGAATCGTCAAGTATAACTCGACGACTTCGCGGCTAAGTGTCGACACACGCTTGACACGCCTTGGGACACGCCCGTGTCCCAGGCCGTGTGCCTGCTGCCAGAACCCAAACTGGCCCAAAACGTCCCCCTTTGCTCCTTTGAGTTTCAAGGCGTTACAGGATGTTCATGACATATGGTCAACAGCCAAGAGTTCTTCATCTACCTTGATGAAAATTTTAAATTTAGTGTGATACTTGGTGATGGAAAAGTAGAGAAAATAGAAGGGCAGGGCATCATATCTGTTCTCACTGAAGCTGGAGACTTGAAGCTCATAACCGACGTGCAGTACGTGCCCACACTATCGCAGAACCTGTTAAGTGTTGGTCAAATGCTATCAAAAGGGTATAAGGTAATGTTTGATCATGATCTCTGTCATATTGTGGATAAACATTCTAGCTTATGTGTGGCTGTAGCTAAAAAAAATGGAAACAATATATTTACTCTTATATTGAAACCGGCCAAATCAAGTGCCCACTTCTGCCAAGAGAAACGTAATGCCTCCTCCGAGCTAGCTCTTTGGCACCATAGATTGGGGCACTTGAATCTTTTAAGCATCAAAACATTACAAGATCATGATCTCGTAGAAGGGTTACCAAAATTGGAGCTATGCCGCCAACATTGTGACTCATGTGCTCGAGGGAAGTCCCATCGTCTTTCGTTTCCTCCAGTTGCTAATAGGAGATCCTCGGTGCCCCTCCAATTACTTCATATTGATCTCTAGGGCCCAGCTCCTACACCATCATTGGGAAGAAGACGATACTTCTTACTTATCGTTTATGATTTTAGTCGCTATATGTGGCTCTATCATTTGGAGCAAAAATCAGATTCACTTGCAATGTTGAAAGAATTCAAGATTCAGGTAGAAAATAAGTTGGAAACAAAAATTAAAACATTCAGGATGGATAGAGGGGGAGAATTCCTATCCACTGATTTCCAAAAGTTTTGTAAGCTAGAAGGAATACATCATGAACTAACTGCTCCTGCCACGCCACAACAAAATGGAGTTGTGGAGCGGCAAAATCTCACGATTGTTGAAGTGGCAAGGACAATGATGTTACACAAAGCTTGCCCAAAGTTTCTCTGGGCAGAAGCTATCTCAACAGTAGTGTTCATACTCAATCGAGTGCCAACAAAGGGTCTTCAAAAATCAACACCTTATTTTGAGCTATATCAACGTAAGCCAAAAATTGCAAATCTGAAGGTCTTTGGGTCTATTGCCTATGCTCACAAGAACAGAGAGAAGAAAGATAAATTGGATGCAACCAGCCAGAAGTGTGTTTTTCTGGGATATTGTGAATCAAGCAAGGCATATCGTCTTCTTGATCCCGTCTCTATGAAGCTTGTCATCTCGAGAGATGTAATATTTAATGAAAATGGAAGCTGGGACTGGGGCTCAGAATCTTCTGACGCCGACATTCATTCGGAGCTGCTGGTTGTGATTGAATCATCTCCTCTCACCATCCATGACAGCCTTCTCTCCACTGACCCAGTGGACTCTGATTTAGATTCATCACCGCCCCACAAATATAGATCTATTTCAGACATCTACAGTCATGATGAATTTGCTCTGCTTGCAGTAAATTCATTCAGCTTTGAAGAAGCCGTAAAACATAAGCACTGACAAAAAGCTATGGAAGAAGAAATGAAGGCCATTAAAGAGAATAAAACTTGGTCTCTTGTTTCCAAGCCAACTGATAAAGAGATCATAGAACTAAAATGGGTATTCAAAGAAAAACGGAATGAAGAAGGAGAGGTTATAAAACATAAGGCTAGGATTGTGGCCATAGGTTTCACCCAGAAGCCCGGGGAAGATTACACTGAAACGTTCGCACCTGTCGCTAGAATGACAACAATCCGACTCATTCTTGCTACTGCAGCTCAGCACAACTATCCTATTTTCCAGTTAGATGTGAAATCGGCTTTTCTGAATGGTAAAATAAAGGAGGAAGTTTATGTTACTCAACCTCCTGGCTTCTTACAAAGAGGAGAAGAGAAGAAAGTTTGTCGATTACACAAGGCCTTATACGGCCTCAAGCAAGCGCCCAGGGCATGGCACGAAAATATTGATCAATTCTTCAGCCAAGAAGGCTTTATTTCCAGCAAGAACGAACCTTCACTCTATTTCAAAAAGGAGAATAACACAACTACAATTGTATGCTTGTATGTTGATGATTTAATCATCACTGGGCCAGATCTGTCAACAATCAACATGTTAAAAGAAAAAATGATGAAGACATATACAATGACAGACCTCGGTCACCTCAGATATTTCTTGGGGATACAGATCAAACAGGCTCCCGACAGCATTTTTATCACTCAAGAACAATACACCAGCAACCTACTCTCCAGGTATGATCTCAATCAATACAATCCTGCATTATCCCCCATGTCCAACTCTGACAGACTAATGACAAAAGCTGAAGAAGGAGTAGACAAAGATTTGTATCGCAGCCTTGTTGGCTCTCTCATTTATCTGACGAATACTCGTCCAGATATTGAGAACGCAGTGAATATCATAGCTCGCTTCGTTGGGAACCCAAGCAAAGCTCATTTTGTTGTAGGAAAAAGGATTCTACGATACATGAGCAGAACAAAGGATCATGGCCTGTTATACCAAATGGAAGAATGTGTTGATTTAGTCAGCTTTACTGACTCAGATTGGGTCGGCAACTTAGAAGATAGAAAAAGCACTGGGGGTTTCTTATTTCTTCTAGGAAGCAAGCCAATTTCTTGGTCCTCCCGGAAACAACAAACAATTGCATTATCATCCACAGAAGCTGAGTATATGGCACTCTGTTCTGCCTCCTGTGAAGCTCTATGGCTCCATCGGCTCTTAACAAAGATCTATCAACCTAAAAAAACAAAAGGGGAAGAAGAAGGGATTAAGATCTTTTGTGACAACACCGGAGCAATAGAGCTGTCAAAAAATTCGGTTCATCACAAAAGAAGCAAGCACAGAGATATTAAGTTCCATTTTATTCGGGAACTTTTGGAGAACAAAAAGATCGAGATCAACTTCATTCCCACAAAGCTTCAGCTTGCTGATATTATGACTAAGCCCCTTCCTCATGATCGCTTCCTAGAACTGAAAATGAAGATTGGAGTAAAGGCAGTTTAGATTTGAGAAGGGGTGTAAGTAGTAATCTCGAACCGCCACCATTAATGATGAAGCTCTTCGCATTCGCCTCCGCCGCATTTCTATTTATCTTTCCCTGCCAACAGTCTGCCTTAATGAGCACTGTTAGCGCTTAATATATAAATCAATGTACTATTTCATTATCTTATCATCAATGTAAAACTAAGACTAAGATATCCAATAGTAAAATCTATTCTGCTACTGTTCATCTTCCCTGTCTGTGTTTTTCTCTGTTTTGCTTCTCGATTCCTATCAGAGGGCTGCAGCTAGGAGAGAGAAATGAGTGAGGAATGAATTTATTTTTGTATTAAGACATGTTTTGGACACTTTCAGGATTTTTGTGGCTAACGCCCAGCAGTAGTTACTACCGCCAGTGATAGTCACAGTCACTATGTGTTGTGTTACTTTTAGTTGAACTATTCTAATATGCTACTTTCCTTTATGTTTTATGTTATTTCAGTGAAGTGGGATCTAGTAAAGGTACTTTATAGTTGGATATTTCCTACTCCACTTCATGATGATTTTTCGCCAGAGATGGGTTCGTGTAACAATTGGGGACCAAGTGTGGTGATCCATTTGGGTGCCCAAATGCTATGTGGAGATTTGTTTGGAGGTAGGAATGATGGTAGCCAAAGTGAACCAATTGTGAAGGTTCTTTTGGGTACCCAGATGGTTTTTATCAGGAGGTTGTAATGAATTTGTTCTTGTTAGGTTACATCTATCAATAGGTCTCCATTCATACCTTAGTGGATTTTTGTTGTAGTTACTTAAGTTTCTTTGGTAATCAACTTTAAAATAGTTGTGGCTCTCAAAACGGTGATTTGTAGGAAACTTAATTTTATTTAGCTTTTTGTTGGATAAAGATAGATCTTATGAAAGATATCAGTGATGGTAATTTTCACTTCTTTGGTTTGGTTTAGGTATAGTGTGAAAAATATTTGTTTGGATTTTGCTTGAATGTGTGGATTTATGACCTTCTTACATATGTTAATTTTAGTTTCCAATTCTTTTTTAAGTTTGAGATTTAGTCTTGCTTTGTTATAGGCAATTGTGTGTTATTTTTAAGAGTGGTGACAATTGAATTTATATGATTATTATAATCATTTCTTAAGCTTTCAAAGGTGTCATCCATATCCCTAATTTCAATTTTAAGGACTTCACACTTTGAACAGATATTTTCGAAAGATGAGTTTGTAGTTATATCAATTTTAGACACATTATTTATTTTTGCTTTAAGAGTGATGTTTTCCAAACATAACTTAGAATTAGTATCCCTCAATTTTTTAATCTTATGCTTCGAAATTTCAAGAGCGTGTAATGTAAATATAAAGGTTGTAGTGAAGAGAGAGGGATTTAGTTTGCTTACATTAGTATTGGAAGGAGCAAGAATTGAACATGAGGTTCCATTAAAATCTTCATTGTTCTATCTTTCCTCTTCCATTGATGAATGTCTGTCTTCTCTTTCTATTGAGGTGCATTATGTAGATTTGTAAATGATGGAGCTTTCTTGAATACCTCTGCAGACTTGTGTGTTCTCTACTTCTTGTGTTTGATCCATATCTACAAAGGGAAGATAGTAAATCAAGGAAATCCAAATTTTGTAAGCAGTGGCAAAACAATAACTAGCTTAAAAATATCTTGAGTGATTGTACATAATAGACGATTCATTACTTTACCATTTAAAATGCATTCTTCTCTATTTAGCTTTTTGCGGAGTCTTTAATTATAATTTCCCTGATTTTAATGTCTAATGATCTGAGAACATTTTCCATTAAAACTTTTCATCCTTTATAGTTTTTACCCTCAAATAAAGGCGGTGTCAAGGTGATTTCATTTATACTGGATTCATCCCCTTTAGAAGAAGCAAGATTATGGAGCGACATTATCCTTATGTGTTAAACCGATTTGGGATAACCTCCATCTGATACCACTTATTGGATCTTACGACGCCCTTAGAGGGGGTGAACAAGGGCTTTTAATAATATTTAGATTTAAAATAAGAAATAGTAAGATTTGTAGTTATGTTACTTCCGCCATCCGTAGTAGCTACCACTTGGTGTTTGTAACAGAAATTCCATTTTCTTTTAAACTCAAAAATAGAAAATTAGTGAGCTAGTAATGAAAAAAAAAAGATTCTTTTATTTCAATAATGACGACTATAAATTTGAGACCCCAATGACGCTTGAGATCGAGGAGATAGTAGAATCCTTTTGGTTTTCTATAATGATCATTCTCCTAAGGACCGGTTGGTTCTAGACTTGTCTCTCCAAAATATGGCCTTGAACTGCCCTCTAGATCTATCCTAGACCTAGTCGCAACAACATGCGGGAAATTATGGAAGCCTCCCAAGAAACTGACTTCCACACCTGATGATTTTCCCCATAAGTCCCGCAAGATAGTCCCCCTTACCTGCATCGAATTTACAACATTCGGAGAATAAAGGAAATACAAAATACAATAATATTAAAGAACTCCCTCAATAAGATGAACTCGAAGGTGACGTAGGTGTCGCGAGGATTGTAGCCATTATTGGGAACGTCCTCCATATAAAATATGTGTGATCGATCCTTATTCGAGTTTGTGGCCTTTGCGAGTCTTGACGGGAGTTCTTGACAGCAAGGAGGAGGAACTCATAAAGGTATAAGAGTTCTGGCTTTAAGTCGTGATCCTTGCCTCTTGTATGTGAATGAGGAGGTCCACTCTTTTTACAGGCACGGAAACTAATGCATGTGTAGTACTGTCGCTCGGCAATAGCTACTTTAGGAAACTTTTCTATCTTTAGAAAGGAGTATTTTAGGTAATATTTTCTTCCAAAAATGGACCTTCCAAAAGATATTGTCTGGCATTAGTGATACCGCTCGGCGGTAGCACTTTCCATTTTTAGCACTATCCTTCTAATTTTGGCAGACTTTTTGATGGTCTATAAATAAAGTTCCGACTCTTGCTTAAGCGTAACCCAAAAAGGCAAGTGCACCGATCGCTTGGAGTATAGAATCAAGTGTTGTATTCCACGAGTCTGTCGAGTACTTGTACTCACACGAAAGATCTATTATTTTATCTAACAAAAAGAGTGGTTGAATTGTAAAACTAAGAGGAAGTCCGATTAAAATATTAAGAGAAAAAATGATGAGTTTAAGGTTAGCACTTGATCTAGAATCCCTTTGAATAAAATAAACTTTTAATGCAAGAATAAATCAAATTTGACTGTGGAGGTTCCTAAATTATGAAGGCACCTCTCTAGAGAAAACATTATCAACTAACCTTAGGTGAATTGATTAAGATCCGTCGGCTAATCGAAACCCCTAAGATTGCTTTAGGCGATGAACTCCTCTATTGGGTTTAACCCCAATCCGAAAGATTTAAGTCGTCATCTCTCGAGGATTGCATGCAACTCCTTTTATCTTTGAACAATCTTCTCGTATTCACAACCTATCGGCAAACTAGAATACAGATCTTATTTCAAAAACATACAATCCTTTTATTCTTGAATGATCTCCTCACATTCATCACCTCTCGGTAAACTAGAACACATATCTTTGATCGAAAAAATGTGTTCGTGACGTAAGAAAATGAAGCAAAATTATTCAAAGATAAATCGAAGCGAACTAAAGTAGAGAGCTTGCTAATTTTTTAAGAGACAAAGCAAATTTTATTTTATTCCAAAGCTCATCATGATCAAGTGCTAATAGAAATTTAAATACTTATCATGATGAAGGAATTACATATAAAGGTGGGGAGAGACATGATTACTAAATATAAGAAAGCTTGAATTGAAATAGAGCAACAATAGGAATGAAAATACAAAAACTACACTAGCAATTAGAAATGAAAATGCAACTAAAACAAACCAGAATTACAGATATTCAGTCCCAAAATCTCCCTCCTCAGCTTAATAACATTGCTGGAAGTTATATAAACTTCAGCTGGGGAGTCACGCCCCCTAGTCATGCTTGTGGCCCGGGCGTGTCTAATACAGAACAGCCGTCATAAAAACCCGGGAAACTCTAGAGGAATAATTGCCATAATGCATTAACAGGCGGGTCACGGCTCTAGGTTATATGCTCGCGACCTAGGGCATGTCTTGACCAAGTTTGGAAAATGGTGAGAATCAGTGTGATCAGTAGTTAATCCGTCAGTTTAGGAAGGAGTCACGCACCCTGATCACACCCGTGACCGGGGCATGTTTGCTGAAATGTCATGTTGGCACGAATAGTTGGATTGAACGATTACCCATACCACTTGGCCTGCTGGACACGCCCCCTGTCACGCTCGTGATAGGGGCGTGTAATTTAATCATACGTGGCATCTTGTCCGGTGCGCTAGAGAAAGGGCTTGGTGTGCGGGTTGAGTCGCACCCCGGGTCACGCTCTTGACTAGGGCGTGTGACTTTTAACGAAAACCCTCCAAAAATTGCCTAAAATTCTCCAGTGAGCTCCAATTTGATAATTGCAGCACAAAACAACTTATATTGCAAAAATAAGACAATTCGAGGTTATTTAAGTAAAATATAAATAAAATAGAACCAATTATTAAAATAAAACTATATAAAAATAACACAAGTAGAGTTATCAAATATCCGCATACTTACCTGTTTGCTAGTCCCGAGCAAACAACCTTTCATAGGGAGCAGAAAAATTTTCAAAACTATAGAAGAATGGTGAACCTAAGGAGTAAAATGCAAAGTCTTATGCCTATGTGTGTAGAGATTTTAGCAGAAATACTTACTCAGCATACAAAGTAGTTTATAGATTTCAAGAAAGTGTCTCGATTTATTATTGCCACTTTAAAAAATAAATACCGGTAAATTCGTTATTTATTTTCAGGGAGAGAGTAGCGTGTTTAATAAGATTGATATTACACAATATCAAGAATCGGAGTACCCTCCAAAGAAATCCATCAATGACGATGGTCATAGGCTTTCCCTTTCACACTCTCGTCGCGACACTAGTCTAACTCATAAGCATAAATCATTAAGACTTAGCTAGGTTGAAATGTAGACTTAGGTTTTTTTTTGAAATGTAGACTTAGGTTAATAGTTTCGATAATCAAAGATAAACTTTACGGCTAGTCACACATAAACCAAAAGTGAGCTCGCACAAATGAATCTATACTAATACCCATGATTTTTCAAGAACATAGCCAATTTTTCCAAACCTTTCGGTTTTCTTTTTCACTTCTTTTTTTCTTTTTCTTCCCTTGTGATATATATATATATATATATATATATATATATATATTATTATTATAAGGGAAAAGTTGTCTTTGGTGAAACATTAAAAAATATCAATTATGCCCTAATTTTTATATTTCAATGACTTGACATATATTATAATCTATTTCAAAGAAATTAAAATACAATGTTCATTCAAGTAATTATACTATCAAAAATTTAGAAGTAATGATGAAAATCTATTTAAATTCAAAAAGTTTTTTAGTAGAGCTCTTACACCTACTATGGTAGGTTGTCATTAGACATGTCAGCGATTTATTCAAGGAAGGTTGTCATTAGGCATATCAGTGGTATTTTTTAGACGATGACATTAAATCAATTAACTTTATTAAAGTCAAAATTAATATTTTTAGGTCAAAACATATATTTTTTTACAAAATAAAAATTGTAATATTTATGTATATTTTTTTACGGTCATTTTGAGTACTCATATTTATATGTTGCGGGCAAAACCCACCTTGATGAGATGGGCGAAACTCGTCGGCACCGGTCGGGTACTGTCACCCATGACCATAGGGGCGGAGCCCCGTGTCGAGCACTCATATATATATATATATATATATATATATATATATATATATATATATATATATATATATATATATATATATATATATATATATATATATATATATATATATATATATATATATATATATTCCACAAACGGGAGAAAAAATCCGTGAATATAACCATCATACTAGAATGACTTCCAAACCATACTCAAAGTATAACAACTTTTTTGAGCTCGGGCTTAGATGTGTAAATATGATGTTTTTTATGCTTTGGTTATATTATTGCAGTTAAAATAAAAGATAAGGTATAACAGCTCAACTTTGTTTAGCAAAGGTAAAATATTAGGTGCGGGTGTAAAGGCTCAAACGGGACAATAGAAATGTCTAACTTCTTTTCATGCTAATGAATTTAACGTATGCAAAGTCTTAAAAATAGCTTTGGACAAGTTTTACACATCGAGAAAGTAATACCTTTCCTCTTAACTCGTGTAATATTGCTCTAGTCAACTTCTACATAATCACCTAAATTAATTTCGAATTATACCGGTTTCGAGTTAAAAGTGAAATAAACCATTTTCATGCAATTAGAAAAATATAAACCTAAGAGTATGCTGAATATTTAATGCTACTTAAAATTCTACTAACATGTGCGCTTGAATAGAAAGACAATATAACCAACAGTTTTACTTCAAACTTCAAAATCTAATAAAGCTAGAAAATTTTCTAAATACTATGAAAAAACTAATTTACTAAGAATTTTGCAAGTGAGAAAGTATAGAAATAAAAGATTTCTCTAATAAAGCTATTTTTTAAAATAAAACTTTTTTTAATTTTTTTTAAATATAATCTATATTTTTTTAAACATATATGTATATACATATATTTTAAAAGATTTTGCTCAAAAATAAATACTAGTGTCTGATCCCCCCCCCCCCATACTTAAGATGAAATATGACCCTCAATGTTTTGTGAAAAATAAAAATTTAAAATATAGGAAAAAAAGGAACTTCTCTAAGAAGAATCACTAAGTCGCACCAAACAATCCGAAAAGAAGTAATTAAAGCAAAAAAATAGAGAATATTTTTTTAATAATCTATTAAACTCGTCGGCACCGGTCGGTTACTGTTGCCCTTGGTCATATGGGCGGAGCCCCGTGTCGGGCACTCGTGTGTGTGTGTGTGTGTCATATATATATATATATATATATATATATATATATATATATATATATATATATATATATATATATATATATATATATTCCACAAACGGGAGAAAAAATCCGTGAATATAACCATCATACTAGAATGACTTCCAAACCATACTCAAAGTATAACAATGTTTTTTGAGCTCGGGCTTAGATGTGTAAATAGGATGTTTTTTTGGCTTTGGTTATATTATTGGAGTTAAAACAAAAGATAAGGTATAACAGCTCAACTTTGTTTAGCAAAGGTAAAATGTTAGGTGCGGGTGTAAAGGCTCAAATGGGCCAATAGAAATGTCTAACTTCTTTTCATGCTAATGAATTTAACATATGTAAAGTCTTAAAAATAGCTTTGGACAAGTTCTACACATCGAAAAAGTAATACCTTTCCTCTTAACTCGTATAGTATTGCTCTAGTCAACTTCTACATACTCACCTAAATTAATTTCGAATTATACCGGTTTTGAGTTAAAAGTGAAATAAATCATTTTCACGCAATTAGAAAAATATAAAGCTAAGAGTATGCTGAATATTTAATATTACTTAAAATTCTACTAACATGTGCGCTTGACTAGAAAGACAATATAACCAATAGTTTTACTTCAAAATTCAAAATCTAATTGTTGAAGCCAAAAATGACCTCTCGTGGAGTTCGGGGTCCCTTGAAAGGGGTGACCTCGCACCTACTACACTCAAGAGAACGTCACGGACCAAAGATCAAGAAGCTAGAAACAGACCCTCGGCTCTAGCGCGGAGGTCCCACCTCACACCCGGAAGACCTTTGAGGTCTCCCCCTCCCTAGCCAATGCTTGAGCCAGGATGCCTTGAAGGATGAAGAGCGAGTGAAGAAGTCATGCTCTCCAAGGCACCCCTAAGGGTCTATTTATAGTTTTACAAATCCCATGGACCAAAATGCCAGAAATACCCCTACGCCAAATATGCCTCGGGCCAATAGAAAACATCCACATCGGACGGTAAAGGGGGAAATCTACCCTTGGGGGTACAACAGTAAAAGCAAGCCCCCTACCCCCCCCCCCGGACACCCGAGGCAGGCCGCCGGGCGAGACACTGCCCGCAGGCAGGTCTCATCACCCAGACAGGACGCTGGCGAGACCTCGCCCGTAGGCCGGTCTCGCCACCAGGCAGGCCGCCGGGCGAGACCCTGCCCGCAGGCAGGTCTCGCCACCCTGGAAAGCCGCCGGCGAGACCTACCCGCAGGCCGGTCTCGCCACCAGGCAGGCCGCCGGGCAAGACCCTGCCCGCAGGCAGGTATCGCCACCTAGGCAGGCCGCCGGCTAGACCTACCCGCAGGCCGCTCTCGCCACCAGGCAGGCCGCCTGGCGAGACCCTTCCCGCAAGCAGGTCTCTCCAGCCAGGCAGGCGCTAGCGAGACCTCGCCCGTAGGCCGATCTTGCCACCAGGCAGGCCGCCGGCGAGACCCCGCCCGCAAGTCGGTCTCGCCACCAGGCAGGCCGTCGGGCGAGACCCTGCCCGCAAGCAGGTCTCGCCACCCAGGAAGGCCTCCGGCGAGACCCTGCCTGCAGGCTGGTCTTGCCCCCCACCTCGAACTTAGCAAGCTGGGGCGGGTGCCGACCAACGTGCCGCACCCGCCGCCAAAAAAGGGCCACTGGGGGGAGGCAGATTTTTCCTCCCCCTACTAGTATATTCTGAGGCCTGTACCTAAATTGTCCACCAAGAGCTCAAACCACTCAAAAAACTTAAAACCAAAAACCTGCGAATACAGGATTGTACACAATCCCCGCTATTTTCGAGGTTGGCACAAGCTCGGAAAGAAACGTCTAACCCAACGTATTCGCTGAGTGTAATTTCCTGCGGGGTCAACCGGCCAAGCCAGCTATGGGAGCCTGGGTGGCGAGACCCCCTCCGGGTAAAAAACACTTCACCCCCCAGAGGGGTCAACCTGCCATGCCAGCTATGGGAGCCTGGGTGGCGAGACCTGTAACGCCCCCGATTTTCCAGTGATTTATTTAATTTCTTATTTGACATATTATGACGTCAGAGCGTTTTGTTAGCGCGTGTTGGTCGTGTGACGTTGTTAGAGCGTGCTTTTAGCTCTTTAGGTTCCCTGTGTGACTTGGTGATGCCTGTTAGCAAGATTCCCTAGCGAGCCGAGGTCTGTTTGTTGACTCGGTGGAGCCTCTTGGGGAATGCTTGTGTTTTGGCCTTGGGAGATATTTGCCCGAGTTTTGTTCGTCGGATTGTGTTACCGACTTTGTCGTAGCGCGTTTGCGTTCGTTAGCTTTGACCGGCCAAATTTTGGGATTTGCGTCGGGAGTGGAAAATTTTATATTAGGAAATTAGATCGGCTAATTTTAGACTTGCTCGTCAGGTTTCGTCGCGTTCCGAGCGTTTTTGGAGCCTCGGCGCGAAATTGAAGTTTGTATGTTTTCGCGTACGCCGTTAACTTTAGAAATTATTAGCTCGAAAACGGTGCGTCGGAATTCGATTTCGACTTCGCCGTTGGATTCGTAGCGTCGTCATTCGCCTACGGTGCGAATTTCGTTCGTTTCGGCGCGCGTTTGGCCCTCCGTAACCATATAAGGCTATCATGTTATATAAATAATAATTATTATATATATTATTATATATATATATATTTATATAAAGAATTTATATAAAAAAAAAAACAAAAAAAATGAAAATGAATGAATTCGTAGAGAATCGGTGAGAATCATTCTCACCGATCGCCCCCCCCCCCCCTTTTGTTTTTAATTTATTTTACTATAATAAATATATTATTATTTTTATTATTAGTATATATATATATATATATATATATAGGTTAAAGAAGAAGAAAAGCCTCCTTTCTTCTTCCCCGAACAGCAGCCCTCCCCCCCTGTGCGACGAACCCTTCCGTTCGCAAATCTTTCGGCGGCCGCCACCACCGATCCGGTGGACGGAATTTCGATCCGATCGCGGCGTTGGAAAGCTCTCGGCGAGAGCTTCGAGATCGCGGTAAGTTTTTCCCGTTTCGGTGACCGTTTCGCCTTATATTTTTTCGGCCCTAACCCCGGTTGTCCGTTTTTTCATAGATCTCGTCTCCGCGTGTCCCCTTTTGGACGGATCTACGTGGTGGAGTATTTTGGGTGACGTTTTCAAGGTCGATTTGAGGCAAGTTGATTTCTCCCCTCTTGCGTGCCTCCATAAGTTGCATTTTTGTCGTATTATTCTTTTCTCCTTGTCGTAGAATAGGTGAAATTGGAATGTTCCTAGTTTAGGGCTTGTGGTTGGCCTAAACTAGGAAGTTATCGGTTTTATTTTAGTTGTACTCGGCGGGTAGGGGAAAATAAATCGGCGGGTAGGGGGAAATACTCGGCGGGTTTTGGTCGTAGAACTTGGTAGTTTCTAAGTGGTGTTGTCGGCTAGTTTTGGCGCCGAATCGTGGATCCTTAGCATGTGGTAGCTGGGTTTCTGAAGGAGTATGGTACCAGGGGAGTTCGAGCCGTGGCCACCACCATTCCCTCCTTTGTATATTTTTTTGGGTTCCTGTAAGAGGTTGGAACTCTATGTGTGTGGACCCTGTGGCGGCCCCTTTAGTACTCTTGAGACACCTGAACCTGGTTGTTCGGTTGTGACTGTTCTTAGTCTCCGACACAGGTTTGGGATTTGTGCCAGTGCTAATGATTTACAAGTTTAGGAATGTTAGTTCCTTCTTACTGTTCATTTGATGCATATTGGTTTCCTTCTGTCTCTGCAGGCTTGAGCGGAGTTTGGTACGTTTCTGTACTTGTTGCATTTCTCTCACTTTACTGATTATTACACCTGCATTTTGTCCTCTTTTGGATTCTTTAACAGAGTTTTTCGGCATTTACTCTTGCAGGGTTGGTAACCCTTTTTCTTTCTGTTCTTTTATTCAATTATTATCTGATGCTTCTTTGCCACTTGTTTCATTATTTCTTGCTGAGGTGTTCTCCTTTTGAATGCCTCAGGTTCAGGTCTGTAGCCGGCTGTGCGGCTAGTTTCAGGAGTTTCTCTATGGACTGCGCTTTGGCAGTGTTTTCCTCGCTTGTCGAGGTAGTTCTTTAGCCTTGTAGTAGTACAGACATACATGCACACCAGCGAGTTCGTGTCAGGTTGTTGACGCTCGTTGGAGGTTTTCCTTTGTGATATTAAGTATTTGCTTAGCTGCTAGTTTACCTGTTTTGTGGTAGTTTCACTTGCTCTCTGGGAATGTTTTATGCTAGGTTGCTAGTTACTTTAAACCCTATAATAGAACTACTATATGTATTGCATGATCAACATGTTTTATAAAAGCTCAAACTCTATTTTCCAATGCGTAAAAAGATGGTTTTCCTTATAAATATTATAAATTGAAATCTAGGGTCTTGCACAGTGTAAGTCGTCCTCTTAGGACGCTTATGCGCTCTTTTAGGATGTTAAGCATAAATGAAGTACTTTTCCGCTACGTATAAAAATAGTTTTCAAACCGTGGACTATCTGATCCACTGAGCCAAGGGATACAGCCAATTAATTTAAAAATCAGTTTTCTATTGATTTTAACTTATGATTTGAAGGATTAGAGTGTTGCCTGAGCGTCAGCAGTTATCCCCTGCTTGACGTGGCATCACAGCTCGTTGTTTTCTCGTGCTCTGATTCATTATATAAATGAGAAAATACGGGTTGTGACAGTTGGTATCAGAGGGAGGTTGCTTGACAAATTGTCGGGCAACCTGTCCCTGTTAGTGTTAGGTGTTTAGAATCATATCATACACACACCGATATGTCATCAGCACGTCTTGGCTAAAGCACGAACACTACACTCATGAGCATAAAGAAGTATACGGGGCATATTATGTAGTATGGGATGCATAATATGTGTTTGTATATGGATCCACCATAGGAGGCAACATGTGAGGGTTATGTAGTATGGGATGCATAACCTCACCACATGAATGCGGCTAGCACGTTTTCTTTTTCGTTGCATGGAAATGTTATGTAGTATGGGATGCATAACATTTTCATGTGTACGCCGCTCATAACATGAATTAGGGCCTTTTTAGAATGCATAGCACAATCATGCATAGCATAACATTGCATAAGCACAACGTGCCAAGCTAAAGATTTGCAGGATGACATGTGTACACACATGATTTTGAGTCAAAAAGAATATAAATTCATGCATTCCCGATCTAGGCACAAGAGTTAGTTGGATGATAGTGAATCATCGTAGGATAAGCATATCATCATTACAAAAAAATCCCAGAGCAAGTTAGCAGCATGAGCAAGTACTTAAGTATGTATTGTTTGTACTATGTGTTTGGTTCTAGTGGGTGGGCTAGGTGTCTAATTAGTGTTTTGTTGTTCCATTAGAATGTCGAGGCGTCCTTCGACAAGGTTGACTCCCCAGTCGGAGGGAGAATCTTCAGGTGCGCAGAGCAGCGCAGTGATAGAAGGTCTGAGACAAAGCAATGAAGCCTTGTCAAAGCAAGTAGGGGATTTGCAGTCTCAGGTCCAGTCCTTGTTAGCAGTCGTGGCAGGGCAGATCCCGAGAGTTCAGGACCCTGTGGTGGGTCAAGCTGTCCATGTTCCCCCCGCTCCTCTGGTGCCTCCGGTCGTGGTGCCACCAGAGATGACCTTTATTTCTCAGTTTCAGCGACTTAGGCCTCCGACGTATGATGGCAAGGCAGATTTCATGGTCTTAGACGATTGGATGATATCAATCGAGGAGATGTTCTCATACTCCGGGATCACTGATGATCAGAAAGTGATGTTAGCCGCATATCAGCTCAAAGGGTTGGCAAAGAGCTGGTGGCTGAGGGAGAAAGAAGGTCTGAAGGACGGGTGTTCCTGGGAGTCCTTTAAGGAGCTACTTCTGAGCAAGTTTCTGCCATCGGTCGAGAGGGACCGTCTGATGAATGATTTCCTGCACTTAAAGCAGAGGCAGCTCACGGTTAGTGAGTACGAAATCGAGTTTAGTAAGCTAAGCCGATTTGCCCCAGACTTGGTGAGTTTCGATGAAAATAGAAGCAAGCGATTTCTGGCTGGGCTAAGGAGTGACATCCAGCAATTAGCTAGTGCCTATGCGACCTCAAGTTATGCTGGTATGGTGGAAGCTGCCTTAAAGGTAGAGGCAATTGATAATGTCAAGAATCGAGGTCAATAACTGAGAAAGATAAAAGAAAGTCTGATGAGGGTAAGAGTACTCAGGTCCCTGACGCGGCTCCGAGGAAGAGAAATAAGGAGGTATGCAGTTTCTGTGGCCGACTGGGCCATCCATTTGAAAGATGTTATCAAAGGTTAGGAGCTTAAAAGAAAGAGCAGATTCATGCGATCCAAGGTGTCCAAAAGAAAGATTTGCTTTGTTCGGTATGCAAGAAGCCGGGGCACGATGATGCCCATTGCTGGAAGAAGACTAGAAGTTGTTTCTTGTGCGGTCAAGTGGGTCATCTCAAGTATCAGTGCCCGCAAGCTCAGCTTACTCTTCAGCCAGTTCCCCTTCAGGCCTTGCCGCCGCCGCAGCGAGTGGACAAGGGGAAAGGAAAGTTGAACGTGGTCTCTATGGACGAAGCTCAGACGTCCACGCAAGTGATATCAGGTTAGATTCTTCCCTAGTTCTAATGTTTAGCTCATAGTTATAGTTTTGAGCGTTCGCTTCCTTAGTCGCGTGTGCAATTTTATAGGACGATTTAAGGTAAAGAACCGCTGGGCGCGTGTTCTGTTCGATTCCGGCGCTACCCACTCATTTTTGGCTAGGGCCTTCGTAGAGCGTTACCGGTTGGATCTCGATCGTGTTGGTGATGCGTTCTGTGTCAAGTTTCCTTCAGGCGAATCTGTAGTTTCGGATCAGGGTATCCAGAGTTGTCCAATTTTGTTAGGCGATTTCCTCGCGTTTGCTGATTTGAAGCTATTAGATCTGGAAGACTTCGATGTGATCCTAGGCATGGACTGGTTGTCCAGATATGATGCTGTGATCCAATGCAAGGGTAAACGCTTGGACTTCAGGATGGACAACGGTCAGCCCGGGAGTGTTTACGGTTATCCGCCCCAGGATTCTCCGACTATATCGGCGGTATGTGCTCGGAAGCTTGTAGATTCCGGATGTTTTGCTTGTTTGGTTTCGGTTTTAGAAACCAAGGTTAGTTTGCCGTGTTTGGAGGAGATCCCGGTGGTTCGTGATTATCCTGATGTCTTTCCAGCTAATCTTCCTGGTCTCCCGCCTGATCGAGACGTGGAGTTTGTTATAGATTTGGAGCCGGGTACGCGTCCTATTGCCAAGGCGCCTTACCGGATGGCCCCACGCGAACTGGAGGAGTTGCGTATCCAGTTAGACGAGTTGCTTGAGAACGGATTTATAAGGCCGAGTTCTTCGCCTTGGGGTGCTCCCGTTTTGTTCGTCAAGAAAAAGGATGGATCGATGAGGTTGTGCATCGATTATAGAGAACTAAATAAGGTAACGATCAAGAATAGGTATCCGTTGCCAAGGATAGATGATTTGTTTGATCAACTGCGAGGCAGCGCCATGTTCTCTAAGATTGACCTTCGTTCGGGCTACCACCAGTTAAGGATCCGTGAATCAGATATACCGCGGACTGCCTTCCGTTCCCGACATGGACATTTTGAATTTTTGGTGATGTCGTTTGGGTTGACCAACGCACCTTCTGCTTTCATGGACATGATGAACAGGGTCTTCAAGGACTTTCTGGACAAGTTTGTGGTCGTATTTATAGACGATGTGTTGGTGTATTCACGCAATGTTGAGGAGCATGACCAACATTTGCGTCTAGTTTTATCTGCCTTGAGGGACCATAAGTTGTTCGCCAAGCTAAGTAAATGCGAGTTCTGGTTGCCTCAGGTTTCTTTCCTGGGTCATGTGGTTAACAAGGACGAAATCTCTGTCGACCCAGAAAAGATAGCCGCAGTTATGGAATGGACGAGGCCTGCCACACCCAAAGAAATAAGAAGCTTCCTATGATTGGCTGGCTACTATAGAAGATTTGTAGAGAGTTTCTCTACGTTATCTGCGCCATTGACTAAATTGACGCAGAAGAATGCAGCATTTGTGTGGAGCGATAAGTGCGAAGAAGCGTTCCAAGAGCTAATGAATAGACTGTGCACTGCTCCGATATTGACATTGCCTACGGAAGGATTAGACTATGCCGTTTACGTGGACGCATCCCACGTGGGTCTTGGTTGTGTGCTGATGCAAGAAGGAAAAGTGATTGCGTATGGGTTAAGACAGCTTAAGATTCATGAAAGGAACTACCCTACGCATGACTTAGAATTCGCAGCAGTTATTTATGCATTGAAATTATGGAGACACTTGTTGTATGGCGCGTAGTGCAAGATTTATACAGATCATAAGAGTTTGAAGTATGTCTTCACTCAAAAGCAGTTGAACATGCGCCAGCGCAGATGGTTAGAGTATGTGGCTGATTATGAAGTGGAGATCTTATACCATCCGGGTAAGGCTAACGTGGTAGCCGACGCCTTAAGCAGGAAGACAGGGAAAATTTTCAATCTCTCCACTGAGTTGTTGGTAGAAGAGTTCCTTTTAATGGATATTTCAGTTGGTAGATGTGACTCGCCAAGCAGTTTGGAAGTGTCTGAGCCTTCATGGATTTCTCTTACGAGGCTTCATCAAAAGGACGATCCTGATCTACTGCACCTTCATAATAGAACTGAGAAGGGGGAGCTGCCTGACTTTTTGATCGATGACGCGGGTACTCTAAAGTACCGCGGTAGATTTTGCGTCCCCAATTTTCGAGATATTCGAGATAAGTTGTGTAGTGAGGCACACGGTTCAAGTGTGGCCTACCATCCAGGGTCTACAAAAATGTATAAGGACTTGAAACAGATTGCCTGGTGGATTGGGATGAAGGGTGACATTGCAAGGTTTGTGTCAGAATGCTTTACGTGCAAAAGAGTTAAGGCTGATCATGGAAGGCCTGGTGGAAAGTTAGCGCCTTTAGAGATTCCAACTTGGAAGTGGGAGAGTATCTCAATGGATTTCATTACTGGTTTGCCGAGATCTCCCCGAGGGCATGACTCTGTTTGGGTGATTGTTGATAGATTAACAAAGTGTGCACACTTCGTACCCTTTCAGATTGGTTACTCGATGAAGAAGATAGCGGAGCTATATTTGAATGAAGTTATCAGGTTACATGGAGTACCCGTAAGTATAGTATCAGATCGAGACTCCAGGTTTACGTCTCGTTTCTGGAAGAGCCTTCAAGAAGGATTGAGAACTGACTTGAGATATTCTACCGCATATCATCCACAGACCAATGGTCAAACGGAGCGTGTTAATCAGATTGTGGAAGATATGATCCGTTGTTATATATTAGACCACGGAGGAGCGTGGGATGAACGCTTGAGGTTGATGGAGTTCGCATACAATAACAGTTATCAAGAGAGTCTGCAAACGGCTCCTTTCGAAGCGCTATATGGAAGACGATGTAGAACTCCTCTGTTTTGGGCTGAGGTTGGTGAGAGGCCGCTGTTAGGTCCAGATGCCTTAGAAGAAATGGAAGTCTCTGTAAAGCTTATTCGAGAGAAGCTTTGGATAGCGCAAGAGCGGTACGAGAAGAACGCCAATCGGCGTAGGTCCGTTTTGGAATTTTCTGTGGGAGACATGGTATTCCTTAAGTTTTCCCCGATGGTTGGAGTGAAGAGGTTCGGTAAGAACCATAAGTTGGACCCAAGGTATGTGGGACCATTTGAAATTGTGGAGCGGATTGGTGTGTCAGCCTACAAGTTGAAATTGCCCGCAAATTTTCCTGGCGTGCACAATGTTTTTCACGTGAGCCAACTGCGGAGGTGTGTGCTAAGTGACAGACAAGTGCTGGATGCAGTGCCCCAGTTGGAGCCTAACCTTTCCTACGTGGAAGTTCCTATCCGTGTTTTGGATGTGCAAGATCGAGTGTTGCGGAAAAAGACAATACCGATGGTAAAGATTCTGTGGAAAAACCAAGACGTGGAGAGCGCGACTTGGGAGTTGGAGTCAGCTATGAGGGAGGCGCATCCTCATTTGTTCTCCTAGATGTGCTCGGTAAGCATTCGATAACCCTTGGTTATTTTCTTTTCCTCTTTGGTAGAATTGTTTTATGCGTAAAGTTTCGGGACGAAACTTTCTTTTAGGGGGAGTAACTGTAACGCCCCCGATTTTCCAGTGATTTATTTAATTTCTTATTTGACATATTATGACGTCAGAGCGTTTTGTTAGCGCGTGTTGGTCGTGTGACGTTGTTAGAGCGTGCTTTTAGCTCTTTAGGTTCCCTGTGTGGCTTGGTGATGCCTGGTAGCAAGATTCCCTAGCGAGCCGAGGTCTGTTTGTTGACTCGGTGGAGCCTCTTGGGGAATGCTTGTGTTTTGGCCTTGGGAGATATTTGCCCGAGTTTTGTTCGTCGGATTGTGTTACCGACTTTGTCGTAGCGCGTTTGCGTTCGTTAGGTTTGACCGGCCAAATTTTGGGATTTGCATCGGGAGTGGAAAATTTTATATTAGGAAATTAGATCGGCTAATTTTAGACATGCTCGTCAGGTTTCGTCGCGTTCCGAGCGTTTTTGGAGCCTCGGCGCGCGATTGAAGTTTGTATGTTTTCGCGTACGCCGTTAACTTTAGAAATTATTAGCTCGAAAACGGTGCGTCGGAATTCGATTTCGACTTCGCCGTTGGATTCGTAGCGTCGTCATTTGCCTACGGTGCGAATTTCGTTCGTTTCGGCGCGCGTTTGGCCCTCCGTAACCATGTAAGGCTATCATGTTATATAAATAATAATTATTATATATATTATTATATATATATATATATATTTATATAAAGAATTTATATAAAAAAAACAAAAAAAATGAAAATGAATGAATTGGTAGAGAATCGGTGAGAATGAATCTCACCGATTCTCACCGAATCGGTGAGATTCATTCTCACCGTTCGGACCCCCCCCCCCTTTTTGTTTTTAATTTATTTTACTATAATAAATATATTATTATTTTTATTATTAGTAATTATATATATATATATATATATATATATATATATATATATATATATATATATATATATATATATATATATAGGTTAAAGAAGAAGAAAAGCCTCCTTTCTTCTTCCCCGAACAGCAGCCCTCCCCCCTGTGCGACGAACCCTTCCGTTCGCAAATCTTCCGGCGGCCGCCACCGCCGATCCGGTGGACGGAATTTCGATCCGATCGCGGCGTTGGAAAGCTCTCGGCGAGAGCTTCGAGATCGCGGTAAGTTTTTCCCGTTTCGGTGACCGTTTCGCCTTAGATTTTTTCGGCCCTAACCCCGGTTGTCCGTTTTTTCGTAGATCTCATCTCCGCGTGTCCCCTTTTGGACGGATCTACGTGGTGGAGTATTTTGGGCGACGTTTTCAAGATCGATTTGAGGCAAGTGGATTTCTCCCCTCTTGCGTGCCTCCATGAGTTGCATTTTTGTCGTATTATTCTTTTCTCCTTGTCGTAGAATAGGTGAAATTGGAATGTTCCTAGTTTAGGGCTTGTGGTTGGCCTAAACTAGGAAGTTATCGGTTTTATTTTAGTTGTACTCGGCGGGTAGGGGAAAATAAATCGGCGGGTAGGGGTAAATACTCGGCGGGTTTTGGTCGTAGAACTTGGTAGTTTCTAAGTGGTGTTGTCGGCTAGTTTTGGCGCCGAATCGTGGATCCTTAGCATGTGGTAGCTGGGTTTCTGAAGGAGTATGGTACCAGGGGAGTTCGAGCCGTGGCCACCACCATTCCCTCCTTTGGATATTTTTTTGGGTTCCTGTAAGAGGTTGGAACTCTATGTGTGTGGACCCTGTGGCAGCCCCTTTAGTACTCTTGAGACACCTGGACCTGGTTGTTCGGTTGTGATTGTTCTTAGTCTCCGACACAGGTTTGGGATTTGTGCCAGTGCTAATGATTTAAAAGTTTAGGACTGTTAGTTCCTTCTTACTGTTCATTTGATGCATATTGGTTTCCTTCTGTCTCTGCAGGCTTGAGCAGAGTTTGGTACGTTTCTGTACTTGTTGCATTTCTCTCACTTTACTTATTATTACACCTGCATTTTGTCCTCTTTTGGATTCTTTAGCTGAGTTTTTCGGCATTTACTCTTGCAGGGTTGGTAACCCTTTTTCTTTCTGTTCTTTTATTCAATTATTATCTGATGCTTCTTTGCCACTTGTTTCATTATTTCTTGCTGAGGTGTTCTCCTTTTGAATGCCTCAGGTTCAGGTCTGTAGCCGGCTGTGCGGCTAGTTTCAGGAGTTTCTCTGTGGACTGCGCTTTGGCAGTGTTTTCCTCGCTTGTCGAGGTAGTTCTTTAGCCTTGTAGTAGTACAGACATACATGCTCACCAGCGAGTTCGTGTCAGGTTGTTGACGCTCGTTGGAGGTTTTCCTTTGTGATATTAAGTATTTGCTTAGCTGCTAGTTTACCTGTTTTGTGGTAATTTCACTTGCTCTCTGGGAATGTTTTATGCTAGGTTGCTAGTTACTTTAAACCCTATAATAGAACTACTATATGTATTGCATGATCAGCATGTTTTATAAAAGCTCAAACTCTATTTTCCAATGCGTAAAAAGATGGTTTTCCTTATAAATATTATAAATTGAAATCTAGGGTCTTGCACAGTGTAAGTCGTCCTCTTAGGACGCTTATGCGCTCTTTTAGGATGTTAAGCATAAATGAAGTACTTTTCCGCTACGTATAAAAATAGTTTTCAAACCGTGGACTATCTGATCCACTGAGCCGAGGGATACGGCCAATTAATTTAAAAATCAGTTTTCTATTCATTTTAACTTATGATTTGAAGGATTAGAGTGTTGCCTGAGCGTCAGCAGTTATCCCCTGCTTGACGTGGCATCACAGCTCGTTGTTTTCTCGTGCTCTGATTCATTATATAAATGAGAAAATGCGGGTTGTGACAAGACCCCCTCCGGGTAAAACACACTTGGCCCCCCGGAGGGGTCAACCTGCCATGCCAGCTATAGGAGCCTGGGTGGCGAGACCCCCTCCGGGTAAAAAACACTTTGTCCGCCGGAAGGGTCAACCTGCCAAGCCAGCTATGGGAGCCTGGGTGGCGAGACCCCCTCCGGGTAAAAAACACTTGGCCCCCCGAAGGGGTCAACCTGCCACGCCAGCTATGGGAGCCTGGGTGGCGAGACCCCCTCCGGGTAAAAAACACTTGGCACCCCGGAATGGTCAACCTGCCATTCTAGCTATTGGGAGCCTGAGTGGCGAGACCCCCTCCGGGTAAAAAACACTTGGCCTCTACGAGAGGTACCACCAGCCTTGTCCAGCTAGTCAGAGCCCGGATAGTGGGAGCATCTCCGAGCAAAAGAGACTTGGGCCTCCACGAGAGGTACGCCTGCCCTACTAGCTAGTGAGAGCCTGACAGCAGGACCATCATCGGAGCAAAGGAACTTACTGTAAGACCCCCCCTCCCCCTTACCAAGGAGGGCTACTGGGTCTTATGCCCAGAACCACCGTCTTACGGTGACACTAACGCACGGGTTAGTCGACACCGTAACACACCGATTCTCTCGGCTATTACGATCATATAACCTGTAGGCCAAAATGAGAAATAGAAGTATAGTAGTATATCAAATCCACTAGTCCACAAGTCACAGAGTGCATATCATATATATAAATGAAGAGTACAAAAACATAGTCCACAATGAGTACAAATGAAAGAGAATAAGGGCTTATGCCCAGTACCTCATATCAACTCTCTCTCTCAAATCAAAGCGGAAGCTAATCTAATACATCAAAACTCGTCCCACCTGAGGACGCACAGTAGTAGTAGTAGTCTTCGGTAGCGGTATCTGCTCCTTAAGTCCTGCCTCATCGTCATGCTGGTACTCCATCTCCACGAGCTCCTAAAATAGTATGGTCACCGATCATTAGTCAAAAAGACTAAGTCATTTCCTCTGCACCTCGCCCCGCAGCTCTTAGGCACCGAGCGGAAGGATGAAGCGGAGGACAACAAGGGGTAGCAAAAGTGGAAGCAGGTGACAAGAACTAACTAGCAGTTGTAACAAATATTATTATTCTACTCTAGCAGTTCTAAGTATATAGTACAAGTAAGTAAAGTGCAGTACTAGTAAAGGAAGTAAAGAACAGAAAGTAAGAGCAAGGAAATAAAAAAAACAACTAGGCTACAACTATACTACCATCACAAAAGTACCTTAACTTATAAAAATGCCCATACAAATTTATAAGTTAAGGTTTCCAGGAAATTTAACTTATCATATAAAAGAGCCCATACTAATTTATATGATAAGGATCTATGAAGCGTATGACCTAATACGAATGAATGTTATGATGCAATTTATGCACAGGCAAGTGCAACTCACACACAATGACTTTGTGATCACAGACCTTTAGTTCCCACTTTTTGAGAGCTAGCATCACTCTCGGGTACCACCGTTGTGGCTACGGCAGCAGCAGAGCGGGCGTCTCCACTTCTAGGCCGGTATGCACACTACCAAACCTTAGACCCCTCTCATACGCCTCTGTACACGTCCAAGGTGCACTCTAGAGTCTCTGCGTACGTATTTTGCTAACAACCCGTCAGTCTTGTTTGGTCGGATGTGCGTTATCGGGGATCGTCCTCCAGACCACAGTGTAAAACAACCCACTGGCCCCTCTAACCCTCACAACCGTCTGGTGCACCGTACTGCCATCGGTGTGACGAACAGCCAGTACCGCATGCCCCGCCACCAAATTTATGCACATGCAAGTATTTTATCCCGAGCCTTCAGCTCGCAGGACCAACCCGTCCTGAATCCCTCCAACCCATCACCGGTGAGCATTGATCACAATCCCTCCAACCCAACACGGGTGAGCATTTATCACAATCCCTCCAACCCTACACGGGTGAGCATGTTACATAAGTCTCCCTCCAACCTAACATGGGTGAGAATGAACCACAATGTCTTAACCTATTAGACTACTCTTGTCTACGGGTTATTATACTTAGTGATTTAAGGTTAATCCCAGGACTGCCCAGGGTATATCCAGTGAAGGGCTCTCGGGGGCACTAGGAACTACGATGGGATTACGCCCAAAGTTCCCTTTCTCAAGGATAATTACTTTTATTGGTGTCTACCCAAGATTTTTACCCCAACTCTCGTATTACTTTAGAACGACCCTAATGACTTAAGGTGTTATTAGGAGCGCGACGGTCTTCCGCCGGTCCCCGTTATTGTTGCTGTCACGGGACTTGCACTCTTCCACACATGGTTAAGGAATTCTCTAGGAGACTAACCAGGGTTAATTCCTCCACTAAGAACCTCACTTTACTAGTTGTTCAAATTCCTCCCCTGGTGGCCCTACTAGTACGAACATCAGTGACAGACCCTTACCCATGTCTCGATACCACCCACAAATATGAACTTCAAATTCCTCTGGCCATATGCCTCAAATTATTTATCCTAGGATGGTATGGACCTATATGATGATCAGGATGAATTCTATAATTTTCCAAATTACTTACACCATTAAATTAATTTCTTTAAATGTAATCCCTAGTCATTTTGCACATGAAGTATTGTCAATATTAAACCTACTATCCTAGGGATTCTTCCAGGTATATAATATGACAATTAATGGGGCCTACCAAAATTTCATGCCTTTTCAATTCAGATTTATAATTAATTCCTATTTGATACTATATCCACAAATCTAGCATTTTTCAAATGAAGTACATAAAATATTATCTCAAAAATTCTAATTAAATTACAGAGCCTTGATAATAATGAAATAATGCTATGACCAGATTTCCATTTACATCTAGGTTGAAATGACCTATCTATGATCAATTTGAGTTATCTACCAAAATACCATTATGGGCCTAAGTACATTATTTTTCACTCCAAAATTTTGAAATAACTTCACAAGGTATAAAACATACAATTACAGCAATATGAATTTTATCAGATTTTTCAAAAGAATATACCCATCATTTTTACACAAATTCCATAATGGTAAAATGGTCATTTTGCTCCTAAAACTACCTAAACTTCATCCAACAGAGATATAAATTATTTCTCGTGTTTATTATGTCACTCCTTAGTCCTCAACGGAAATTTAACAATTTATGAAAAGGGTAAACCTATTTTAAATTTATTTTCCTCAAAAGGACCAAATTTTCAGAAATTCAAAATAATGGGATTTTTGTTCAAAAAAATCTCACCATTGCTATGAGAGGTGTATTACACCCTCATGTGTCTCCATAATAAAAATCATGATTTTTGAATGTTCTAAGTTGGCTGAATACACATTATTTCATTTTAGGCTAAATGCACACCAATCCTATAACAAGACAACACATGCAAGTGGGTTTACCCAACATGCATTGGTCCAAATTGGCGGAAATTTAAAATATACACTTATAATGTCCCTAAGGACATGCCACCAAAATTTGGGGCCATTTGGAGTCCCACAACTCCAAATATTTCATTTATTTCATTTTGGGTATTTTAGTAAAAACTATCGAAAAGGTTTTCCCAAAAATTCTCATTTTTGTACAGGGGTTAACCAAGCCCTAAACAAGCATGCATCCAAAATTTTGAGCCATTTGAATGAATGGTTTTACTTGGGCATCATTTTGAAGTTCTGCCCTAGCTAAGGACCAACCCTAGTAAAATGGTGCTACATATCAGACCACTGGACCAAATCTCAAGTTTAGGGTGGCAGGTTAACGTTAACACAATGGGATACATTTTTCATGTTCATGTCATCCTCTGGAAATGGATGTAAGAGCCATATATTTGACATGCAATATCACTGAATTAATGTGACAGAAAGGTAATTTCATTTCATTAAATAATACAGAAATTAATTGATTTTAATAAAAAGGGCACAGCACGAATCTTAAAGCGATTTGGACGGCATCCTTTCATCTTCCCCAAGTGTTCAAAGGCTGAGATCGAGCCGACATGGGGGATATTGCGGGGCCATTTTCGGCCACCTGAGGCGGCGCCACCCCCGGCCAACGGTGCCATCACCTTCACGGTGGTGGTGGCTATCCTTTGCCGGTGATGAGGAGGTGGGAGACGGCGGCGATGGCGATCCCGAGCGGTAAGAAAAAGCTTGGAAACTCTCCCATTTCTCCCATGGCATCGGGCTCAATTGAGCCCGATATCTCCCCTAGTTGATCTAGAATTCTAGTACGGGTAGAGGTACGGTGAAACGAACCTGTGTTGGTGGCTGACGGCGAGGATGGAGGAGGTTGGCCATGGTTGAGCTGCTCCGGCGATCTCCTGCTCAAATCCTTAATTCTCCACCAAAAGCTTTGCTCCAGGACTCATTCTCTACTCATTTCCACTCACTAAAGCTGATGATGGGGTTGATTTGAGCTGGGAGTGGCTGTATAGGGAGATACAACCAAGGTGAGCTCGGTTTGGGGCTTTGGAGGATTCACCCTTGGTTCCAAGTGTCCACAATGCTGCCAAAGTCTGCTGGATTTTACTGACGAGGCCAGCCAGCACCTTTTTGGGTAGAAGAAACCAAGGCCAAGTGTCCTCTGCCTCTTAACTCACCTTCTCTCTCCTCTGTTTGTGTAATTTCTCCAAAATTCCCCTATGCATGCACTCTCTCTCCAAAATCTGAGGGATAGGGCTGGTCTTGGAGATGATCATCGACCAAATCTCGGCGATCGTCGAACGCAGGGTTCAACGATCGTCAAACGAGTACTTTCGTCGATCGTCGAACGCAGGGGTCACTCGACGATCGTCGAGCAACTTTTCATCGATCGTCGAATGCAGGGGGATACTTGACAATCGTCGAGCGCCTTTCGACGATCGTCGAACGCAGGGAAATACTTGACAATCGTCGAGTGCCTTTCGTCGATCATCGAACGCATGGAAATACTTGACAATCGTCGAGCGCCTTCCGATGATCGTCAAACGCAGGGGAATACTTGACAATCATCGAGCGCCTTTCGACGATCGTCGAACGCAGGGGAATACTTGACAATCGTCGAGCGACTTTTGTCGATCGTCGAACATATGGGGACACGCCCTCCTGACACACCCGTGTCGTCTGGCGTGTTCCCATACACGGCGCCAGACACGCCCCAGCTCAACTTCGTCGAACTGAGTTCGTCGACCGGCGGGACACGCCCTGGGACACGCCCGTGTCCCACGCTGTGTCACCCAAATATTTTGCATGCTGAAAATTGGGTTATTACACCATGCATGCACTTCAAAACCAGAGGGGTCTAGAAGTAACATGGGATGTTACAAATCCCAATAAACAAAAGAATAATTTCGTCCCCGAAATTCAAGTTCAGGTCTACGGGGATTTTAATAGCAAGAGTTATAAGAAATTTAAAATAAACTAAAGTATACCTGAAGTGAATAGCTCCGGGTGTTGCTCCAACATCAGGTGCCTTGGCTCCCAGGTGTGTTCCTCCCATCCATGGTTGGACCACAACACCTTCACAAGAGGGGCCTTCTTCTTCCGCAACACACGGACATCTGTATCATCAATTCGGATCGGCTCTAGTCTGACGGATCTATCTGGCGCTATCAGACCGGCTGTAGTAGTAACATGCTGCTCCGACCGTAGGAGAGCTCTTCGCAAGGAAGAGACATGGAAAAACGTCGTGTAGGGCACCCAACTCCGGTGGCACCTGCAGTCGGTAAGCTAAGGGGCCGATCCGCTCCAGGATCAAGTATGGCCCCATGTATCAAGGACTGAGCTTCTTGTGCCTCTGTATCCTTCACATAATCAGAATCAAGAGTCCTCGTGTCCACATCCTGAATCCAAGATAGCGGCGTCTGACACTTCTTCTCGTACAAAGATCTATAAGGACTCATTTCAATACTTGTCTCGCGTATGTTCCTTATAAGAAACTATATCAGCGGTAACCGTCCCTTCCAAGTGTATTTTCGTTATACTTCGTGATATTCATAATCAAGGCTACGTGGGCATATTTCCAAGTCCTCTGACACATTATCATTAAATAAACCTTAATCATAGGTTGGTTCAGAGTCCCTTACGAGCAAGGATCACCAAGTACGTGAGAATTAGTAATCTTATATGTAGAATTGAGCACATAAATCTCATATTTCTCTCCCAAAATCGCATCATGCCTTATGACGTATACCATATAGATTCTTCCAATACAAGTTATCGTGATATTATTTATGATGAAGATCCAACTTATGCATAGTAATTAACCAACTTCCAAGATTATGATGTGATGAAGAGATCATCATCTTGTTTCTTTCAGATTCATGACTTATTACACCTCTATATAAATAGTAATACATGATTTATAGAGTGTTCACCTTTCAAGCGTACATCAAGCGATCAGTATTGGTATTGATGTTGATACAGATGGCTCCCAATCGCTTTCACATATAATCTAAATCATAAATTTATGAGCGTATCTTTTCAGAAATGGTGAGGTCTGACACAAATCATTTCCATCATAACGAGAATCTTATAAACACTCATTACTTCTCGTGTAATTTCACCGTATTCACCTTACAAACAAAAATTGGTCTCTTCATAGTCATGATTTTTCTAAAATGATCATGATGTTATCAATGTATGTGTCCCAGTTCTCGGTGTTGTCATAATCAAGGGATCATACCTATGCGTATGTTTCAACTAATCATCCTCCTCATTTGAATTTTTTTTGTTGAGTCATTACATTTTTAATGTCATGCCATAGGGGATTAATCTTATCTATCATAACGTTACCTCATTTCAATTCTTAAGTTCCAATATAATGGCTTTTGCTTAATTGAGTCATTTAAGGTTATAGTTCACCATTATGATCAAGTGACTGGCTATATCATGTACGCGTGAATAGTAATGATATTTCATCATTGTGTTTAATTCTCCAAATCCCAGCCCCTTTTAGGATCAAACAAGGTAGTACTAAATCATACATAACCATAGCAAACTTAATCATTATATTCTTAAACGCAAGACGTTATCCTATCAAGATTTCTAATTATAACTTAACTATCTCCCAAGGTATAAGGGTGAGTAAACCATTTAAATTTGGAAAGGATTGATTCTTTGAGAGAATACACCACCTGTAAATCATCACCGAACACTTTTGTTTTGATTCTTATGATCATCAGAGTCACATCCAAAGGATCATACCTATAATATATGTCTTCCAATTTTGAATTTTCACTTGACTTAAGTTTCTCAGTATTATTATACCCCTAGTGTTATCGACATAATTACTCAAATATTTCAATCCTTACTTGATGGGCTCCAATCAAGTCATAGTTAAGACCCGTAATCACTTCTTCACGTTACCATGATGTTATTCTATTTTGATCCGTATGTTTCTAACATTGTGACCTGAGCATGTCAAGTAGGCACGGATTGTAGTGATCCATCATCATTTCCACTTCCCCCAATTCTACACATTTAATATGTGAAAGTCATAGTCACTTTCCTAAGAGCCACAACTATGCAGAATTTCCAACTATCATTCTGACTTATACTGAATTCTTTATTCACATTGGTCTTCTCTTGCAATATATCTGAGTTCATTAATCAAATCCTTAACCGATGATATAAATATTAATCGCGTGTCACGTCAATTAGGTTAAGGTGTTAGGGCATCTAGGAACGTGATTTGCTGAGGTAACACATTCCTTTAATTATACATAAAACCTTTTGTGTCGCCGTTACTGCTTGATTTTAGTTTATCGAAAGGCCACTTGTTCGATTTCTTGTGGATTATACGCAACTTGTTTCGAACTTTTGGATATATCATGTCATAATGCAATGATGAAATTACAATCTCTCTTAAGGTTGTGTCAAGTAATGATCTAATTCACGAGCCCGCGAAAGTTTCTAACGTCTCATGGAGTCTTTCCTTGTTCTAGGGTTGTAATATATCTAAGCGGGAAACCCTCTGCGTATATCCCAAACTTCTAGGGAGGGTTGATTAACTTGCTGATTATGCGAATAAAAAACCTCATCTTTACTTGAGCAACATTTGAATTAATCAAGTCTTCTAGATCACTATGTTTGTGACACATGTTTTATAAACCGGGTCTAGAGAAATTCAAGTTGTTACCAATTTAGCCCAATAAACAAAAGGATGAGCCTCCATACCTTTCGGGCTAAATTCCCTTAATATTTATAGTGCATTCCTTTTACATGTGCACTCAATCCTTAGGTTTAACAATCTTAGACCTGGATTTCTACCTTATTTGATATGTTATATACCTTAGGCCTTCAAGGTTACTATACAACCAATTTTTTTCAAGATCAACACGTGACCCAACCAAAATGTGTTTCTTCTGAGACTTGAATTCTTATTCTACCATTGGTATTTGCCACTGTGGTTGTCTTAACGTAATCAAGTCATCAGTATGAGGGTTAAGTTTACGAGTACCCTACTATTCCACTACTATATTATATGCACCAGTTCTCCTTAAGGCGGTCCTATCAGCTTGGGTAAGAAGTGATAATATCACTCGATAGGTAGAGTAGGGACATTAGAATTTAAGCCTTAAGTATATACTCTTGCGTCAAATTCTTCCCTTGGTGAATTTGGGTATCCCCATACCTTAACCAATCTATCTCTGAAGTCGATTTAAAACTCGGATACACTACGAAATCCTCTTGGTAAGTCAAGCTAAGGTGGTGTCCTAATTGGATTGGCCTAACTCATTGTACTTAATGGTCTGTTTTATGTGACTTTTTACACATGTGCACACCACTGCTTCCGCTGCATAGTTTGTCCGCAAACTAATGCTCGCGCGGGGTGGTCCAGTGTTATGGACTTATTTCTCATAAGATCGTTTATTAAAGTGATACCAATTTGTAAGACCCCCCCTCCCCCTTACCAAGGAGGGCTACCAGGTCTTATGCCCAGAACCGTTGTCTTACGGTGACACTAACGCATGGGTTAGTCGACACTGCAACACGCCGATTCTGCCGGCTATTACGATCATATAACCTGTAAGCCAAAATGAGAAATAGAAGTATAGCAGTATATCAAATCCACTAGTCCACAAGTCACAGAGTACATATCATATATATAAATGAAGATTGCAGAAACATAGTCCACAATGAGTACAAATGAAAGAGAATAAGGGCTTATGCCTAGTATATCATATCAACTCTCTCTCTCAAATCAAAGCGGAAGCTAATCTAATACATCAAAACTCGTCCCACCTGAGAACGCGTAGTAGTTGTAGTAGTCTGCGGTAGCGGTATCTGTTCCTCAAGTCTTGCCTCATCGTCATTCTGGTGCTCCATCCCCACGAGCTCCTAAAATAGTATGGTCACTGACCATTAGTCAAAAATACTAAGTCGTTTCCTCCGCACCTCGCCCCACAGCTCCTAGGCACCGAGCGGAAGGACGAAGCGGAGGACAACAAGGGGTAGTAAAAGTGGAAGCAGGTGACAAGAACTAACTAGCAGTTGTAACAGATATTATTATTCTACTCTAGTAGTTCTAAGTATATAGTACAAGTAAGTAAAGTGCAGTACTAGTAAAGGAAGTAAAGAACAGAAAGTAAGAGCAAGGAAATAACAAAAAAACTAGGCTACCACTATACTACCATCACAAAAGTACCTTAACTTATAAAAATGCCCATACAAATTTATAAGTTAAGGCTTCCAGGAAATTTAACTTATCATATAAAAGAGCTCATACTAATTTATATGATAAGGATCTATGAAGCGTATGACCTAATATGAATGAATGTTATGATGCAATTTATGCACAGGTAATTGTAACTCACACACAATGACTCTGTGATCACAGACCTTTAGTTCCCACTTTTTGAGAGCTAGCATCACTCTCGGGTACCACCGCTGTGGCTACGGCAGCAGCGGAGCGGGAGTCTCCACTTCTATGCAGGTATGCACACTGCCAAACCTTAGAGCCCTCTCATACGCCTCTGTACACATCCAAGGTGCACTCTAGAGTCTCTGCGTACGTACTTTGCTGACAATCCGTCAGTCTTGTTGGGTCAGATGTGCGTTATCGGGGATCGTCCTCCAGACCGCAGTGTAAAACAACCCACTGGCCCCTTTAACCCTCACAACCTCCTGGTGCACCGTACTGCCATCGGTGTGACGAACAGCCAGTACCGCATGCCCCGCCACCAAATTTATGCACATGCAAGTATTTCATCCCGAGCCTTCAGCTCCTAGGACCAACCCATCCTGAATCCCTCCAACCCATCACGGGTGAGCATTTATCACAATCCCTCCAACACTACACGGGTGAGCATTTATCACAATCCCTCCAACCCTACACGGGTGTGCATGTTACACAAGTCTCCATACAACCCAACACGGGTGAGAATGAACCACAATGTCTTAACCTATTAGACTACTCTTGTCTACGGGTTATTATACTTAGTGATTTAAGGTTAATCCCAGGACTGCCCAGGGTATACCCGGTGAAGGGCTCTCTGATGTAGGCTAGGCCTTTGGGATCCTACACAGAGGGCGTGACTACGACCTTGGCAACGTTAACGCTCCCTAACCGGCACACAAACACAATGCAGCGACCACAATGATTGTTTTTTTATCGTTCGTGCTAACATACAGATAGCCGATCCGCAAGTGGAACGGAGAATTGCTATAGGCCAAAATCCTTTCCGGCTAAATGGAATAATATTAATTCTGATCGAGCTTTGGAGTTGTACCAAAATAGATCCACCAGAAAAAATTCACGATTCGAAAAAAATGGTAGGATCTATCTCAACAAAACAAAAGCGAGGAGCGTCAATCCTCTCGCGAGATCTTTTTGGAAAACCAACTGAAAATCTCAAATCTATTTTTAGGAACACCGCGAAAATTTAGCAATTCGAGAAATCACGCAAAATCCGTCCACCACAAGAATTAATCAAAGAAGAGAATCTCTTAGGTAGGAATTTCGTTACCCCACTCGGAAACGTAGATCCGAGATGTTGGATCCACAAAGAACGATCGCTCTTCCCTTTTGGGATCCACGGGAAACGTGCCACGGATGAAGATCTTGTTCGCCTCCTTCGCTTCTCGCCGTGGTTGATTACCCCAACCTTGATTCTTCCTTGCACGAGATCTTCCTCCTCCAAGGTGGCCGAAATTGTTAAGAGATTGAATATGGCTTGGTGGATGGAAGGTAGAGAGACGGGGATGATGGGTTGCTAGAGGGAGAGGGGAGTAGAAAGGGGCGGCCGAGAGGGATGGAAAGAGGGGCGGCCAGGATCCTAGAAGGGGAGCCTTGAAGGGGGCGGCGGCTAAGATGAAGAGGAGAGGAGATTAGGGTTAGGCAAGCAAAGTTCTTTTGATTTCAATAATTATCTCTATAAAAAATGATAATTTGGCCTTATATAAGGCTTACAACCATGTGGCTATTAGCAGCCCAAAATAAAAATGTTGCAGAAAATGAAATGACAAAATAACATAGTGTCAAATACCACATATAACCAGATAAAGGCAGACCAAATAATAAAATAAATTCAAAGCTTATTTTTGTTGCGTGGGCGAAGATTGTAGTCGTGCCCGCTACGGCGCCGCAAGTCTCTTGATGGTGGAGCATCGTCGTCATCTTCTGTCACGGTAACACCGCCATGGTCGTCGTCTTCATCACCCAATTGGCCGTCGTGGTGGCCGTCGCCATCAATCCTCCCGCTCTCAAAAGGACTCATCACCGATGAGTGGGCTGGACAGTAACGGTGGAGGAGATCTGCATCGAGAAGAGCCAGGTCTGCCGAAGAAATCCAAGAGTCGTCCGAAGATGGACGACCACGCCATTTGACCAAAAACCTGTGAATGTCGCCATCGGTAGTAGAAAACACCGCATCCTGCAAAATCTTGTCAAGCAAGAAATCGGTTCGGGGGAACCTTGGAGAAGCGTTAGGCGAAGAAGAAAAACAAGTTGCATCATCAATAGATAACGTACCTCCCGAAGAATCCGAAAGGGAGAGCGGTCCAGAAATATTCGCACCCCCACCCCTTTAGATGGTATAGTGGAAATATGAAACGGAGAGACTGACAATTCAGGTGGTGGAGCGACATAAAGCGTTAAATCCGAAATGTTAAAAACAGGGGAGATTCCCCACTCAGCGGGTAACTGTAATAAATATGCATTTTCACCTAGCTTCTTCAAAACCCGAAAAGGACCGGCTCTCTTATTCACTAATTTTTTTATGGTGCCCGAGGGCAACCGTTCAGGGATAAGACGTACCATTACCAAATCACCAATCTTTAAGGGGACTGCTCGCTTATGTATGTTAGCATTCGATTGATAAATAGCATATTGTTTAGCTAACGTCTTGCCAATGTGCTCATGGAGAGTGTGAACGTGCGAGGCGAAGTCCTGTGCAAATTGACTTGATTTAAATGATGGTGGTAACGGAATCAAATCAAGAGGCACGGGCGCCTTATATCCATGCACTATCTTATTTGGCGATAACCCGGTGGACCTATTCTTATAATTATTATAGGCTAACTGAGCGTGGGGGAGAATAAGATCCCATGTGCCCTTATGATCGCCCACCAAGCAACGAAGTAATCCTCCCAAACTATGGTTAACAACTTCCGTTTGCCCATCCGTTTGGGGGTGGTAGGCCGACGAAAACATAAGCCTCGTGCCCAACAACTTCCACAGTGTCTTCCAAAAGTAGCTAGTAAACTTAACATCTCTATCGGTCACGATGGTTTTGGGGACACCTCGATGAGCTACGACCTCCTTAAAATATAACTTAGCGACATGGGAAGCATCGTTGGTGCTATGACAAGTGATAAAATAAGACATTTTAGAGAATCGGTCCACTACGACCAAGATGGAATCGTGACGCCGAAATGTCAGTGGGAGGCCCAATATGAAGTCCATGCTAACATCCACCCATGGGGCGGAGGGAATCGGAAGGGGTGTGTAAAGGCCCGCATTGGTCTTGTTACCCTTAGTTAATTGACATACGCGGCAGCTCCCTACGATTTTATTGACCATTGGCTTGAGACCCGGCAAAAAGAATTTATCCTCCACAAGCGTGATCGTTTTATCGCGACCGAAGTGTCCACCTAAACCTCCACTATGTAACTCCCATATAATAAAATGGCGTAGGGACGAACGGGGAATACACAATTGCGTGTTCTTGAATAAATAACTGTCACGAATGTAGTAGGCTTAAATAGTAGAGGGGGCCTGTTCCTGAGCGGCTAAATAAATATCCTTAAAATCCGGGCATATGACATACTCGTCCTTAATGCGTTCAAATCCTATTACCGTCACCTCCATTTTAGATAACAATAGGGTGACACGACTAAGGGCGTCCACCACTCGATTTAACGTACCCTTAAGGTGCTTAATAATGAATGTGTACTCCTCAAATGCCGAGGGCTGATTTTGCCTTGAGAGTTTACAAATTTTAGCGTCTCATGATCCGAGAGGATTACAAATTCTTTCAAGATGAGATAGTGTCGCCAATGTTGGAGACAACGTATCACGGCATAAAACTCACGGTCATAATTAGAGTAATTTAATTTTGGGCCCGCAAGTTTCTCGCTAAAGTATCCGATCGGATGTCCCTCTTGACTTAACACTCCACCAATTCCTATCCCCGAAGCGTCGCATGATAATTGAAACACTTTACTAAAATCCGGCAACCGTAGTAGAGGAGCTTCGGACATCCGATCCTTAATCATTTGAAATGCGCTAGCGGCCGATTTGGTCCATATAAAATCACCCTTCTTCATACACTCAGTGATGGGTGTCATGATACTACTAAAATTGCGAATGAATCGTCGATAAAACGTGGCCAATCCATGAAAACTCCTAACTTCCCGAATATTTTGCAGTTCCGGCCACTCTCTAATTACTTGGACCTTCTTAGGGTCAACATGTATACCCTCAGCGTTCACTATGTATCCGAAAAATTCCACGGAAGTCACACCGAATGCGCACTTCTTAAAATTAATATATAAGTTCTCTTGGCGCAATGTAGTAAGGATTGTCCGCAAATGAGTTTCATGATCGATCGGCGAGGTACTAAACACCAAAATATCATCGAAATAGACTATGACAAATTTTCCCATGTATGGCTTAAATACTTGAGTCATTAATCGTGAGAAAGTGCTTGGTCCGTTGGTGAGTCCCTCTCCTAGCACTAACAACCCGTAAAGCCCGTCCTTAGATTTAAAGGCCGTTTTCCATTCGTCTCCCTCCCGAATCCTTATTTGGTGGTAACCACTCTTTAAATCCAATTTTGAGAACACGGTGGCACCGGACAACATATCCAATAGATCGTCCAAACGGGGGATGGGAAACCTATACTTGACAGTTATTTTATTGATGGCCAGGTAGTCTACACACAACCTCAAAGACTTATCTTTCTTCGGGACCAACAAGGCAGGGACGACACAAGGGCTTTTACTATGGCGGATAAATCCTTTAGCTAATAAATCGGAAATTAACATTTGTAGTTCATTATGTGCGGAGGGATTAAGTCGGTAATGGGGTTGGTTAGGCAAGGACGAGCCCGGGACGAAGTCAATTTCATGTTGAATATCCCTGATTGGTGGCAACTTGGAAGGTAAATCTACCGGATAGACGTCCTTATATTCTTCCAATAATGTGCGCAGAGATAACGATATGTTCTCTAAAGATGGTGAATCTTCCTGTACTTGTAGACATACTAACACATATATGACGCCATCGAGAAAGGTCTCATGTTCTAACTCCTTCCTACTTATAAGACTTATCGTTTTCCTTTCCGCAGGGACCACTGTGTCCTTGGACGCAATCGACGGGTCCTTAGGTGGTGTGGGTTTCAAAACAATGGTCTTACCATTGAACTTGAACTCGTAGGTGTTGGCTTTGCCAAAATGGGTCACGTCATAATCATAAAGTCATGGACGTCCTAGTAGAACGTGACAAACATCCATAGGGATGACATCACACCACACCTTATCGACGTAGTTCTTCACCGTAAGCGGTACCAAGCATCGCTTAGAAACTGCGATGGACGTTTTGTTCACCCATGCTATCTTATACGGATGTGGATGCGGCTCAGTGACTAAGTGCATTCGAGTGATGGCATTCTCCGAAACGACGTTCATACAACTACCGCTATCGATTATTAACTTACACCACTTGTCACCGTTCTTAAAATTTACCGAGAAGATATTCGTCCGATTGTAATCGTCCGTCGCTCGCGGTGTATTCAGAATACATCTCAAAACCATCATAAACGAGTCATCGTCAATATCACTCGGCTCGGTGTCAGACTCAGTACCGGCTTCATAAACGATCTCGGCGGGGTCGGACGTGGTATCTAATAGTGCCAGTGGTTTACTCTTAGTGGGACACTCACTAGCGTAGTGTCCTTGAATTCCGCACGAATAACAGGTAGCGTTAGTCTTATTAATTCGTCCTATTGGGACTCTCTCACCATTGGGATTTTTACTGTTCCTAGCGGTAAATACTACGGAACTTGAGTCAGTCGATCGGAACTTTCCTTTGTCTCGCATGGATGACGAAGGTGGGGGTCCTAAGATGGATTTTCCTTTCTGGAATGCCCGGCCCTTGGACTTGTTGGCGTTGTGCTTTTCTATATCTAGAGTTGCATTGAATGTTGTGTTAAGGTCTGTGTGACCATAACGCAAAAGCTTGCCTTGGATGTCCGTGTTAAGTCCCTTACGGAAACGAGATAGTGTGACCTCGGGCATTTCTCGAATATCACAACGCACCATCATATCCTTGAGTCGTCCCATGTACTCCGCTACCGATTGGCCCCCTTGGCGAAGGGTGGCTAGCTCGTCGAACATTTGGGTTCGGTGATACGCCGGGACATATTGGTCATGCAGGAGTGCCTTCATGGCGGCCCACCCAATTGGGGGTGCGCCATTCACGGTGCCTAGACGCCTCTCTTCGTTCAACCAGAACGTTTTAGCTCTACCCTGAAGTTTCATTCGTGCTACCCGCACCTTCTCAACGTCCGTCAAATTGTGTCACTCAAAGTAGCACTCAATATCCATGATCCAGTTTAGAAATACTTGGGGTTCACCCATGCCGTCGTAGGAGGGTGATTCCATTTTAACGACCCTAGTTAGGTCGAACTCATAAGGGGCTCGAGGTGCGTACTCATAATCCTGATCACGTGGGTGATTTTGTCGCTCTTCTCGTTGGTTGGCGGGCTGCGGTGGCTGCCCCGGTCGATTTATCCCAAAGCCGGGATTTCGAGGCGCCGCCTGATTTACAGCCAACCCTTGTATTAACTGAGTGAGTGCATTGAACCTGCTGTTAAACTCTTCCCTAAGCGCCGCGATTGTTGCGGGAGCATGCTCATCATCATGGTTGTCGGCCATGTGGGAGGTGGATGGAGGATACTCCGTGCCAAGTCTCGTGCGCATGAACGTCAGTGATACAGGATGTCTCACCCAGACACAAGACTGTTTGGATAAGAGTTTTATAAATCAGGATTTTTATATGCCTAATGAGTTGGAGAACGAAAATATTTTTTTGACTTATATGCTTAGAAAAATAGGTAGAAAATTCAGATTTTTTTATACTTCTTTTTTTTGCAAAATTTTTTTTGTTATATGCAGACCAAATAGAGAAATTCAGATTTAGTGATTACGAAACGTGCACGACCAAGTGTGGGTCGACGTCCTATGAAAGAGGAGCGTAAGGACGGTGTCGATTGAGAAATCAACACAACCTCGCTTTGATACCAAATTGATGTAGGCTAGGCCTTTGGGATCCTACACGGAGGGCGTGACTACGACCTTGGCAACGTTAACGCTCCCGAACCGGCACACAAACGCAATGCAGCGACCACAATGATTGTTTTTTATCGTTCGTGCTAACATACGGATAGCCGATCCGCAAGTGGAACGGAGAATGGCTATAGGCCAAAATCCTTTCCGGCTAAATGGAATAATATTAATTCCGATCGAGCTTTGCAGTTGTACCAAAATAGATCCACCAGAAAAAATTCACGATTCAAAAAAAATGGTAGGATCTATCTCAACAAAACAAAAGCGAGGAGCGTCAATGCTCTCGCGAGATCTTTTCGGAAAACCAACTGAAAATCTCAAATCTATTTTTAGGAACACCGCGAAAATTTAGCAATTCGAGAAATCACGCAAAATCCGTCCACCACAAGAATTAATCAAAAAAGAGAATCTCTTAGGTAGGAATTTCGTTACCCCACTCGGAAACGTAGATCTGAGATGTTGGATCCACAAAGAACGATCGCTCTTCCCTTTTGGGATCCACGGGAAACGCGCCACGGATGAAGATCTTGTTCGCCTCCTTCGCTTCTCGCCGTGGTTGATTACCCCAACCTTGATTCTTCCTTGCACGAGATCTTCCTCCTCCAAGGTGGCCGAAATTGTTAAGAGATTGAATATGGCTTGGTGGATGGAAGGTAGAGAGATGGGGATGATGGGTTGCTAGAGGGAGAGGGGAGTAAAAGGGGCGGCCGAGAGGGATGGAGAGAGGGGCGGTCGGGATCCTAGAAGGGGAGCCTTGAAGGGGGCGGCGGTTAAGATGAAGAGGAGAGGAGATTAGGGTTAGGCAAGCAAAGTTCTTTTGATTTCAATAATTGTCTCTATAACAAATGATAATTTGGCCTTATATAAGGCTTACAACCATGTGGCTATTAGCAGCCCAAAATAAAAATGTTGCAGAAAATGAAATGCCAAAATAACATAATGTCAAATACCACATATAACCAGATAAAGGCAGACCAAATAATAAAATAAATTCAAAGCTTATTTTTGTTGCGTGGGCGAAGATTGTAGTCGTGCCCGCTACGGCGCCGCAAGTCTCTTGATGGTGGAGCATCGTCGTCATCTTCTGTCACGGTAACACCGCCATGGTCGTCATCTTCATCACCCAATTGGCCGTCGTGGTGGCCGTCGCCATCACTCTCGGGGGCACTAGGAACTACGATGGGATTATGCCTAAAGTTCTCTTTCTCAAGGATTATTACTTTTATTGGTGTCTACCTAGGATTTTTACCCCAACTCTCGTATTACTTTAGAACGACCCTAAAGACTTAAGGTGTTATTAGGAGCACGACGGTCTTCCGCCGGTCCCTGTTATTGTTGCTGTCACGGGACTTGCACTCTTCCACACATGGTTAAGGAATTCTCTAGGAGACCAACCAGGGCTAATTCCTCCACTAAGAACCTCACTTTACTAGTTGTTCAAATTCCTCCCCTGGTGGCCCTACTAGTACAAACATCGATGTCAGACCCTTACCCATGTTCCGATACCACCCACAAATGTGACCTTCAAATTCCTCTGGTCATATGCCTCATATTATTTATCCTATGATGGTATGGACCTATATGATGATCAGGATGAATTCCATAATTTTCCAAATTACTTACACCATTAAATTAATTTCTTTAAATGTAATCCCTATTCATTTTGCACATGAAGTATTGTCAATATTAAACCTATTGTCCTAGGGATTCTTCCAGGTATATAATATGACAATTAATGGGGCCTACCAAACTTTCATGTCTTTTCAATTCAGATTTATAATTAATTCCTATTTAATACTATATCCACAAATCTAGCATTTTACAAATGAAGTACATAAAATATTATCTCGCAAATTCTAATTAAATTACAGAGCCTTGATAATAATGAAATAATGTTATGTCCAGATTTCCATTTACATTTAGGTTGAAATGGCCTATCCATAATCAATTTGAGTTATCTACCAAAATACCACTATGAGGCCTAAGTACATTATTTTGCACTCCAAAATTCTGAAATAATTTCACACGGTATAAAACATACAATTACAGCAATATGAATTTTCTCAGATTTTTCAAAGGAATATATCCATCATTTCTACACAAATTCCATAAGGGTAAAATGGTCATTTTGCTCCTAAAACTACCTAAACTTCATCCAACAGAGATATAAATTATTTCCAGTGTTTATTATGTCACTCATTAGTCCTCAAAAGAAATTTAACAATTTATGATAAGGGTAAACCTATTTTAAATTTATTTTCCTCAAAAGGACCAAATTTTCAGAAATTCAAATTAATGGGATTTTTGTTCCCAAAAATCCCACCATTGCTATGAGAGGTGTATTACACGCTCATGTGTCTCCATAATGAAAATCATGATTTTTGAATGTTCCAAGTTGGCTGAATACACATTATTTTATTTTAGGCTAAATGCACATCAAGCCTATAATAAGCCAACACATACAAGTGGGTTTACCCAACATGCAGTGGTCCAAATTGGATGAAATTTAAAACATACACTTATAATGTCCCTAAGCACATGCCACCAAAATTTAGTGCCATTTGGAGTCCCACAACTCCAAATATTTCATTTATTTCATTTTGGGTATTTTAGTAAAAACTATAGAAACATTTTCCCCAAAAATTCTCATTTTTGTACAGGGGTTAACAAAGCCCTAAAAATGCATGCACCCAAATTTTTGGGCCATTTGGATGACTGGTTTGACTTGGGCATCATTTTGAAGTTCTGCCCTAGCTAATGACCAACCCTAGCAAAATAGTCCTACAGGTCAGACCACTGGACCAAATCTCAAGTTAAGGGTGGCAAGTTAAAGTAACAAAAGGGCTACATATTTCATGTTCATGTCATCCTCTAGAAATGGCTATAAGAGCCCTATATTTGACATGCAATATCACTGAATTAATGTGACAGAAAGGTAATTTCATTTAATAATACAGAAATTAATTGATTTTAATAAAAAGGGCATAGCACGAATCTTAAAGCGATTTGGACGGCATCCTTTCATCTTCCCCAAGTGTTCAACGGCTGAGATCGAGCCGACCTGGGGGATATTGCGGGGCCATTTCCGGCCACCTGAGGCGGCGCCACCCCCGGCCAACGGTGCCATCACCTTCACGGTGGTGGTGGCTATCCTTTGCCGGTGATGAGACGGCAGGAGACGGCGGCGACGGCGATCCCGAGCGGTAAGAAAAAGCTTGGAAACTCTCCCATTTCTCCCATGGCATCGGGCTCAATTGAGCCCGATATCTCCCCTAGTTGATCTAGGATTCTAGTACGGGTAGAGGTACGGTGAAACGAACCTGTGTTGGTGGCTGGCGGCGAGGATGGTGGCGGTTGGCCATGGTTGAGCTGCTCTGGCGATCTCCTGCTCAAATCCTTGATTCTCCACCAAAAGCTTTGCTCCAGGACTCTTTCTCCACTCGTTTCCACTCACTGAAGCTAATGGTGGGGTTGATTTGAGCTGGGAATGGTTGTATAAGGAGATACAACAAAGGTGAGCTCGGTTTTGGGCTTTGGAGGCTTCACCCTTGGTGCCAAGTGGCCACTATGCTTCCAAAGTCTGTTGGATTTTACTGAGGAGGCCGGCCAGCACCTTTTTGGGCAGAAGAAACCAAGGCCAAGTGGCCTCTGCCTCTTAACTCACCTTCTCTCTCCTCTGTTTGTGTAATTTCTCCAAAATGCCCCAATGCATGCACTCTCTCTCCAAAATCCGAGGGGTAGTGCTAGTCTTGGAGACGATCGTCGACCAACTCTCGGCGATCGTCGAACGAGCACTTTCGTCGATCGTCGAACGCAGGGGTCACTCGACGATCGTCGAGCAACTTTTCGTCGATCGTCGAACGCAGGGGGATACTTGACAATCATCGAGCACCTTTCGACGATCGTCGAACGCAGGGAAATACTTGACAATCATCGAGCGCCTTTCGACGATCGTCAAACGCAGGGAAATACTTGACAATCGTCGAGCGCCTTCCGACGATCGTCGAATGCAGGGGAATACTTGACATTCGTCGAGCGCCTTTCGGCGATCGTCGAACACAGGGGAATACTTGACAATCGTCGAGCGCCTTTCGTCGATCGTCGAACGCAGGGGGACACGCCCTCCTGATACGCATGTGTCGTCTGGCGTGTTCCCATACACGGCGCCAGACATGCCCCAGCTCAACTTCATCGAACTAAGTTCGTCGACCGGCAGGACACGCCCTGGGACACGCCCGTGTCCCAGGCCGTGTCACCCAAAAATTTTGCATGCTAAAAATTTGGCTGTTACACCATGCATGCACTTCAAAACCAGAGGGGTCTAGAAGTAACATGGTATGTTACACTTACTCCCCCCGAGTCACATTCGACCCATCCAGCTAGTGGCAGCCTGAATGAGGAGATCCTCTCGGGGTGGGGCTTGCTCTCCCCGAGGCACATTCGACCCAACCAGCTAGTGGGAGCCTGGCTGAGGAGATCCTCTCGGGGGTGGGGCTTGATCTCCCCGAGGCACATTCGACCCAACCAGCTAGTGGGAGCCTGGCTGAGGAGATCCTCTCGGGGGCGGGACTTGATCTCCCCGAGGCACATTCGACCCATCCAGCTAGTGGGAGCCTTGATGAGGAGATCTTCTCGGGGGTGGGACTTACTCTCCCCGTGGCACATTCGGCCTAACCAGCTAGTGGGAGCCTAGCTGAGGTGATCCTCTCGGGGGTGGGGATCTTGATCTCCCCGAGGCAAATTCGACCCATCCAGCTAGTGGGAGCCTGGCTGAGGAGATCCTCTCGGGGGTGGGGCTTGTTCTCCCCGAGGCACATTCGACTCAACCAGCTAGTGGGAGCCTGGCTGAGGAGATCATATCGGGTGTGGGAACTTGATCTCCCCGAGGCACATTCGACCCAACCGACTAGTGGGAACCTGGCTGAGGAGATCCTCTCGGGGGTGGGGCTTACTCTCCTCGAGGCACATTCGACCCAACCAGCTAGTGGGAGCCTGGCTGAGGAGATCCTCTCTGGGGTGGGGCTTACTCTCCCCGAGGCACATTCTACCCAAGCAGCTAGTGGGAGCCTAGCTGAGGAGATCCTCTCGGGGGTGGGACTTGATCTCCCCGAGGCACATTCGACCCATCCAGCTAGTGAGAGCCTGGATGAGGAGATCCTCTCGGGGGTGGGACTTACTCTCCCCGAGGCACATTCGACCCAACCAGCTAGTGGGAGCCTGGCTGACGAGATCCTCCCGGGGGTGGGGAACTTGATCTCCCCGAGGCACATTCGATCCATCCAGCTAGTGGGAGCCTGGCTGAGGAGATCCTCTCGGGGGTGGGACTTGCTCTCCCCGAGGCACATTCAACCCAATCAGCTAGTGGGAGCCTGGATGAGGAGATCCTCTCGGGGGTGGGACTTACTCTCCCCGAGGCACATTCGACCCAACCAGCTAGTGGGAGCCTGGCTGAGGAGATCCTCTCGGGGGTGGGGAACCAGGTGTTTCACTTGAACTTCTATCAAATCCAACATCCTCAAACGGGGAAAAATGATGGGTTACATGACCCCCCCCCCCCGACTCAGTTGGTCGAGGGTTGGACTCATTACAACATAAGAAACATACAGGACTCTACCGGGGCGAGGCTTCCTCAGTGGGTCTGGGCTTGGTGGTCGTCATCTGCCTCCTTCTCGCCGGACACTTCCATCCTTCTCAGGCTTTCTATGATCCTTTCCATCTCCTCCGCCTTGTCCAACCAAGTGATGGTGTTGACGGCTGCGACGTAGCACTGCATTGCCATCCTGAAGTCTCCCTTGACTCTGACCTGGATCCCTCCTGAGCTAAACTTGAGGCATTGGTGGAAGGAAGATGGCACGCAATGGAAGGCACTGATGAGGGGCCTTCCGAAGATGGCGTTATAGCTGCTTGGACCGTCAACAATGACGAACCGGCAGTTCCTTGAAGCCCCTCCCAACTTTACTTGGAGTCCTACTCCGCCCTCTACCGCCTTCCTCTCCCCTGAAAATCTGAACAGGGGTCCGTCCGAGGCCAACACCCTCCTCGGCTCTACCTTCATCTCATCAAACGCCTTCTTGAAAACGACGTTGACAGAGCTTTCGTTGTCAACCAAGATTCGGGAGACGGTGTAGCCCTCGATAGCCGTCTGTATGACCAGCGCATCACAAAACGGATCCTCATGATCCGACAGGTCCTTCACCGAGAAGGTGATCTTCTCCTCCTAGGGCAGGGTCCGGGACGTCGAGGCGACGCTCCGTCGGTACATCATATGAAGGCTCGCCTTCCGAGTGGTCTTGATACCCACTCCACCATGGATCATAGCTATAGCACCTCGGGGTCCGACATCGACCCAGTCCTAACACACGTCATCCCCCCCTTCTCTGGGCAGAACCTCTTCAACCCGCACTGGTGGCTGTGGCTGGGCAGGTCCTCTCGCCCCCCTCACTTCCAGGAACACGGGGCAGGTAGCTGTGGTGTTCCCCTCCACCTGGTGGAAGTCAAAGTACGGTAGCGCTCCTCCCCTCCTTCGGCGGGCTGGGCATTCTCTCCTGTTACCTCTTCCTCCTCCTATCACCAAGGCTTGCTGCGGCGGGGGTAAGATCTATATTGGGGCTTGCCTCTAGAAGTTGAACCTCCCTTGGCCCCCATGGAAGTTCCCGCCATCTTGGACGTAACCTCTTCCTGGACCCTGAACTGGTCCTCTTTGCTGCCTCCAACCTAGTTATGGGCCCTCCTGAGCCATCCGCTCCTCTCTCCTTCTTCCTTCCTGATGTCTCGAGCCACCTTGCTCCTTTGACTCCATCTCTGTTAGCTTTGCCAACTTCTTGACAAATGTCGGGTTGGCCGCCTCCATGGCTATCTCCTCGGCCGCCCTTTCCATCAGCTCTTCAAAAGAAAGGGGGCCTTTCGAGTCAGGCTCAACTTGAAGAACCCCTCGCGCAACCCCACTGTGAATGCCATCTGGAGGGCATACCCTAGCATCTCCTAGACCTCCAGGATCTCCTCTTGGAACCTATCAACGTAACGGGCCAACGACTCCTCAGCCCCCTGCCTTACCAAGAAGATGGGCTCAGGACTCCTCTTCCTCTTCTTGGAGGTGGAGAAGCGAAGCTGAAAGCTCCGACTCAAGTCCTCGAACCCATAGATCGACCTCCGAGAGAGTTGATGAAACCAGTCCCTTGCCTTCTCCTTCAACGTGATCGCAAAGAGGCGACACTTGAAGACATCCGTCATCGGCCTGATGGAGAAGGGATCCTCGAACCACTGCAGATGTTGGACGGGTCATCCTTCCCGGTATAGTAAGCCATGTCTGGATCTCGGAACCCCTCGGGAATGGGAGCTGAGATGATCAGCTTGCTGAAGGGTGAACCCCTAAGGGGTGGCCTCGCCACCTCTACTCGCGCGACCTGCTCGCCTGGGAGGTTGGCACTCGCCGAGCTGGAGAACAACTCCCGGCCGGTGAGGTCTCGCTCGACCCCATCTCCCATCCTCTCCTTCCCGGACCTTCTTCCTGGTGCGCTTCCATCTCCCCCTGCTGGGGTCATCTTGTTAAGAGGGGGGGAGCTAGCTCCTGGGGGGTTGGGGTGGAGCTGCCACCCTGAGGAGCAATGCTTCGCAGCATCTCCATGATGCCCTGGATGGAGGCCATGAACTCTTGCCTCCCCACAAAGGGTCTTGGGTTGGGGAGCTCGCCGAGATCATCACTACCTCCCTGACCTCCAGTCATGACACTCTTGTGAGATCTTCTGTGCTGGTCACTCTCCACGCTCACCACACCAAAATGTTGAAGCCAAAAATGACCTCTCGTGGAGTTCGGGGTCCCTTGAAAAGGGTGACCTCGCACCTACTACACTCAAGAGAACGTCATGGAGCAAAGATCAAGAAGCTAGAAATAGACCCTCGGCTATAGCGCTGAGGTCCCACCTCACACTCGGAAGACCTTTGAGGTCTCCCCTCCCTAGCCAATGCTTGAGCTAGGATGCCTTGAAGGATGAAGAGCGAGTGAAGAAGTGATGCTCTCCAAGGCACCCCTAAGGGTATATTTATAGTTTTCCAAATCTCATAGACCAAAATGCCAGAAATACCCCTACGCCAAATATGCCTCGGCCAATAGAAAACATCCACATCAGAGGGTAAAGGGGGAAATCTACCCTTGGGGGTACAACAGAAAAAGCAAGCCCCCTACCCCCCCCCCCCCCGGACACCCGAGGCAGGCTGCTGGGCCAGACCCTGCCCGCAGGCAGGTCTCGCCACCCAGGCAGGCCACTGGCGAGACCTCGCCCGCAGGCCGGTCTCGCCACCAGGCAGGCCGCCGGGCGAGACCCTGCCCGCAGGCAGGTCTCGCCACCCTGGCAGGCCGCCGACGAGACCTACCCGCAGGCCGGTCTCGCCACCAGGCAGGACGCCGGGCGAGACCCTGCCCGCAGGCAGGTATCGCCACCCAGGCAGGCCGCCGGCGAGACATACCCGCAGGCCATTCTCGCCACCAGGCAGGCCGCCGGTCGAGACCCTGCCGCAGGCAGGTCTCGCCACCCAGGCAGGCCGTCGGCGAGACCTCGCCCGCAGGCCGGTCTCGCCACCAGGCAGGCCGCCGGCGAGACCCCGCCCGCAGGCCGGTCTCGCCACCATGCAGGCCGTCGGGCAAGACCCTGCCCACAAGCAGGTCTCGCCACCCAGGCAGGCCGCCGGCGAGACCCTGCCCGCAGGCCGGTCTTGCCCCCCACCTCAAACTTAGCAAGTTGGGGCGGGTGCCGACCAACGTGCCGCACCTGCCCCAAAAAAGGGTCTCTGGGGGGAGGCAGATTTTTCCTCCCCCTACTAGTATATTCTGAGGGGCTAGGCCTAAATTAGCCACCAAGAGCTCAAACCACTCAAAAAAGCTTAAAACCAAAAACCTGCGAATACGGTGTTGTACACTAATAAAGCTAGAAAAGTTTCTAAACACTATGAAAAAACTAATTTACTAAGAATTTAGCAAGTGAGAAGGTATAGAAATAAAAGATTTCTCTAATAAAGCTATTTTTAAAATAAAACTTTTTTTTGATTTTTTTTAAATTTTTTAAATATAATATATATATTTTTTATTTAAACATATATGTATATACATATATTTGAAAAGATTTTGCTCAAAAATAAATACTAGTGTCTGATCCCCCCCACCCCACATGCTTAAGATGAAATATTGCCCTGAATGTTTTGTGAAAAATAAAAATTCAAAATATAGGAAAAAAGGAACTTCTCTAAGAAGAATCACCAAGTCGCACCAAGCAATCCGAAAAGAAGTAATTAAAGCAAAAAAACAGAGAATATTTTTTTAATAATCTATTAAACTAGAAGAAAACAGAAAATACCAAAAATAAAAATACAACTGAAAATTAAATTTGCTGAAATAAAAAAATGCTGAAAATCAGACAACAAAGACGAAAACTAATATAAACTACTCATCACTGCCATCTTCGCTTTGCCGATAATAGGCTCGTAGTTCCGCAAACTCCTGAGAGATGTGCTCCATGGAAGAAGTGTGGTGATATTCCAATGTATTAAATCGCCCGTCAATCCGCTCCCCAAGACGGGTCTCCATCTGCTTCAATTGTGTGTGAAGCGAAATAAACTGTTGATCCTTAAGGTGAAGGACCAGGAGGAGGACGCTGCAGCGACAAAATTGGAGGAGCGGCAGAGGTTCCACCTGTAACGATCCCGCCGGAAAGAATGGTGCTTTTGCTTAGAAGAAGGGCCAAGGGAGGGGGCCGGCAGGGAGAGAGACGAAAGGAGGGAGAATTATAGGGGAAAAACATACTTTATTCAAATCATCCATCCCTATTACAGAGCATTTACTTAGATATATATACATTGGTCCAAATTTGGCCGTTAAAATAGTACCGTTGGTGATTTTTCTTGCTAACAAGTAATAATTCAATGTGATTTCATTCTACATTCTAATACAATTATGTAGATGGACTTAACTAGATTGAATTAGCATTCAGGCAAGCGCACCTATCAATCGTAATATATGAGAAATCTACATCTCGTGTCGTATTCCACAGGGTCGTTTCAACTATTCGTACTCACCCTCCCTTTATTTTCATACCTCTAAACAAAAGTGATATTTAAACTACATTAACCTAACTATGACCAATTGGATGATTCAGTATTGGAGAAATAAAAACGATAACAACATGAAGCTTTTAAATAATTACATGAACAAATCCATTTATCAATTCAATTCTAAGCGATCATGATATGAAAAGAGTGTTACATTTGTGCAATGTAAAGGTTAATTTTTCATCAAAATTCTCTCTCGAGCAATTCCAAATCTAAACCTAAGATAGTAAATTTTCTCTCGAACAATTCACAACACTCAAGTTCGCATTAAACAAAATACCTTTATTACTACATAAATTCATGAATTTTATCTCTAAATTAACATGAATTCTTTTATTCGAGTTCTAATTTTCCAAACAGAATATCTCTCGATCATAAAGTTTGAATTACAAAGAGAATTATCATCACAATATGAACATACCAAAATCATTGCAAAGAACCAATTTCTCAATCTAGCCAATTGCAAATTGTGTAAAACAAATAAGAAGTTCATAAGGATGATAACTCGTTGTTTGAATGCATAAACACAAATAAAATACTACAAATGTAACATAAACACGGTGATACATGATTACTAAAATGTTCAAAGAGAAATTCATGCAATTTAAAACATAAATTGAAGATGGATCATCAAGAGAAAGAAAGGATTCAAGGGGTTAATGATTAAATAAAAAAATACATAAGAATACCCTTCAATCCTCCTTGTCTTGGATGCTCCCCTTCGGCCTCCAGCAGTTCTCCAATGCAGAAATAATCCAAAAGTTCTCTACAAATTTTTCTACAGGAAATTTATAGTTCCCTTGCAAACAGATCGGACACGGGTCGCACACGGCCGTGTGTCAGGCCGTGTGGACGGTTCCTAGGCGGTTCCTGGGCGGTTCCCCACGAGCAGGCGTGTCTGGTAGTGGGCCGTGTCAGATGACACGGGTATGGACACGGCCGTGTGTGCGGCCGTGTGGTTCAGACACGGGTTGGTTGGCAGTCGTGTGCAAATATGACACGGGTCGGCACACGGGCGTGTGCCATACCCGTGTGAGGTTCCATCGTCTGCGCCCAAAATCTTCAGCTCCAGGTGCATAGGACATGGGTAGGCACACGGCCGTGTGTCTGGCCGTGTGCACCAAATTTCTGTCCTGTCATCAGCCATGTAGACTCCGTGAACTCCTCTGTTTGCTCCGAAACTTTTAGGTCCATTGGTTGGCATTACCTGCAATAGAAAAATGATAGACTCAGTAAATGGTTAAAACAAGAACTGACAAGGACTTCTAAATACGCTCTTCTATCTATGATACGACAATTTCTTTGATATTATCATGAAATCAACACAAAAGGGGCAGGAAATGGTAGACATGATTACAATTATGATAGTAAAAAGCCTATCATAATCGTACTCATCAAATACCCCCAGACTTAGATGTTTGCTTGTCCCTAAGCAAACTAATTCAAACACCTGGGTTACCATTAAATAATTTTGCCTCCGCACACTGGTTGCTATGAATTTAAGAGAACTTTGGTGATGTAATCGCATAGGAAAAATTTAGCAGACTTTTCTAAATATATATTTATCTTAAAATTCCTCTAGTATATCATTTTAACTATCTCTCACTCGCTTTAGAAATAAAAGTATAGTCATCTTTAACAAATATGAGGAGAAAAAAACAATCTCTATAAATACGTATTAGTGTTTCAAAGCTTATAAGTACTCGTACTGATAATCATGAACTTACCCTTTTACACCCTCATCACAGCATAATTTAGAATTAGTAAGGTTGGATCCTTAGGACTTGAATTTTGGTGAAGCCTTTTTGGCTTAGGATAGAAGATTAAAGGTGAGGTAACAAGGATAATTTCGATGAATTTTTCACACCTAAATCTTGATTGAGCCTATGTTGGAAGATACCTTAACATATTTCAATTTTATGTAAACACCCCCAGACTTTGCAATTTGTATATTTCCCACATTTTGAGAGGCACTCTATTTTTTCATATACATTTTTTTTTACCAAGGGACCATAGTAGGGATCATTCCAAGTGGGTGCAAGTATACACGCACTCAGGCCACATATCACTATGTCTTTGTTTTTTTTTTGGTTCAAAGTAGGGATCATTCCAAGTGGGTGCAAGTATGCACGCACTCAGGCCACATATCACAATGAACAAATCATTCCAAGCAGGCATCAATGATAGGTGTCTAATAGGTAAGGATTTGTCCTTGGTGAATTTTAATAGTAGAGCATCAAAAGGATGGGGATTAGGTTCAAATTGGGTGTGCAAGGATATCATGTTAAAGGTGTTGGGATAACAAGGCTCAAGCTATCCATAGGAGGCCTAAGTCATTTCCGCCCTTACTAATTAACTTATGTAATGTTTTGAGGAATGCTAGAGGGTGAGTCCTAGACATCAATATGGAGTAATTTTTAATTTTAAAGCCCTAATACCAAATTATAAAAATGTTACACTCATCGACTCACTTTATTATAGATAAATATATTTCTAAAATAGAGTGTTGGATAGTTACTAATATAGAGGAGTAATCTTAAAATTAAATTATACAGAGAAAAATAAGCTAAAAAAAAATTTATATGCTTAATTACGAAATCAACAAAGTTGAATACTCTATGAGTCTACATCAATCATTTTAATCATTGTGCGAAGTAAATTAAATGTTTATGATCCCAAATGAAAGAAAAATGAGAGCTTAAAAAGGTCAAACAAAAATTTGTAAAGGGGGGTATAACAACTTGAGTATTATGATAAGCAGATTAGAATTAATTGTAACCACATGAATAACCATTCTACCCCCAGACTTAAGATTTGCAATGTCCTCAGTGCAATGTAAAAAGCTGACATAGAGTGATTTCATGATGATATAAGAGAAAAAAAAACTGCTAGTATAATAAGTAGGAGAGCACAAAAAGAAACAGGAGTTGTACTAGAATGCACTAATATATAAGAGCTGCCAGAACTGAATACACTGATAATAAAAAAAATACAAGATACGATATATGAAGATAAAACTACATCGATACATATCAGAAGTACGCCTGGTGGTCTGTCGAATCATCCGGGTAGGAAGGCGGTGCTGGAGCTGGCGGCTGGCGAGGGGCGATCCCAAGGTGGTCTCTAATCTGTGTGAGGAGATCCTCGGTCCGCTGATGTGCCTCCTTAATTTCCTGTAAGCGCGGCGAGAGCTCTACATCGAAATACTGACGGAACTCGCGCGCGAGTATCGTGACTGAGGTGGAGGAGGTGCAGTAGACGACTCGCCATGAGCGTAGGTGGAACGGGGGTGGAGGCACCAACGGCTCGTCGAGATCAGGGCCTATCTCATCATCACTGTCATCATGTATATGCGGTCCACGTCGAGCAATAGAAATATAACCCCTCCCCGGCCCTGACGGGCGGTGACGAGGCGGAGGGCGCGAAGACTAGCCATCGTGATAGGCACGGTCTTTGCGACCACTGTCATCTGGGGAGGGCTAAAAAGATGCCCATATTCTTCACGAGGCGAGTAATATAGGGTGCTACGCAAATAGACCCTATACGAGGGGTGTCAGCCTGGTGGAGAATGAACTGGGCTAGAAGATACCGAGATGTAGAGGATATCGTGATGTCATGCTGTAGAGGTATAACAGATCCTGCCTACTGACAACTCCGGAGCTTTCGCCCCGACCGCTCAACGTGTGGCTGAGTAGATGGTGGATGTAATGGAGGGCGGGGGAAATCAATTTGGATGCCTTAGATCTCTTGGCCTCGTAGGCGCCAGTGTCAAAAGAAATTTGGCGCCATATACCACCAGCCATGTCGCGGTTAGGGAGATCGAAGTGGGTGGAGTTCGGGGTAGCAGCACTGAAAAGGAACGACTCCTCATACACCCCTAAGTATTGGGTGAATTGGAGCATGGTGAGTGTATAAAATGTGCCACCCACTCGAAATGAAACTATCCCCTCGGCGCGTGCGGTGCGTGATGAAATTAGGCCTAAAGCTGGAATAAAATGACGATAGGAACTCTAAGGTGAGTTCCCTAAAGCCTAATTCCTCTATAGGCAAAAAATTGATTCCACCCTGTTATAGAAATCAGCCCCCTGACATCTCCTGCTAGGTTTATCTCCTCAAGTACGCTCCACTCAATCATGCGTATGTCTTGAAATTTTTTGGATTGCAAGCGGTTGAAGCGGGCGGTGTGCGACGCATCTGTGAAAATTAGCGGAGCAGCGGCATACCGCCTCTCCGTGGAGACTTGTAATTCCGGTCGGCGACGGCGACCTCCACTTCTTCCGGAAGACATAATGTAGACGGGGAGAATACAAGGAAGGGGGGCGAGAATTGGAGACAATGGAGCCCTTGAGTTCAGGACACGGGATGAATGGTGCTGGGAGAGGGTTTTGGAATGAGCACAAAAGAAAATCCTCACGGCCTTATTTATAGAGGGTGCACACGGGTTCGCACACGGGCGTGTGTGAACCCGTGTTAGGGGATCTGCAACCTCGTGGAACACGGGTTCGTCGGTCCGTGTAAAATAATGGAAACACGGGGTGCGCACACGGCCGTGTGTGCACCCATGTTGGGGATCCGCGGCCTCGTGAAACACGGGCCTGCCTCGGTCCGTGTGGTCAAATTGACTGGGGACAGCGCGTCAGGTGGTACACGGGCGACAACACGGTTCGTGTGTTGCCCGTGTCGCAGCTGGCATGGTACATAAACAACTGTTAGGTGTTAACACGGCCGTGTGGAATCCGACACGCCCGTGTTCGGTGTCTCGACACATTGGTCTCGACGATCGTCGAGACCGATGAACACGGCTAGGCAACACGGGTTGGTGTTAACCCGGTGTTCTGCTCGGGATGAAATTGCCATTTTTGCGGAATTAATTCCACACGGCTGGGCCTGAGCCTGTGTCCGCGTAACGGCTATCCACACGGCCGTGTGGTGAGCCGTGTGACACTCCAGAAAATTTTTTTTTTTCATTTTTCCCCTTTTTTTTTCATTAAAATTTGATGGAAATTCTTTTCATTAAAAATTTTTTTTTCTTTAATTAATTTTTTTTTTCATTGCATCTAATAGATTATTTACTAAAACAAGACTATACTTAAAAACACCTACTATACTTAATATTAAATTAGTCAAGACGGAGGCAAGTTTCTAGACGAGCGAAGTCCATAGGGATTTCACCATAATAAGGTTTAAGTCGGTGACCATTAACCTTAAAATTTCCCTTCTCTGGGTGAGTTAACTCGACGGTACCGTAGGGAAAGACTTCTTTAACTTTAAAGGGTCCGGACCACTTAGACCTTAACTTCCCTGGGAATAATCGTAATCTGGAGTTAAAAAGGAGGACTTGGTCACCTTTTTGGAATACCTTAGGTTTGCGAAGGTGACGGTCATGAAATAGTTTAGTTTTCTCCTTATAAATCCGGGAGTTCTCATAGGTCATAGTTCTCACCTCATCTAATTCGTTAAGTTGAAGTTTACGCTTCTCTCCTATAGAACTAGTGTCAAAATTTAAGGAGCGTATGCCCAATACGATTTGTGTTCTAATTCTATAGGTAGGTGGCAAGATTTACCGTAGACTAATCTAAAGGGGGGGTCCCTATAGGTGTTTGTAGGCGGTCCTATAAGCCCATAAACAGTCGTTTAAGTTTACTAGACCACTGCTATGACCTTTCCCATTCTTAGATTTTTACTTTGAATTCTCTTAAGCTCTCTATGGTAATTCTTCTAAACTTTGTCTACTTGTTTGTGGATGAGTAGTGTGCGACGATACGTTGTGTTTAATATTATTTTCATGCTTTGTCTAAGTTATATTTATTCCCAAAAGTGAATGATCCCCTAT